>JANPWX010000033.1:2601248-3096895 GCA_024734555.1 Trochalopteron elliotii
CGGGGCCGCGCAGCCGGGAACCCCTCCGGCCGCTCGGCCCGTGTTCCCTCCACTGCCCATGGGGGATCCCCACTTCGGGGTCTCCTTCCGCCGGCGGGGTGCGCCCGAGCCGGAGCATCCCCCGCGGGAGCCCCTGCAACTGTTGCCTGCGGGAAGCCCCGGTGATCCGAGGGAAGAGCCGGAGCCGCGGGGAGCAGCATCGCCCCGGGGGCAGGGGTCTTCCGTCCGGGTCGCCACCGCGCCGCACGGAGCGCTCGGACAGGGGAGACCGTCGCCCTCACCCCAAATAACCCTGGAGGCTGCGAGCCTTGGGGTGGGAGCTGTGGCAGAGCCGCTCTCCGGCTCTGCTCCCCCCGCCCCCCCAATCCCTTCTGCATTCCCACGCCGGCAGTTGGGACCTGCCTCCCCCCACACGCGCTCCTTCAGCGGCTATTTCTGTCCTCGCCAAACGCGCCGCACATAGAGCTTTAATTAAAGAAAATTAGTGGGGGAGGGCGGGGGGGGGTGTCCGTGCACCGGGGAGGGGGACGGTCTCCGGGACCTCGCCGGGTGCCGTCGGTGATGGCTCGGGGGAGGCGGGGGGCAGGTGCCCGCCTGAGAGTTTGAGCCGCTTTCGCTTGGTTGGTTTGGTTTTTTTTTGTTGTTTTTTTTTTTAGAAAAGGGCGGCGGTGGGGGGGTGGTACGGACACACGACGACGCGGGAACGTGTTCCTTCCCGGAGGGTGTGTTGCAGTTTTAATTATAATGACAGATGTTGCCGTAAAGTTCCGCCTCGGTTCCTGAATACAGGCAGAGCACGAAGCACTGGCAAACTCGCCCGTCGGACTGGGGCACTCGCCCGTCGGCGCAGCGGAGTTGCCAAAGAATTTTCTTGGTTGCGTTTGAAATGAGGCTCGGCCGGGTCTGGGGGTCCTCGGGGCGGTGCGTGGAACCCGGGGATGCCAGGGACGTGGGGGCAGCCCCCGCTGAAACCATCCCAAAGCCCCGGCGGTCCCCAGTCCTCGTCCCGCTCCATGTGGAGCGTGGCTGCTCTTCCCGTGCCCGGCGGGACCCGACGGGCAGCCGCGCCCGGTGCTGGGGAGATGCCGGGGTGCTCTTCCTGTGGCCCTTTCCTCCTTCAGCTCTCCCTGGACAGAATCCTCCGCACCTCCGCTCATCCCTGTCTTTCCGGCTCGGGCAGCCCGGGGGACCTGCGGTGCTGCCCACGTCTAGGCTGTGATTTGCAGCCGCGGGAAAGCCCCGCGGAGGGAGGGGACGGGGGGACTGCCATCACCAGGCTCTCCCCCGGGGCAGAGCCGCCGCTCCCGCCTCCCCTGCCGGGGATTCGCCTCCTCCCGTCAGCTTCGCGCGTTCCGCCGCCGGTTCGCGCTGGATTAAATATTTAGAAGTTTTGCAGCGGTGAATAAAGCGGTCGTTAATAGAAATTGATGGCACCGATGAAAAGGGGGTGGCACCGGCGGCAGGGACGGCGCGGCTCAACGGGAGCGGGCGGGGCGCTCCTGGGAGGGTTTTTAAGGGGTTTCGCCCCAAGTGAAGGGTTTATCGCTCCGAATGCTGTGGCAGAGCCAGAGCCCGGGAGCTGCTCTTCCCATTTCCGACGATGTCTTTTAAAAGCATGTTTTTTCCGCCCTGCCTGCCTGGAAAGAATAACCCCGTGCCTTCGCAGAGACGAGGCAATCCGCTCGAATTTAGCACCTAAAATCCCCCGTCAGCACCTCCCACCGTGCTGCCTGACACCGTGCAGGGCTCACACTCCCCCAGACCCTCCGGGTTTGCCATGGCAGCGGGGGGCTGTCGGTAGGGACCGCGAGCGTGTCCCCAGCCCCCCGAAGTGCAGCGCTGGGCTGTGGGAGGACCCCCGTCCTGGGGAAGGCTGGAGCAGAGATGAAGTTTGCCCGATGACCTGGAGGAGCGAGCGGCCCCCGGGGTCGGGAAGGTGGGGTGGGAAGGACACGGGACTGGCCGGATGGCCGGGGAGCCCTGGCCCCTCACGCCGCCTCGCTCCGAGCTTGAGTCAGCGCTTCTGTCAGCGGCGGGGATGGGGCAGCGCTCGGCGGAGCAGGATGCCGTCCTAGCGCGGGTGCGGAGGCAGCGGGAGAGGGGGAGGAAAGACCAGCTGGAATAGGATGGAGAGGCGAGCAGAGAGGGAAAAAAAGGGTGAGGGTTGCCCGGGGAGCGGCCGAAGGTGCGGGCCCACCCGTGCCCTCTCCGCAGAGCCGCTGCTCGGTGGGAGCCAGGGCGATGGGCAGAGGCTTGGCGTGGGGATGGGGAAAGCGGAGGGCAAAGCGGAAAAAGCCCTGGGGCCGACCCGCCGCCCCTGCTACGGGTGCCAGAGACGGTCTGTACCCCCCAGGGCGGGTCGGTGCCGTGCCCACGCCCGCCCACGCCCCTCACCCCGCGCTGGGGGACGCTCCCCCGGCCCGGCGCTGCCCACGCGTGTCCCAGCCCGGCCGCCGCTCCGGGCTGGGGCAGCGCCGCTCTGTGACAACAGAAAGTGGCTGGAAAGGGGCGAGGCGTCACACGCTCTGCCTCCGGGAGGCAGGGAAAGGCTGAGGGACCGATGGGAAGGCATGAATGAATGAATCTCCATAAAGAGCCCCAAGCAGCAGGGAGAGGGAGAGAGGAGGAGGAAGGAGAGGAGGAGGAAGAGCCGGAGCAGGGCAGGCAGAAGCAGACGTGACGCCGGCAGGTAAGGGGGTGCCGGTGCCGCACGTCCCCGCCGTGCCCGGGATGGCAGGTTGTGGGGCACAGCCGAAAGGGGACGGGAGCTACCGGGACCCTGCATGGGTTTGGGGGATTTTTTTGGCAAGCATGTTTTCCTCCCGACTCGTTGCAAAATGTGGAGTCTCTAAACTTCCCAGGACTCCTTTTCTTCTCCCGGTACTGCCGCCTCGAGTCCGCCGGCCGAGCCCGGCGGCAGCTCCCGGCGGGGACCAGCCCCGGCGGCGGGACCTGCTCCGCACCGGGGCAGCCCCGAGCCGGGCCAGCCTGCCCGGGGGCAACGCCACTCGGCCGGGCGTCTAGAGTTACATTGACGGGGGGGATCCAGCTTCTGCCGCGGCCCCTTTGCTTTCGGGGCTTAGTGGGGAGCTCCTCTCCTCCCGGTCTCCATCCCCCTTCGGCGCTCCGTCCCTGCCGTGGTTACATAAGGCAGAGGAGCCCGTAGCCAGCGCTGACGCGGGCCGGATCATCGGGCTCGCACCCGGGGATGCCCAGAGCTGAGCTCAGCCTTGTCCAGCTGCTCCCCATCCTCGGTCGCCCCTGCCCCGCTGCCCGCGCTGAGCCACCCGCTGCTTCTCCCTGCTTGCTGCGGGCACTGTGCGGCACAGGTATCCCTACACACACGGACACCCTGCCCTGCCCCTGCTCTTGGCTCTCCCGCAGAGCTGCCCCGCACTAACAGCTGCCGCTGGAATTCGCGTAGCCCTTGGAGCGCACAGCCGCACGCACACCCCGTCCCGTGGAGCAGTCTGGCTCCCGCAGATGGGCCCACGCCACGGCGATGCAAACTGGAAGTGTTTGCACACAAACACAGCGCTGCAGGCAGCACACGGGTCACGTTCTCGCACACACGTGGGCTGGTGCTGACCATGGGCTGGTGCTGGCCAGGGGCTGGTGCTGTCCACGGGCTGGTGCTGGCCAGGGGCTGGTGCTCGCTAGTGGCAGCACGGGGGTGCTGGGTGCTCTCCTCCTGCCGGACGGGGCCGGCTCTCAGCCCCGGGCAGGCTCTGGGAGCTCTGCTGGGAACGCTGCAGGCCTGGCAGGGCAGCCCTGGCTGGCTGCGGTGGGCAGCTCTGCGGCTGCCCGCAGCTTCCCCCTCCCTGACCAAGGTACTCCGAGCAGGGATCAATAATGCCTTTCTGATTGGCTTCAGTTCCCCATTCAAAGTAGTCACTGCATTAGGACTTGATTCTTCTCCCCTTTGACTCCTGGCCAGATTAGATTGTGAATTTGGCTGATTTCAAGCTACTGGGGGAGGGAAGAGTCATACAGCGAGCGAGAGAGAACTGAAATATCCTACAGGATCCCCTGGAGGGGAGAGAAATCAGGTCTAGATAAGAGCTTGTTCTCCCTGTCTGGCTAATGCTTCACTGTTTGATGATCAGAAAACACAAGATCTAACCTCTCACCAGGATGCTTAACTCTGAAAGGTCAGCCTTTTGGCTTGTTCTAGGTGCAAGTTTTGTTACTGAGAGCTGTGGATTATGTATTCCAGTTCTCCTGTCGTATGCTAAACACAGGAGTGCTCGATGCATGCAAACAGAAGGACGTGGTCAGTGCTTCTGGGGTTTATGAGCTGAGCTCTGGATGTAACACTGAGGTTGGAGGAACTGTGATGGGGACAGGACATGAGGTCCATGCCCTGGAGAGCCCAGTGCTGTCCCATCTGTTTGTCAAGTCTCAGCCCCATCCTTGGGCAATTTTTTTTCCAATACTTATTTCTCCATGTATGTGCTGGGGGTAAGTGAGCGGGTTATGTCAGTGAAGCCCTGTGTTCCAGAGGGACACAGAAGGCAGCACCAGGAGCATCCTAGTGCTGGTCAGGGTGCTCTTCCCTGCTGGCTGCTCCAGGGCCAGGATTTCATGCTGAGAAAAGCCACAGCAGCACAGCATCACCTGCAGCATCCTGGCTGCCAGCACTTGCTGTGAATTGGTGTTAGCTCCAGGTGAAGCAAAACCCTGGGCTTATGTGGTTTTTCAGCAAAGGGCACTGGGAAGTCTAGTGGAGCAGAGGGACTTGTGGAGGGGCTGCTGCAGGGCAGTGAGAAGCCTGAGGAGGACAGGATGTGGGGCTGGGGGCTTGTGCATGTAAGCTGTGCAGTTCTGGGCAGTGGGGAGGCAGCTGTGGAGGCAAGGCTGTGAGGTGCAGGGTTGAGGAGATGGGAAGCTGCTGTGGAGGCTGTAAAGGGGGTTTGAGCAAGGAGCACAGCCTGGAGCAGTGCTTGGCATGATTTTGTGCAGCTGCTGGATTTTCTTGGTGTTGCAAACCCAGGGCTTGGGGAGAGTTGGAGTGAGCCCGATGTCAGGACAGCATTGGGGTGGAGTATCTGGGGGTGGGGAGATGGAGATTTGATGTCCAGCAGTGAACTGGGCCCAGAGGAGGCTGGTGGGGAGGAGAGGAGCTGTGTGGAGCTCGATGGGACAGCTATGGAGTCGTACACTGCCCAGACTGTGGGTGAGGAGGGAGGCAGAGCTGTGAAAGCAGTAGGTCTGTGAGGACCTTGGGGTGAAGGGGCTGGAGACCCTGAGCTTTGGTCCCATGTCTGCTAAACCCCCAGCAGAGCAGTGCCAGGGGCTCAGTGGGGAAAAAAGAGGACAAAGAGCATGAAATGATTCGTGTGGTGTTATTTGGCTGCTGGATTGGGGAGAGTATGTACCCAGCACAAGGGTTAGCTCAGTCCCTGAGACATCCCTATAATAGGAGCAAATAATAATAAATGTCAAAGAAAAGAATTGTGAGAGTTAGCTCCAGGTGAGGGGGACCTGGAGCCTCCATGCACCATGAGGAGCTGGGGCAGGAGGGTCTGAGGGAGGTGGCACTGAGAGTGCAGGGGGTTTATGGCCTGGGTAAAGAAGCTGGGGGGACACAGCAGGAAGCTGGGGAGGTGGAGATGAGAGTTGGTGTGGTTACAGCAGCAGCCCCTGTGTGTGTTTAAAAAAACCACCTCAACAAAACAAACCCATAACACCTATCAGTCAGGGCAGGCTTAAATCTGTTGTTTGGGCTTGGCCTCTGCACTGCCTGGTCTGGTCCCCTGTGCAAGGTACAATTAAAGATGGCCCAGTGGCTGCAGAACCACTGCTCGTGAGGAAAGCCCTCTGCTAATGGAAGTGTGGAGAGCTCCCTCAGGGAGCAGAGCATCCCACATCTGTGCCCTGAGAGCTCCTTGTCCTCTCTGGGGACTGATGAGGGAGAAATGGGGTCCCAGAGCTGTGACCTCTGTTCTGCTGGGTGGGGTCCTGCCTCATTTAGGGACCAAACCATCAGGGGTTTGTTCTAACACACACATCGTATGTGCTCAGGGCTCTCAGAAAAGCCAAATGACCACAACTCTGCTGGCTTCCCCTACCCCTTTCTCCTTTGTGCTTAGAGGGAATTAGTGGGAAAATCTCCAAGATCTGGGTTTTTTTCTTTCCTATTTCAGCATTTCTTTATGAGCTGGACAAGGGCAATCTCTGAAGCTCACTCGTATTTTTAAATCTGCAGGAATAAGTGTATGGAAATATATGTGTTCTACTGTATCAGCTCCTATCAGCTTTTAACTTTATTACAGTAAGTGCAGAGTTTTCGTGGGCCAAACTCATTCATTGGATTTAATGGAGTTAAACTGCAGGCAGATTTGGCTACTTGTTTGTGTATATCTTTGTGAAATGGACAGGCAGAGATCATAAAATTTTATACTCTCTATGGCATCTTTTAGGGAAAAGTCTTCCAATATGTTTTATAAACAGCATGCATATTTTGCTACAGTGTATGCTCATACCTAACACAAGGCACTTTAGTGCTGCTTCTTTTTTCCCTTTCCCAGAGCTAGATGTATGTATGTGAACTTGGATTTGCCTGCATTATTTTCTCATGCTGCTTTCCTTAAAAGTGTCTTTAGCAGTTTTAAACAATTTAACTAGATTTCTTTCTTTCTTTTTGGTGGATTTGTATCTCTTCCTAGAAATGGTAGTAACCCTAAGCCTTGCAATGAAGGGCTCAAAATGAGGGAAGAATAATGTTTGTAAAGCCTCTTGCTAAATACCCAAAGCACTCCTAAACCATCCCAGCTGTAAATGCACAATCTCAGGACCTTTCAGAGGTACAAACATCTGCTGTGATACCTTTGAGGGGCTGACTTTCCCCCCTCCTTTTTCCTGAGATACTGTTTTCTTCTATTTTCACAATGTGATGATAACAGTTTCTTGACCTATTCTGGGCTGGGTTTAGATCCTGCTTGTGCAGGGCCTTTCCCAGTGTAACATGGAGCAAACTGACACTTGAAACTGTAGAAAAAAATGTATTTCTAGGAGATGGATTTAATTTCTAATGAGGTATTTGATGTTTTTCCAGGCTCTAAACAAATTAGACCCAGATCTGTGGCTGCAGGGCGTTGGGAGGGGAAGTGGTTGATGAGCTGAGCTAATTAATTACACTTACTTATGACTTATCAAATGGTCATCACCACCCCATATGGAGCACTTGAGTGTGTGGAATTGAGGGGAGAGGATATTGATATGTGGGATCAATGTAAAGCAGTGGTCAATGGCAAGGACGTAAATAAATCTGGAGATTCTGGTGACATTAAAATAAATTGCAGGTAGTGAGGTATGAGAGAGACTTGATGTCAAAGGAACCCTGTGATGTATTTATAGTCCCACTCAGGATTTGCTGGGGTTTCTAAATAATGCATTAATTCAATTACACATTCTTAATTAGTGTTTTCTCAAATTGGAGCAACATCATTAATTTACTGCGTCATATTTTTATTTTGCTGGTGTGGTGAGTTTCATTTTTGACTCTTTCCCCTCTCTGCTTTGTGAGACTCGTAACACTCAGCTGTGATGCTTATGCCACGAGCTGCAGCTTCTTTGGGAACACCAGTTTTCTGTATTATGGTTTTTTTCAATATTTTTTTTAATGCTGACAGGCTGCACAGCACTGACCTGACCCCGTAATAGGAGGAAGAGAGAGAAAAAGAGCCCAGATCTGAAGCAGCTCCTCTTGAATGCTGAGCAGCATCTGTTCTCCGCAGAGCAGGGTGATCTGCAGCATGCTGGGGCAGGATTGGGCCCTTTGGGCTCCCCCAAATGGGGTTATTTGATTTTTTTTTCTCTCTGGAAACTCACGGTACTTGCAGGGATGGGTGCTCCCTGTCCCTCTGGGGCCAGTGTGACACACGGGGCTGCTCCTCCCAGCACCTGGCTCTGCACAGGGATGGGGAGGCACAGGAAGCTGTGTGTCACCCCGTGGGGCTTGTCTGCCTGCTTCTGCACGAGAAGGGTTGGGGGACAGCACCTTTGCTCCTGTGCCCTTCACTGCTCTGTCCACAGGGAAGATGTGCTCCCCAGTGCTGCTCTTGGGCATTTGTTCTTTGGCAGCTCCTGGAAAGCAGAGCTGGGTCAGTGGCACGTGGCTGCTGGTTCCAGGGCTCTGGTCCTCGCCACAAGCCAGACTTGGGGTTAGTACTTGCTTGAAACAAACGTGTTACCTGGTTTATTCAAGTTATAGGATGGTTAATGATCAGAGACACCAACACACTCCAAGACTGCTCCCTCCAAGCAACGCCTTCCAGACCAACACTTGTCCCAACTTCGCAGAGAGAGCAGTTTGGGCTTTTCTACCCCCCGCCCCATTTCTTCCTTTTGATTTCTTGTTCCTGGCTTTGCTTCTGTTCCCCACCCTGTGCCCACGCTGTGCTGTCACTCGGAGGCGAGCGGTGCAGCCTCCAAAGCCCCATTCATCACCGCCTGCTCGCCAGGCTCCGGCAGCCGCCGCTCCATTGATTGACTGCGGCACCGAGTGAATTTAAAATCATTACGCTCCCGAGACAGCTTTTAAATATGAGGAAAATCATGTCTGTTAAGAAGCCCTGTGGAAAGGGTGTGGAATTCCAGGCAGGGAGTTCCATGTGGCACTGGGTGCTGTTTGGATCCAGAGGAGACTCCGCTGCTCTGGATCCCTGTGTGAGCCTGGACCGCTCCGTGCTGGTGTGATGGGAGTGGGCAGGCAGCTGCTGGTGGAGAATTAAGTAGAAATATTTCACTGTAGAAAACGCTATTGTGTAAAGCCATCCATCTGCTGCCTGTCTAATGCTTTGCATGAATTAATGAGCTGATTGATTAGGAGAACGTTGCAGCAGCCGGGTGAGGGAAATGATTCGTGTCCTCATGTTACAGGTGGGGGGAACTCAGAGGAGCACAGGTCAAGATTAAGGTTTCCAAGTCAGGTTGGGTTTTTTTGCCATTAGTGAAGGCTACAGTTGAGACATTTGTCTGTCTTGTTTTACTGATTGGTCAGTCTGATTATTTTGGATGTGTTTTGCCTTCAAGAGCAGCTGTGAGAGCTTGCTGTGGCTGCGACTCAGCCCTGGAGAGTCTCTCTCAGGGTCTGATCTTCCAGCGTCTTTGTGGCAAAACAGCAAAGTCTGCTGCAGTTCTTGGCTGTGGTGTTTGTAACCAACAGTCTCTTTTCTTTCTACTGAGAAAGACAAACTCTCACCATTTCTACAGTGTTGGCTGTCTAACACACCTTCCTCTCACTCCACAGCCTTTACCAGTCAAGGCTTTCTGTAAGCATCCCCCAGTTCCTCACAGTATCTCTCCTGGCCACCTGCAGCTGGCAGAGGCAGGTTACTGATGTCTGAGGCATGGATCGTCCCTCTCCTCCACGCTACGATGAGTGCAGCTTTTCAGGAATGCTGCATTGAGCAAATGTCACTCCACAGCCCCAAAAATCTATCAAAGGAAATGACAGTGGCTGTAAGCATTAATCATCCCGTATCATCAAAATAAAGTTGTTGCAATGGAGTATTGTCAAAGGATAAATGTCTTAACTTCAGCTCAGTGCTGGTTCCTCTAGTGCTGGTGGTTCACCAAGCAGAGAATTGTGTGGCCCAGGGGCTCATCTTGTGACATTATTAATTAACTGTTTCCTCTCCAGGCAAAACAGTTGGTCAGTCTGGTTACCAGAAAAAAGCTTGGGACACTTGAGAAGCTGAAGTAGTTTTTTTCATCATTGTGCTGAAAAATTTGTGCCTGGCCTGGAGTAAAAGCAGGGATGTGTGGATCAGCACTATAGGGGCACTTCCTACTTACCCTTCTGAGCTCTCACTGCCCCCTCCTCCCCCCGCCCCCCCCCCCAAAAAAAGGGGGTAGATTTGTTAAAGCAATGCAAAAAAGGCAATGATTTAAAAAAGGTATTAAACATCTCATTTGCAGTGTAAAAATACCTGTTTCTGCTTTACTCCTGCCAAAGGATGGGTCTGGAAAGCAAACCCTGTAACCCTCGTGGTGGTCTGCTCAGGGTGAAGCAGGTACAAAGGCTGATGTGGGCAGACATCAGGAGTGTGACAGCATCCGTTGGGAGCAGTGGGATGAGGGGTGGGAGTGCTGCTGGCACCGAGCTGATTGACTCCTGGGGCTGGGGGGAGGCACTGCAGTAATGACACTTCCAGCCGCCGTCTCCTGGGGAAGGTGGTGCTGAACAGTGAATTGCAAAGTCTGGTGTGCAGGCCCAAGGGGGATGGAGAGCTGCTGGAAATCTCTTTGTGTTTAAAATCTGGGCGTTCAAGTCAGTCTCTTGTGTTTTCTGGCACCACTGAACTTCTACACTGCCTGGGTTTGAGCCTTTGTCCGTGGGGGCTGCAGGGACTTGGCCTGTGCTAGGAACAGGCTGTGCTTTGCCAGTGGAGCAGGACACTGAGGGGGGGGTGGAGAGGAGCTCTGCCTCTGCCCAGCCCTGCTGAGCAGGCAGGTGGGGCTGGAAGTGAGGGGTACACCTTGGGTGGGTGGAGATTCACACCTCGCTTGAGCCCCTCTGGTGTTGCTCACCTGTCCTGGCTCCTTTTTTACATTATTCACAGTAATGCTGAAGCATGGCCTCAGGAATAATGAAGCTGCTTCTGGAGAACATCTACCACAGAGGAGTAAGGGGAAAACTCCAATAAATCAACACGTTTCACTGTCCCAGTTCACAAAGGAGCAGAAATCAGACTGTGAAGTTTGTGTAACTGCTTCATGTATAAAGAAAAAAGGGGAAATAAATCTGTGGGATGATATTCTTAAAGCTTCATTAGAAAATATAGTCATTTAGGTTGGAATATACCCTAAAAGACAATGTCCAGCCGTAATGCTTGCAAGCAAAGTGAACATCATGACTCCATCCAAGTGCAGAGAAGTTTGTCTCGTTATTTACTGTGTGGGTCACTTTGTTAATCCTGAGCTTCACTAATGGGCTTGATGATCTTGGAGGTATTTTCCAATATAAATAATTCTATGATTCTCCAACAGTTTTGCAGAAAAGTCCTCTTCTATATTAACATCCTTTCCAGTTGTGAACTAGCTTGTAGGTTCTCTAATACCACATTGGCTTTAAGAAAAAGCCTCAAACTTTCTGCATGGCTTTTCCCCCTCTCTGTCAATAAAGAATGGATGATTCATGTTATGATTTTTTGTCCATTCCAGTCCCAGTCTTAACAAAACAGCCATAAAACAGCATCAGCTTGTATAGCCCTTAGGACAGCACACTCTCTTTTGCACTGGAATTCTTATTTGTGGGGATAAACAGAATAACACACTTTGTTTTAATGAGGCTGGCTTGGGATTTAAGTGTGTGTCACTTATTGATCTTGCTTTTTCTCCCTATTTATTTTGAAAAGCTGTTGTCTTTATTTTCAGCAGGTGAAATCTGAAGTGTTGTTGCAAATGCTGGCTTACTTCTGTGGTTTAGATTGCAAGCAGCTCCTCGGAGCCAGGGCTTGTGGGGTCCTTGGAGGTGCTGAGTTACAGGTAACCTGTCCTGCACACAGCAGGTAAAGAGCCAGGCATGAGGACCAGATGGGAAATAACCTCCTGAGCTCGTCAGGTTTTCTGTGACCATCTGAGAGCCCCTTATCTGTCCTCAGAATGATATCCAGAGAGCTGGCAGCTGCATTCAGGGGGCAAACCTGGAAGTGAAGTGACATGCCCAGGGTTATCTGAGGTGGCAGTACCAGAGCCTTGCTGGGACCAGGTCCTTCGACACCTGCTTCTGCACCACCCACAAGACTTCCTTGCTTTCTTTGTCCTTAGTCTTGCAGTGCAAGGAAAATTTCGTTTAATTTTAAATGTTCTCCTAAATCTTGGTGACGGCAGATTGACGTAAGCGTGTGCTGGATCAGGGCCTGCTCTCTTATGCATATGGATGCAGGCACAGCTGTAAGCATCCTCCATCTCGAGGCTTCTGCAGGGAAGGGAGAGATCTTCCCTCCCTGCCCATGGGTGTGTCCCCTCTCCCCTTCCAGCAGGGGCAGCAGGGCTGGGTGCCCTGGCCTCCAGCCTGAGGACATGGGGGTGAATTTGTGTAGAATCGTTGGTTGCTTGGCTCAGTCGTTGTCCATCAGGATTCCTGGTGAAGCTTGTGTGTCCCAGCAGCCTCCTGGTACACTTGAGAACTGGGTGTGGCAGTGGGGGGAAAGCCTCTGTGTTGTGGTTACATCCTCCTTGGACCACACAAGCTGGGAAGTTCCTTCAAGCTAAAGCTCTTGAAGGTTTTGGGTGGTGTGTCAGCACATCAGCAGCAGCATGTTGATTACATGTTGGCCATGTCTTGTCTGCCAGCTTGCCCAGGGTTCTGCTTTTGCTGGTGTCACCAGCAGCCAAAATGCAGCTGCTGCCTTGGGGTGGGAGCAGCAGCTCCTGGAAAGGGTAGCACCAACAGGCTGGGTCAGATGGCAAGGCAGGTTGTGTTCATCCCAGCTGGTCAAACACAGGCTGCAAAGTCCAGGCTCTGCATCTGTCTTCATGTGTGACATCCTCTCAGTCATGCCACAGCCCATGTGCTTGCTCAAGAGAGCACAAAGTGCTTCCTCATCCCTCTGCAGTATCTGCGACATCCAAGGGGTCTCCATCCATTTACCAGCATGGATTGTGCCCATGAAACTCCTCAATCAGCCTAGATGCAGCCTGATGAAACTGCAGGGAGAATAATACTAAAAGAAAAAAAGGTGGTGGAGAGAGCAAACCAGCCCAAGTCTGTTTATGGTGATTCCATCTTATTTAAAAAGGATAGCAAAGTATAAACCATTTAAATATTTCATCTGCAGAAGAGCCCTGAATGAGTTTGTACTGCATGTGCATGTGTGATGAATGAGTGAGGATGGCAGCAGGAGCAGCAGTGAGCACCAGCCTTGCTCAGGCCCACGTGCATGTGGGGGAAGTGGTTGTGTTGATTAAAGTGTTTTATTTAAAAGGGGAATTCATATTTTATTCTTTTGTTGGTGAAAGTTATTGCTGTCTTAACAGGTTGGGTCTGACTATCTGAAGACAAGGGGCTTATCCTGCTCCTCGGTGCTTTCTGCCTGCTGGGTGCCTGGTGACTCTGGATGATGCTCAAAATAGCCCCAAATCAGAGCTGTGCCTGCCCAACCTTGTGGAGAGTCACGAGGTCACTGGTGTAACTGGGAGGAGAATTTGTCCTTCTAGCTTTAAAAATAGCTGTATTTTCTTTAATGGCATTTTCCTTGGGGCAGCCAGGAGCTTGCAGGAGTGCACAGCCCAGCTGAGGTGCTGCTGAGCAGGAAGGGGTGCCAGGACGCCCCAGTTAATCCCATTTCTGAACAACATTTGTCTCTAAAAATGAACCAAACCAAGCTGGATTTCTTCTTCTTTCCAAGATTTTTAATTTCACTGGCTTCCTAGAGCCAGGTTGATGATGTTTCCTCTGTGGAAAATGCTCTCTGGTATAACAAAATAGGATTCTGTAATCTCCAGCAGCTGAAGTGTTTAGTTAGGGTCTAAGGGTGGGGTTTTTTTATCCCAACTCCGCCTGTCCTTACCAAATTTCGGGGTTTCTAGCAATGAGCGATTTGGGGCTTATCTCTGGGAAGTGCTGTGAATGCCAGACCCATGCTTACACAAGAAGAGAAATGCATGAATTTTTCCACATCAGTAGGAGCTGGAGATTTTGCTAAAGGTGTCTCCAGCTGCAAGGAGTGAGATATGGCTCTGCTGGAGAGCTCTGGAGAGGCAGAACCGAGTAGAAAATTTCAATGTGGATTTAATGCCTCAGACAGCCATCTGTAAGGGAAGGTGCAAGTGCTGGCCTGCTCTTGGCCATGCAACAGGTCACTCGGGCTGGCTGATTGTGAGGCTGCTGGAGCACAGGCGTGGTGTTTAATCTGACTTGGGAGATGTTCATTAGGGAGCCCTGGGCTGTGGCACAGCCCAAGGCCAGTGATGTCCCTGCAAGTGCTCTCCATGCACAGGGTCCAGCTGCTTGTGTCCCCCTTTTTAAATGGAAAAGCTGCATTGAAAGCTGTCAAGGCCTGGGATGCAGATGGACAGACTGACCACAGACAGAGCAGGGTGATTGGGATGCAGTTGCCTTCCAAATTCCAGCCTGTGCATGCTGAAGGAAAAGGAAAAGCAATAAGTAAAATCTGTTTGTTGCCATGTTAGATGGCGAGGCGTTGGCTGAACCTCTTAGATGATACTACACAGCACTTTTGTAGTTACAGCTGGTTAAACCCCAGCTCTGTATGGACAGGGGGCTGAGAACTGCACTCCTCCTGCTGCTGACTCTCTTTTGGCATGGAGGCTGTGCTGGGCATTCTGGTGTCCAGGGTAGGTCTGTGCCTCAGAGAGCTGTGCAGAGCAAACCCACTCTGAGAGGGAGCATCACCTCTGCCCTGCTCAGTCCCTCAGTGCTGAGAACCATCTGTGCTCACCCCACCACAGCAATGGTTATGGTCAAACATCTGCTGTTCCCCTCAGTGCATCAGTGCCCTGTTTGTGGGTCCCTGCAGCCCCCTGTGCCCCCAGCCTTGCTGCTGCTGGGTGCTCTCCTGGGCATCTCATCAGCCTTGCCCCTGGCTGTGCCCTCTCCTCACACCCCACCCTGGGGTTTTGTGGCCCAGCACATAGCTGATGTCAATTTGTAAAACAATACTTCAGCATTACCCAGTGAAAACACAGACAGCATTGTACAGCTGGGAGCAACATTGATTGAAGTGATATTTAATCCAAGGAAAATACATGATACATAGTCTAGGATTCCTCGCTTATCCATCATATAATGCAGTTCATGGGGATTAAATATCCCTCCTGTAAAGTTGGTTGAGATCAGTGTTGTTATTTGTTTTGCAAATGATCCTGACAGTGATGCTGAGAGCTATTGATTACCAATGGTTCTTTAAAAATTACTGTTATACTGCAAATTACAAACCTTGGGGGTATCCAGTTATATGATAATGGAAAGGCATTGGTGTGTAATGACACATGCATCATAACAAATTTGCTCTGGCTACATAATGGAGATTGAAAGGGACATGATTTATGACCAACAGGATTAGCTGCCTGCCATGATACATCTAAGGTAACATGACAACTGTCTAGTTGTTCATTGTGGCAAGAAGTTCTGATGATTACAAAAATTTAGAAATAAATGAAAGGGGAAAAAAAGCAAAATCTCTTCTACCTTTTCATTCAGAATACGTAAACCACTCTTCTAATTAATAAATAGCAAAAATCCCTCTGTCTCTCTCCCAGGAGCATCCACCAAGCACTGCACAGGTGCAAACCAAGGCTGCCAGTCCTAGTAGAACTCCTGGGTTTGCCTGGAAAGCCTTCAGAGCTTCTGGCCGTGGCTGTGATGGAAGTGCAAACAAGAGCCCTGAATCTGCTGGGAATTTCAATGCATGTGTGCCCTTGAAGCCAGTGGAGGACACTTGTGTTGAGTTGTGTGCTCTCGTTCCTGATGATGAATGCCTGATAATGCAACTGCTTGTCTTCCAGGCTCTCCTGGTGTTTCCCAGCTCCGTAACTGAGGACTGAATACTTGATGTGTTTGAGTGGAGCCTGAGGGCTGCTTCACCCTGTGGTGGCTTTTAGCAGTGTCACAGGAGCCTTGCCTGCTTTGGGGCAGAGTTGGGTGCTGTGACCTTGCCCTGCCATCCTGGGAAGGCACAGAGGGCTGGTAGGAGGATTTTGCATTCAGGAATGTGTGTGGTGTGAAGGTTAACTCCTGTGCCATCCTGCACTCTGGGCATGCTGCAGATAGCAAATGCCAGCAATGCAAACAAACCTTGTCCTCATCACCCAGCTGATCCACGGTGGAGCCCACAGACAGCAGTGCCTGGGTCTGGGGTTCTGTGTTAACATGCTCAGCTGGGCATGAGGAAATGCATGTCCCAGAGCCAGTGCCAGCAGAAGCACTTGTGAAACAGAAGGGAGGGAAAACCAATTTCCCTTCTTCACCAGCACCTTTTGTCCTGAAGTTGTGTATTGCACTGAGAGTCACCAGGCTGCCAGTGTGGAGAGACACCCAAATACCCATGGACAGGAGTCCTCCACAGACACTGATTTACTTTTGTCCTGTGCTCGTTTATTCTGTGGTGCTGCAATAGTAGGGACTCTTGCCCAGTGATTTCTTTAAAGAATTTTAGCACTTGATAGCATGGCACTTCAGATGGGGGAAGAAAGAGGTGTGTACTTATTTAGATGTTGTTCTGTATGACAACTGAAGATCTTCAGCCTCCCATGAATCCCACTAGCTCACTTGGAAGTGGGATGGAGGAAGTTTGAAATAATAAATGGTAACTTGAAGCCCACATGCACTAGTGGTTGGTGGGAGGTGAGTGCATCCCTGGGCACGAACAGCACTGTGCTGTTACCTGCCTCATCCAGAGGAATCATTCCCTCTGCCTGAAGTGTAAGCAGTGTCCTGGGATGAGGCTGCCAGGCTTCCTCCCAGAGTGAGGGGAAGAGATCTCCTTGAGACCACACTGTAGAAGCAGTTTGTGATATAAAAATCAGTGCAGAGTAAAATTCTCCTCCTTGTGGAAGTGCTAGGCCTTGACTTGCAGTAAAGCATTTATTGTGCTGTTTTCTCAGCCCAAGTCCTCTGCAGGTCACCATGTGCTGTATACTCTGTCTCACAGCCTGTTCCTGTGTGTGCTGTGCTTCAGGGATAATCAACAGCTGCAGAGATGCTGTTTGTTATCAGGGAAGGGGCATGTGCAGAGGGGGTTTTGTTTTTCCAATAAAAATGAAATCCCAACGTTTTGTCAGTACTTCCTATGAGAGTTTCTGCTTGTGGAGGCAGAGGGATTTCCAGAGGAGCTGCAGTTTCCAGATTGTGGAGGAGGGTGAACCAAGAGGAGAGGTCACAAGGTGGGGCTCAGAAATGCTGGCACAAGGGACCTCTGGGACTCTGTAGCTCAGTTTCTTTTTTGAAGCAGGTTTTTTGCTATTGGTGACTCAGGTTGGAGCTGACTTTGTCTAGACAAGTCTGAAGAACTCCTCCCAGGGTGGATATAGGTGGTGGGTTGGCTGCTCATGTTCCTGACTTCCAGGGGGAGCAGAGCAGAGGTATTTGGGGGTACAGGTCATGGGTTTCATCCTGTGACTGTGCAGACCCAGTGTGAGATCTTTGGCAGTTCAGAAAGACAGGAGAGGACCTGAGCTGGAGAAGTTGTAGTGGGTGGAGGAAAAGGCTGGGTTTGGCTGTTTGTTCATCTTCTTTATCACTCCCAGCTGAAGCTGGGTCAGAGTACAGAGCTGGACAGGAGATGCCCTTACCCAGAGCATGCCTGACCTCTGCACAGATATGCACAGACATGAATATGTTTGGGAATGATGTTTTTCCCACCATTACCTTTGTAGATGACCTGACCTGATGTCTCTGATCCAGGCCCTCCCAGGTGAGAGAGCTCTCTTGCAGGAGCTCTTTGACTAGCAAACACTTCACAGTGGCTCAGGGGAGGGCTGGAGTGGGAGGAAGAGAGCCCTTGTTCCTCTCAGCTGCTCTGGGTTGGGTGGACCTAAAAGTAGCAGGTATGAAGGCAACTGTCATTACCCTAATGCTTTGTCTCACAGCTGGAGTGGGACATTGTCACATGTATGGTTTCTGGAAGGTCTTTTGATCCAGCATTGTATCACATTTTATGACAAAAGTCAGTGTAAAATGGTTGTGGTTGGAGCTGTGTCCTTCAGCCCAGTAACTGGCTGCACAAGTCAATGTGCACAGCAGCAGAGCAATGCATAATTCAGGAGGGACCTCTGAGTGACACAGGGGACAGAGGGGCCACACAGCTGTCGCTGCACTGTGTGAATTAAGTTGGTTGGGTGAAGGTGGGGAGTCCCCCCTGTCCCCAGAACCCTCTGGGCAGAACCTGCTGTCCTTAGACCAGTATCACTGGGATTATGTTGTGTGAGACATACATTGAGGCAGGATTTGCTTCTCCTTGGAAGAGTTTATCTGGAAAATGTGGGTATACAAGCATTTCTAGGGTACCCCACCCTGGACCATTGCCTGTCCTCATGTGTGCATCAAGCAGCCCCTTCCTGCTCTGACAGCACCTCCCTTGCTGGGACAGAGTGGGGCAAAGGGGGCCTCAGGGACAATGTGGCCATGGTTTAGGAAAGTTTGTGAGGGATTTGATCACAGCCTAGAAAAAATTTCCTACCTCTCCTCTGTGCTAGTGATGACTTTCCATTTATTTCTCTCTTCTGCCATTGTAATGAAAGTCCAAATGCTACACAACTGCAGAGATCCTGACACTGGAGCAGCCAGCCTGCACCATTTCTCTGGGAAAAAAGGATCCATCCAAATGGTTCCTTTATGTCATGCTCTAATTTTGCCGCTGTTGGTTTATTTTTGTTTTTTGGCTTCTTTTATTCACAGTATTCTTAAAACTTCCCTTTCAGGGCTTAACAGCTTAACCATTTCAAAATCATGCCAAGCGGAAATGTAGCATACGATTTTCTCACTAAACATTGTGCTGATCGCTCAAATGTATTCTGGATTTGTGGGAAAAGCTGCAAAAAACTGGGATGAAAGAGAGTGAGAATTAGCGCTCAAATGAAGAGCCAGGTCTTTGCATAATTGGGAAAGGTCTGTGGAAGCAAACAGAGTGCTCCTTTGTCACCTTCTTGCTCTGCAGCATCCCACACTGGCATGGCTCACAGTGGGATTGGTGGGCAGGCAGGTGGTGAAGCACAGGTCTCAGTCCTGAGGCTGCTACAGTCCTTAAACTTGGGTCTTAGTCCTGGGTGTTGGTCCCTAATATTTGAATTATGCCCTGGGCTCTGCTGCCAGATTCCTCTCTGGGTTTCAGCAGCTCCTTCAGTCTCTTGGGCCTCCCTCTCTTCTTCACAGGAAAGGGATTATAGTGCCAAAAATAGCCTGTTTTCCTAGGTGGGCCTCTTTGTGACTCTCTTCTGTGAAATACGTCTTTCTCCCTGTTCCTCCAAGTGAAATACAAAGGAGATGTGATTCACCACCAGTGCTGATGTGCCAAGGCAGCAGGAAAGCTTCTGGTGTGCAAAAGATGCTTTGTACCTGCACATGTGCCCTTCTGACACACAGATTCCTTGCTGGGGCTGGTGGCTTCCTGCTCTGCTTGTCCTACTGAGTAGCTGGAGGATTCAGGGCAGAAATGGCCCTGCTCTTGGTGCTGATTGGAGCACCTCTGATGTGGTAATGGCAAATGCCACTTTTAGGGAGGTGGGGTGGATGCTATGTGATCATAAGGACAGTGCTGTCCCATTAGAAATTATTTGGGATGGGTCTGTTGTGACTTTTTTTGGCTCTTGCTCCTGCAAGGAGATGCATATTCCCAAGGAGGAGGAGGGCAAGGGACACATTTGGGACTGCAGACTTTCTCCTGGAACTAAAATGGGTTATCAGCATCTAATGGCTGCTGTGACTGCACCTCAGCAAACCTGGGCTCCTGGGATGATCACAGGGGTGCAGACTGGCACAAGAGAAGTCAGATTAGTGTTGCAGAGCTTGGAGGCTTGTTTTACTCCTGACTTTCAAAGACGAGGATAACAGAGTTATTTTTTTGCCATTTCTGGCTTTTTATGGTTGCTCACATTAGAAGATCTTTGAGGGTCCTCACTACTTGCAGAAAATGCCTGTGGGACCTTGAGCTGCAGAGCTGGGCTGCAGATCACAGCTTACAGATGCTCTGAGCTGGAATTTGCTCTTTCATTACAGCTCTCAGGCTTGTGAGGTGAAGTGAGGGACAGCTGATGATTATTAGTAGCTTTAAAATTAATATTGCTCTTTAGAACATTTAATCTTTCATTAACAGTGAATACAATACACGCTGGGGTGCATGTAGCCTGAGAAATGGTCAGGTTCCTGCAGTGCTACAGCTTGGGCAGCTGTGAGTTCTGTGAGCAAGGGATTCTCCAAATCAGCAGAGGATGTGAGGAAGGGCTCAGTTTGATTTCCAGAAGTCTCATCTGTGTAAATCCTGGACAGGGGGTAGGCAAGACCCTGTGCCCTGCCAGTGCCGTGTGTCTTTGAAGCAGTTCCACATCCCTGCTTGCATCCCAGACCAAGAGCTGAACATGGTCCCTGAATTATTAATAATATTCCTGGGAGAAGGGGGGGCACGTGGAGGTCTCTGGACTGCAAGCAGAGGTGAAGAGCATGGCCTAGGCACAAACCACACTGAGGGTGCTGATCGTGGACATGAAGTGAGAAGGCTCAGTGAGCAAACCTGCTGTTTGAAAAATCTCAGGATGCAGGAGAAGGGAGCAGAGGGATTCCTCAATTTGTCTCCTTGCCTCTCCCAAGTAAATCCTTTCTG
Source organism: Trochalopteron elliotii (assembly GCA_024734555.1). Lineage (NCBI taxonomy): Eukaryota > Metazoa > Chordata > Aves > Passeriformes > Leiothrichidae > Trochalopteron > Trochalopteron elliotii. The sequence goes on from JANPWX010000033.1 coordinate 2,621,534, forward strand.
GCTGATGTGGTTGGCATGTGCAGAGCATTTGGCTTGGTGCTTCAGCGGATGGTCTCCAGTTGGGGTGATAGCTCAGAGCTGGGAGGGGGGAAGCATTAGGGAGCCCAGGGGGCAAAATGTCTTGCCATGATCTTCAAAGAACAGGAAGGAAGAGCATTTTTTCGGTTATTGTTCATATTACAGGAAATTTCCCCACTCTCTTTTTAGTTAATAACCATTGGGGCTAGAGACTTTCCTAGCTCGTAGGGGAGCAACTCTGAATAAACCAGTAACAGTCATGTTGTTAGAGAGCGGCCCCACTTGAGTTGTTTTTCTACTGTTTGGATAAATAAGACAGTAAGAAGAGCTGCTGAGATATTTGGCAGAGAAATGAATCCCCCAGGAGATGGGGGCAATGTTGTTTATTTGTGGGAGCTGCCTGTGCATGAGGGGTCAGTCCTGCAGCTCTGTAGAGAGAAGGGAAACAAACGTTCTCTGTTCTAGCACCGGATTCATTGCAAGGAGTTTTGCCAGGGATCATTAGTGCCACAGCCACCATGATCTTTTGCTCAGATTAGTTTTCTCTTTTTAAGGCAAAAATAAAAAAAAAAATAATAGCAGGTTCCCGTTAGATCAGATATGGACAAAGTAATAGTGGTATCAGAGAGATTGAGGTCTGCAAGATTAAAATGTGAAAGGGAGGAGAAATGATAGCTTTGGCCCTGCTTGCTGTTACAGCAGCCGTGTGAATAAATGACTCTATGCAGATAAGCAGGGCAAAAATAAAAGGGATGCTTAGGACGAGATGGCAAAAAAAAAAAGGGAACTAATCAGCAGATTCAACCACTGTAATAATGCAGTAAACATGGAAAATTGCGTTATATTAACTCCTCTGCTTCCCCTTGTATACATTAACCACAAAGTCATCGATAGGTGGTTCCCTGTGAAGGTGCAGTGCTGCAGAATCCAGAGCTCCCTGCTCCTGGGGGAAGGCACGAGTGATGCTAAAGGGGAAAGTTGACTTTTGAACTGCCTGAGGAAGCAGTGGCTCAAGAGGAGCTGCAGAAAAGCTCACAGCTCACCGAGTTAAAAATCTTCTCCCAGGAAGAGGACAGCCAGTGTGCTTGTCCTCAGTGCTCAGGCAGCAGTAGGGTTCGTGCTGAACCACAGCTTAATTGCAGTCCTGGGATGTTCCCCTGATGCGGGAGAAATTGGTCTGCTGCAGATTTTATATTTTTATATATATATATATATATATATATATATATATATATATTTCTTTTTTAACTAGTGAACTGATTTCCATTTTGTTCAATTTCTCACAAAGAATGACAAGTAGCCACTGCAGCTTTTCCCGGAGTTCAAGCAAAACCAGCATGTAACATTATTTGCAAATTAGCTTCATCCCTCTGGCTCCCAGTTAAAGCAGGAACTGCTTGGTCCAGAGTTGCTCCCAAAATATCCATTTAAACCATGTAATGATTCTGACTCTCTCATGCATAGTAGATGAAAGACGATCCGCGATTTATTTTTAAAGCTTTGAACCCCAAACATGGTCAATCATAGAAAAAAAGATTAAAAAAGGAGGAAGTCATGATAATGCAAAGCTGTGAGAAAAGCAGCCCTACACTTCACAGTAAAATCCGTTTTCTTTGCACTTTTTTATTAACAGCTTCAACTATGATCAGTGCATAAATCTACCTGCAACACAGGATGTTGGAAAATTACCGAGAGACAGCAACGTCCTCCCTGCTGCTTGGTGAGAAAAGAAGGATGCACCTTCAGGTATGGGCTGGAAAATTGTTTCATCCTCTGTTCTCTATTTGTGTTGCACTGAGCTTGCTCATTGCATTGATTAGAGGGGGGAAATAAGGTGTTTGCAAGAGGGAAACTTCAGGAGGGAATTCTCTAAACTTGTCTCAAACCACAGATAAGTGTCTGCCTGGGACTTGCTCTGCACTCAAGCAGTGCAAGGCTCTTTGGGCTGTACTGCGGGTTAATGGTGGCGTTTTGTCCTGCGTTTGCTGTTGGACTTTCCCTGCCCCTGTGGAGGTTTTTGATCTTGCTCCTCTTGGTGAGAATCAGATTGGCTCCACTCTGGGTGCTCCTGCAGCCACCCAGGAGGAGCAGCTCCATTCTGGGTGCTCCTGCAGCCTCCCAGGAGGAGCAGCTCCGCTCTGGGTGCTCCTGCAGCCTCCCAGGAGGAGCAGCTCCATTCTGGGTGCTCCTGCAGCCTCCCAGGAGGAGCAGCTCCACTCTGGGTGCTCCTGCAGTGTTGGGAGGCTGGGCACATTCCCTGCCATTCCCTGCTCCCGGATCACGTCGAACCGCGCATACGAAATTGCCACTTGCCCAGCACTTGGAAGGGATCACATGAAGGGCTGAGCAGGGTGAAGCTGCGTTGGCTGCTGCTGCCGAGCAGCCTTTTTAGAGCAGGAGCAGAGCTAAGCACTCCTCCTGGGTTTTCTTAATCCAGCCTCAATCCATGCACTTCAAACAGGAGCCTTGTTTTAGGGCTGTGCTGAGCACTCGAGTCTCCCGGCAAGCTGCTCTCGTGCCTGGAAGGGGCAGCCAGAAGCCAAAAAGCTGGTTTTACTCTCTTTTGAAGAGGATGGAAATTTCTCCCCCTGAGCAGGGGAGTACAGAGTGGAGTCGTGGTTCCCAGGACAAGAAAAGGGAGGGTTGGTGACTTCCTGAACGTGGATTTTTCTGACAGTTGTCTGATGCTTTGGGCTCAACATGGACAAGCCACCGTCCCTGAAATCCAGCATAGCAACTGGATTATAGCTGTCACATCCATCTCCCTAGGGAGAAAAAAGGGGTTTCCAGCCACAGAGGCCAGTTTAAAACATGCCAGCCTTCTCCAGCATGCTTTCTTAAATATATGTTCTGTAGCAAACGAGGACCTAAGGGCTACTTAAATCTTGGCAACTGGTCAGCACTGTCATGTTGCAGGTTGGGGTTTCTCATTTATCTGGGTGGGTTGGTTGCTTGTTTTGCCACCTGTGTAAGTGGTTTGAGGAAGTAATGGGCATTAGCTCATCTGTCATCTCAGTGTTTATAGATGCCTGCCCAGTGGGAGTTGTTGCTTCTGGTAAAGCTCTTTCTCTTCATTGTGTCCATCACTCCTGTTTGCATTTCCCTTATTGCCATGTTTGCTCCCTGCCGTGACCACTGGGGACTTGAAGTGGACAAATTGTCGTTGCTGGGGCTGGCTTTCACCTGGGGCCTCTTAGAAAGTGGCAGTATTTTGGGCACTGGGGTCCCCAGCATGTGACATTGGCTCCAGAGGAAGCCTGTGGTGGGACCTGATGTCCTGACATTCCTGTTGGAGTGTGTCTGTGCCAGGGGGTAAATGGGGTGGAGAGAGATGTGCTGAGGTCAGAAAGGAGCTGTAGATTTCAGGACCTAAGTAGGTCTTTGTTTCACTGATGTGTTTCATGGATGTCTTGGCCAGCACCAAGGCTTCCTCATCTGTGGGGAATACTGGCAGTTTTAGAGTGGCAGCTTAGATTGAGTTGTGACTGCTGAGGGTTCTTGGACTGGTGCTCCAAGCTGGATCTGGATTAGTTAAAAAGGTAGTTCTGTATGTATTTTCCACAGGTGAGGAGACAAGAAGAGGGATAGGTGTTAGAAGGGAGGTAGGTGAGGGCTGCCCTACTGGTGCAGGGTGACCATTGTGCTGAGTTTTCAGCTGGATTTCCAGCTTTCTGCCACTTCTGCCTCGGCTGTGGTGCTCTGTCAGTACTTTGCACCACACTGATCTCTCCCCAGTTTTTCCTTTAGCCTCCCCTGCATGCACACCATGCACAAGGGCCTGACACCACATGCCAGGAAACACCATGAAGGCGGATTTTGCTCCCTGCAATCCTCTGTTCCCACCCTGCATTTCTTGGGAGAACTTTGGCATCCTGTCAGGCCATGGAGGAGATGTTTTCTACCCCTTCCCACATCCATGCATGCCTTCCTCCCTGCAGGGAAACCCACCTTGGCACAGGACAGTGTTGGATGACGCTGCACATTCGATATAAGGATGCTCCTCTAAAGCAGGATGAAGGCTGATAGTAACGCCTTTTAATGTTCCTTCTCATAATTATCCTCTTAATTACTCAATGAAATGCCCAATAAAACAAATCACTATAATTTCTATTTTATTCCCTGCCTTTTGCGGGTTATTTAAGAGCTCAGGATACATTAAGGAGGCTCTTTGTCACGAGGGAATGCTTTCCAATGGATGATACTTGCAAAATGGTTTTATGTCCCTATCCTGTGTGTTTCATCCTCATTTTCCATGCCAGTTTGCTAATTACCAGAGGCACTGGTGGCTGGGAAGCACTGCCTCCCTTGCTGCCCATCTCTGCTGCGATGAAGTCACAGCTCTGAGTTTGTGACATCCCCATGGCAACAGCCCGTGATGTCACTAGCGGGGATTACAACTTTGCAAAGCATCCAGGCACAGGCAGCCGGGCTGGAACTCTTGGGCTCTCACATGTCTTTAAATAGCAAGGAACTAAAACGCAGGGAAGTCTTTAAGAAGGCTTTAGATTTCCCTTTTTTTACCCTGAAGGAGGGGAGGCTGTTGACTGCAGGGCTGCCACCAGCAGTCCCATTCTCTTGTCCTGAAGCAAGCCCGGCTCCCTCATGCAAAACTGGGGTTTGCTTGAGGGGGGTGAGCCCTGCAGTGACCCTAGTGCAGGATTCTGTGGCAAAGGGCTGATGTGTTGGGCATCTCTCCAATGTCCCTGGGGGCTGCAGGTGTCCCCAACCCCGTGCAACTCCTTTTTGCTCTGTACTTCTTGCTGATAAAATGAACATAAAGCAGAGCTGTGGACCATGGATCCCCACAGCACTCCCCTGCCCATACTTCAGTCCATCTAAACTGTTGGCTCCACTGGCTTTCTTCTGTGCTTTTTGTCTGATAGTCATAGTATTTGCATAATCAGACATTGTTCATGCACAGGCAGTGAGGGAGGAAAATTCATGTGTGTGCTTCTCCAGCAACAGGAAATTCTGTAATAACCACACTTTATTTTGCACCTGGGGAGGAAATTCAGCTCCCATGGCCGGTACCACAGACTGTGCAGGGTGTTTAAACACACAGCCCCAAAACTTACACAGGGCAGCCACCTGACTGATATTTATGTACCCTATTTAATCAGCAGAAGCAAATCAAGCAGATGGAAGAGTCAATCTCTTTATTTTAGCTTTTCTAAGGTAGGAATGAAAATGATATTTCAAAGGCCAGCGTGTCTTAGCTGAGCGGTGGTGGGGAAAAGCCGGTGCCGCAGAACATACTGTCCTGTCTCCTGCTTCCTCAGATCATAACTTCTGAGCTGGATTCAATAGGAATAAATGTTCAGTAGTTCCGGTGGTGGCCTTTGGAAACGGAGCTAATGGAACAAGACAAAAAAATAGTTACAACATTTTGACAAGCTCCTGAATGTTTAATGCTATGCACGGCAGCAGCCTGACTGTGGGGAGGTGGTGGGTGCACCTGCAGGGAGCTGTGCCCCTCGTTAGCACAACAACGAGTCCTCCCACAGACACAGGAAATTAAGCAAATGCTGTCTGAGCTGTGTGGTAGTAAACAGGCCAAGGGCAGCCGTGGCTTTGGCAGCCCAGCACTGTGCAGCAGGTGAAGGGCTTGGTGGCCTCATGCTGGGGATCCCCGGAGGCAGAGGAGGGTGGCCAGTTCTTGGAGAAAACCCGTGGAGGAGAATGCATAACATTACCCTGAGCTGAGACAGGGGAGATGAAGAGGCTGCAGTGATTAAATTGGATCTACTGAAATCCTTCCAAAGCAGGCTTAGGAATTAAGAGCCATCAATGTCACATTGAGGGTCACTCGCTGCAGGACATCTCCGGCCGGTGCCCAGCCTCCCCCCCGTGCCTCTGTGTAGCCCCATCTGAGCCTGAGGAAACTCATCCTTTGTTTCAGAGCCCAGTTGGACATTCCCCTCTGCCACAGAACAGTGAATCTCAGCCAGGAGGGCCTCTAAGAAGCCAGTTTGTCTGGAGAGGAAGGATTAGATTGTGTGTGGCCAGATTTGCTTTGAATTCAGGTGTCATCAGGGATTTAATAACAGGGGAAGGTGGTGGGGACAGAAGGCATTGAATGGGCTGGGCTGACATTGCCTTCGTGCAGAGATCTGCTGGCTGGTCCCCTGGCAGCAGCAGTGATGGAGACCAAGCTCAGGAGGTTTCAGCTGGTGTCCCCTGTGCATCAGGGACAGCGTGGTTTGCTCGCTGAGACAAATCTTACCACGCTCGTGGGACTCAGCTGGAGCCACTGTGCTGTGCTGCAGGCTGGTCATGCCTGCCTGCCCCTGGGGCTGGATCCAGCTCACCACAGAGGAGTCACAGCTCAGAGCAATGCTCCAGCAGCACAGCTGTGCCATGGCAGCCTGCACACACCAACAGCACCTCAGTCTCAGATAATACCCCCCCAACACCAGCACTGGAATATTGGTGGGACCAGCCAGAACCAGGATGGAGCCCACCCATGAAACCGGCAGGCATTCCTTGCCTGGGAGTGATCTTCCAGTGTGGCTCAGATGCTTTGGTCGTGCTGACCTGCACTAGACCAGGTCCCCAGTTTATCTGCTGCCACTGGTGCCACATTTACACACCATCAGTTCTGTGAAGCAGGGCCGCCTCTCCCAGCCACATACAGGCACTGAGCAGAGCCCCAGAGGGACTGTCCTGAGTGACAAACCTCTGTCTGATCTGGGACTCCCACTGAAGGGGTTTTTTTATGCCCCTCCTCCACCTTTCTCCTTATTTTCCACAGCTGGAACGACGGGTCACAGCAGGGAGATTTTCACACATCATTAGAGCCAAGTGTCCAATTCCACACAGCCGTCAACTCCAATCAGAGCGATTTAAAAGGCAGCGCTTCCTTTAATCATCCGGGGACGCTCAGATCTGTTAGTGTGAACTGAGTGCTCCCATAAGCACGGGAGAAGCAGAGGGATGGAGCAACGGGGAAACGATGCTGAGATGGGACTTGTATTCAAAAGCAGCGGCTCCTCACATGTAGATCAGCCCCAGGGCAGACCTGGAGGGTGAGGTCCTTCCTCCCTGTCTGTCTCTTCTGGTTTTCCTCCGTGGGTGATTGAGGTGGCCATGGGTCCATGTGTGCATGAGCAGGGCCCACGGAAGGGCTGCTGTCTGCAGCTGAGACCTGAGCCAGGGGTGATGTATCAGAATGTTCCTAAGCAGGAGAGAGCCTCAGCACCGGCATTTCTGACTCATGAGGTGGAAGCATCCTGCTGTGTGAGGCCCTGGGCACTGTGGGTGTCCTGGAGACCTGTGGGCACTGTGGCAACCTGTGGCTCCACAAATTCCCGTGGACCAAATGAGTAACCTGAAATCTTGGAGCTGTGCTTCACCTCTCGCTGTCCCAGCCAGCATCCCTGACCCTGGGCCACTGTAAAAATGTGTGCTGGGCTCTGTGAAGTGATGCAGCTCCATGCCTGTGCCAGCAGCAGGAGACACACAGGCACAAAATCCCTCCTTCCCAAACAGCACCTGGAGCCCGCAGAGCGGTGCGTGCGCAGCCCTGCCAGGGGCACGCTGCATTTTCCCTGTGTGCAACCACACGACCTTCCCTTGGCCTTCTCACAGCGCTGCCACAGCCCCCATGCAATGCAGATTGCACGTGGATATGGGAAGGACAAACACATGAGGAACATCACAGAATTACCAACACACCTGACTGCAGGAAGATGAATGTCCTTCCCAAATGCTCTGGCATGCGCAGAGTCACTTTCCACAGTGTCCCTGCCTCAGAGATTTCTGTGCTCATGATTTGTCCAAGGGCAACTTTGCAAAATGTCAGCGTTTTAATCGAAATTCCCTGTGACAGGCTTCAAGTTTTAATTAAAGGAACTTGGGGGTGTATGTTTGTATGTTTGTATGTTTGTTTGTTTGTTTGTTTCCATGAAATTAGTTTGGTTTTTTTTTCCTAAGAAAGCAAATGTTTTTCCAAGGAAAAAATGACAGCCCCTGGTTTTTTGCTACTCTGCTATGTCTTTCTGGCTAACCTGCTTTCTAAAGCAACCTGTGAGCCTCTCCAGCAGGAAGCTCAGCAACCTGGTGGTCCTGTGTCACAGGTTCCTCTGAGAGAGTAGCACTGCCAGGACTGCCCAAGGCAGCATGTTCACACCACTGGTCAGACACGTACAGCCCTGAAAACGCAACCAACTGATGCTGTAGATAAAATCAGCAACTTGCAGACAGGGTTCTGCCTTAAAATCCCCGAGATCAGCAGCAACACAGGCAAAGACTAAGATAAATTTTGCCGTTAGCTTCTGAAAAGCTGAGAATTTCTGCTAAAGAAGCAATCAGGTTGGTGTTTGTTCTGCCCTTGCTGCTGCAAATTGATTGGATTGATAGGAATGAAGGCAGTGGTGTAAGAGAGAGTCAGAGCAGCCTTCTGGACTTTCATTTGATCTCTGCCTTTCATGGTCTTCCCTTTTGTACTTGCTCATCACTTTTATAGGCAACTCTTTGATGAGAGGTGGCAAAATCTCAGTTAGGCAGAGCTTTTTTGGTAACAAACATTTGACTCTTGGAGCTGCCCTCATCTGTTGGGTAAACATGAAATGATCATCTTTGACTGGAACTGATCCTCTAGAGCCATGTCATTCCACTGGGGAGAGGTATTTTCACCGATTTTCAGTGTGGATTATTTTTGTAAGTGACTGTAATAGTTTCTTTGGCGGTATTAGGGCTTATTATGTCAGGATTTATTTCGGCGTGAGGTGATTTGACATGCTGTAGTCCTGTAACTTCCTTTTGCCTGCTGAAATCCAGGGGCCCACCTCCTGCTCCCACCACAGACACAGTGGGGGCAGCTCTCTGCAGCTGGACCTGTCTCCCAAGGTCAGCTTTCCCCCAGTTGCTCCTTAAATGCTGAAGGAGCAAGTTTAAGAGAACAAATTCCCTTGTGAAGGACAGGTAAAAACTCATCTAGGGGAAACATCTTTATAGAAAAGCCTCCTAGAAAGAGGAGAAGAGGGCATCAGGGAAGGTATTGCAGCTTCAGAGGAGCAGTGCAGGCACTGGGAGCTCCTGGGCATTAGCAGAGGGGTTAGCAGTAGAAAACACAATTGAGGATTAAATGTGGATTATGCTGCAGCGATCCTGAAACATCGGCAGTGCTGAGGCAACTAACAGAAGACTTTATTTCCTTAGGAGAAGAACTGCTGGGCCCAAAGCAGTTGTAGATAAAACTCTTCAGGAGCTGCTCGTGATGAAGTGGTGAGGCAGTGAGCCAAGGCAGCATGTTTTGGTATCTGGTACCTCCTGGAGAATATGGCAGTGCAAACTGGTGGATCTGCTTCTCAAAGCCCCATGTAATATGGGATTTTGGACATGACTTCACCATCAAACACTGCCCAGGCTCCACCAAGTATCAGAAGAGAAGGTTCACATAAACCCTTTCAGTGCTGTTCACTAGAAATGAACTGGCTGCTGTTCTCCCTCCGTCAGCATCATTAAAATCATTCAGGACCTTGGGTTTATGGTGCACCTCTCCTGCTGGGATTGGGAAAGGATTGGGCTTATTGTTTTTGGTCTCTTCTCAGCCAAAACAAAAGCTTATGTGTAGGAACTCCTCTGAGCTGGGCAATCAGCCAGGCTTGGGGCTTCCTTGGTTTGGTGATCCCAGCAGAACCATCAGCTTGGTGGAACTCTGAGATGTAGAGATGGATGATTGGGATGGATGGACTTGGTCATGTTCAGGTGGCAGAGGACAGGAAATTGGGGCTTCCCATGCCTGCAAACCCTGACATGCTCAGCAAATTACATTGGGCAACACTGACCTCCTCGAGCTGGAGTTTGGATCATGCTCTGCTTGGGCAAAAGGAGGCATTTTCAGCCTGCTGAGCAGACCCCTGAGGCTCCCTCCACAGACTGAGGCCCAGCAGGGGTGTCTGCAGGAAGGGGAATGGACCCTCTGCTCTGTAACACAATGAGCAAGGCAGTGCTTACACCTTGTCTGCAGCAGCAGGGCATTTGTAGGTTCCCTGGCATGACCTCGGGGCTGGCAGGAGCAGGGGGCAGTCTGTCTGTCCATCCTCTCCCACCACACGAGCCAGAGTTAGCCACAGCTCCTTTTGGCAGCCCGATTCCCTGCTCCAGCAAGTGCTGGGCTAATGGGGAGGCGGCCGCAAGAGGAACACTCTGTTCAGCAGCTGCACATTCCATTAATTTAATGAGGATTTTTTTTTTCTTTTTCTTTTTTTTTTTTTACGAGGCAGATGGCAAAATAGCTATTTTCTGTTGTCTAATAAATACCATCAGCAAGGCAGAAAATGTGCAATCTCGCCAAGTCCTCTCAGATTCCTCACCCTCCTGTCCCGATGCGTTTCCCCCTCCTCTGCTGGCAGCTGGTGGGGCTGGGAGGTGGGATGGGAGGGAGAGGTGGGACACCAAAGGCAAGTCCAAAATTGCTGGTGGGACCTGCACATTGAGACAGCAGCTTCCTCTGATTGGGCAGAGCCTCGGTGTCCTGCTGGGAGAGCTGTGCTCTGGCAGCCTCCGCCGATCCAATTCTCACTTCATCTGATTGCAGTAATAACAACTCACACAAATTTCCTGCCTCAACCTGAAATCTTCCAGCTCTGCAATGCAAATAATATAATGTGTGATGAGGAGCCCAGTGATGGGGATAATAATAATAATAGTGATGAAGCCTTTATTCAATGAATGAGTGAATCAAGCAAGCAAAAATAAATGGTATTCAGGGCTTGGAAATCAATAGGAAGAAAAATCAGGAGGAAATGCAGGGGGACTTGCATCTCTGGGGGAGCACTGTCCTTAGGAATGGCGTGAAGGAGAGATGAGCAAAGCCCTCTGAGCTGGGCACTCCTTGCCTGCCCGTGTTGCTCCTGGGCTTGCTCCTCTCCTGTGGTTATATTGCCTCTGCTGAGCTCACTGCTGTGCCTGGTCCCAGCCTCCCTTGATCTCCTTGGCCCCCTTGATTTACAGCTCTCTTGGGCTCTCTGAATGTGTCTAGGCAGCTGGCAGGCTACAGACCTGACCTGGGGTTGGGTAATAACTTGTCTTTTGTCCCATGCCCAGGAGGTTGGCCATAAAAAAGCTCCAGACATCAATTTTCCTCTCCACCGGGGTGGAATTGCAAAATGATGAGTTGGTCTTTGCCCTCATTTATCTCTTTTTTCCTTCCTCCTCCTCTTTTTATCTTTCTCTATTCTTCCAACACTACTGCTCATTGCTCTCTTCTTCATCCCCTTTCCACTATCTCCTCCATCATTTACCAGCCTCCCTCCCCTCTGTGTATCACTGCTTGTCCTCTCTCCCCCTTTTGCCCTCTTCTGCCTCATTTTTTCTGTGTGTTTCCTTCGCATCTCAAAACTTTTATGATTTTTCTTGCTGTGCATAGCATCTATACCTGTAATAGCCTGCTAATACAGTAATTCCACAAGAGATCCTTTAAAAACCCAAAGCCTTGGCGGGTAGTAAAACTCACCTTTTAACTTGGCTTCCTCTGTATCAGGGATTCATTTCAGACAGGATTTCTGTGTGCACAGCTCTGTCACTCTCTGTTAGTAAAAAAAAAAAAAAAGAAGATTAATTCCTGCAACAGGTGAATATGTTTCACAGCTCTGGTGAGCAGGATCTGTTCTCCACTTCCTGCAGGTACATGGGGGATTTAATCATCTAACATGGTGCTTCTCTTTGTCCAGTGGGTGTTTAAACTGTGCCTTACCTGTACCTGTGCAGAGACCTCCTGGGGAATGCACCAGTGGGGCATTCCCATGAAACCTTTGTAGTATCCAAGGGATTTTTCCACTTTCTGGAGAGATACCATATAGCAAATTCTGAGCTGACATCCTGCTGTCTCAGGTGGTACTGGCATGGGTTGAGGTTACTGAATGCTCTGTCCCAGCACCAGCAGTGCCAGTCCCTGCTCTGAACTCACCTGTTGAAGTCACCTGTGGCTCCTGCCTGTCTCTCCAAGCTGTGCTTGCTCAGGTGAGGGACTGGCACAGTTCCAGCCTGGCAATGCCCCTTCTCCGACCTCTGAGAACAGAATCTTCCATAAGCCTAAGGAAAAAGGACAAGCTTCTCCTACTCTTTCCTCTCTAGCCTCTTTTGATGGTGTCTGCAGCTTTGTATTGTATTTAAATTTATGCAAATATGTTAGTGGATAAAATATGCGGAAGACAAACCTGGGAAATTTAATCTGACTTGCAAATGTGCTGGGAAGAGGCACTTGGTGAATTGAAACCAGACTTCTACTCCTTTTGCCCCAACACCTCCAGCAGGACCTGCCCTAGGGCAGTAGGGAAGTAGCTGTGTCCTAACATCCTCTCTGTCTCCACTGCTGTATGGGCTTGGAGGTAATGAAGAAACCAGGATATTCTCCTGTATTGTAAATATTGCAGCAGGACTGACCTCTCTTGAGCTCCCCAGTGTCATCCAGTTTCCCTGCTGGTCCCTAAGTGAGGGTGGAAAGGGCAGCATTTGGTTTCTCTGCAGTGGTGGCTGAGGTGGTGGTGTCTTGGTGGGAACATTGAGAGTGATGGGAACAGGCAGTGAGCAGCCCTTGGAGCTGGCAGCAGGCAGTGAGAACTGCCTGCCAGTTCCTGCTTTGGGACTGCCAATCCTCTCCCAGGGTGGAGAGCCCAAATTTCATCATCTCCAGTGGGTTCCTGAGCAATGGGGCAGGAGATGGCACTGAGCAGGGAGATGTGACTTGCAAATCTTCCTGTCAGGATGTTTTCTGGACAGCACAAATCTGGAATAATTCCCCTGACCAGGCTGCCAGCTTTATACACAGGAGATGAGGTAGGAGATAATACAGCATGTCTTGTGCCAAATATTCAAGAATTTCTAAGTACATTGCAAACAGGGAGCTACAGGGCAGCATTGCTCTTTCCATTTCACATGCAGGAAGGCCCTTGAAAATGGTGAAGTTTCCTGCCAAGTCACCCCAGGGACCATAATCTCTGTTTTATATTTACAAAACTTTGGAACAATGGCTCTCTGTGCTTCCCTGACAAGACAGGAGAAAGTATTCATCTTTTCTAAGATAAAAGAACCTGATCTAACAGAGGTTCTGCTCTGGACTAGTCAAACATGGTATTTTTCAATAGCAAAAGCTGGTTAGCTCCAAGCAAAATGGGATTTTCAGCAAGCAAGGTGACCAGAGTTTGGGGAGAGGGCCTGCAGGCAGATAGACAGATACCAACAAATTATGGTGAGTCATATTTCCTTGATAAAAAGAGTTGTGAGCTGCCCCTCATGCATTGCTGAGCAGAGCAGTGGTTGCCATCAGGTCCTCCTTCCTCATCTTACTCATCACCAAAACAGTTGTGAGGGGCCCAGGAGCCCTGTTTGGAGGCAAAAAGTGCCTGGGTGGAGCTGACCCAAGGAAGTCTGTGGCTCACTTGATATGGTTTGGTGTGAAGTGCTGGTTCCCTTCACCAGCACTGTCAGACCAACATTTTGGGGCATCTAAAGACTCCTCATCCTGCCAGACAGCAGGATCCAGGTTGGAAAGGCAGCATTAAATAACTAAAGCTGCTTGGACAGAGCTTACAGAGGTGATAGAGCCAAACTCCTCCCAAGAGCAGCAGGCAGCCTCACAGGGGGGCAGAAGGCACACAAGCAGCTTGGGAGGCTCAGGCTGGACACTTGGAAGGAGATGTGCACAGAGAGTGTCACAGCTCCACAACAAATGGCCAGAAAAGGCCACGAGATCTCCATCCTTGGAAGTCTCCAGGACTGAGCCACCCCAAGCCATGGCTGGTCCAGCACTGAAGGTAATCTTGGAGATAACTCAGGAGGGAGCTCACTCCTGCATCCAAAGGACAGCAGACTATCACCTGCCCTTCTCCTCAGTGACACGCCTGAAGAGACTTGTCACCCTAAACTGTCGTGTACTTGTGTGCTGAGAGAGGAGCCAGGCTTGAAATGTCACCTCATTAGAGCTGATAGGTGAGATTTGTTACAGAAAAGGAGAGCTATCAGTCTTCTGGCTCCCGGGGGGATGAGCTCTTCAGCCAGAATGACTGGGGGATTGTAATGGAGTTAACTGAGTTAACTGAGTTAACTCCACCAGGAAGCTCAGATGTTGGCATTTAGCTGAAGACGAGAAAACATCTAGATTTCTTTGTGGAGAAAATCCCTCAAACCCCAAGAAAACAGCATTTTCTCAATGCAGAAGGAAGGAGCTTCTGCCACGTTGGATTCTTGCCTGGAGGCTGCATGTTTGGGGCAGTGAGTGTGGTCAGTCGAGGTTACAGCAGGTCCATCAGTCCTTTCCTTTTGTGGAGGGTGGTCCAGTTGTCCAGGGTTACTCTGGGTCTGCCCAGGAGGGCTGATGAGTTTCCATGGAGCCAGGACTGGCATGCAGCCGTCAGTCTTCCCCTTCTCTCGCCCAGGTGTGAAACCCTTCTTCCCAATCAGCTCTATCATCTTGGCTGCAGTGGGAAGCTGATGGAGAGAAATCCTTTCTTGGGGGCAGGTTCAGGTGCAGGGGAGATTTCAGCAAACAGCTCTGAACTTCTGTGTTAAACAGCATCACCCAAAGGGGGGTGGTTTTGCTGCAGATGTTGCTGCAGAGGTGCCCACCTGAGCCCCGACCCAGCCCTGGCCTGGCAGCTGCTCTGCCCTGAGGGTCCCCTCTCCAGGGGCTTTGCTTCATTAACTTCCTGATAAGTTGAGAGTTCAGTACTGAGTCTTAAGAAATTTGCAATAACGCCAGGCCTTCACAGAAGGGTAAAAATAGCCCTAATAATTTAGGCAATTAGTTAATTAGCCTCATTTACTTGAAAGCACAGAGTGGCGTGGGAAGATTTTTTCTGCTGGGTTTGTTATGCTTTTCTCATTCACTTTGTTTGCTTTTCCCTTGCCATTTTCTCTGCTCCCTGACATAGATACAGGGACCCACAGCATTCCAAAGCAGTGGAATGCCAGCAGGAAAGTGAATGCCATCCAGGACAGGATGCAGGGCAGTGCTGCAAGGAAGCAGGACTGGTTCTGGTACCCAGGCTTAATGTGTCCTATGGGGAAGTGATATCTTTGTGATAGGGTCTAGTGGTCGTGGTGGTCTTTTCAAACTTCAATGATCTTGTGATTTTTTCCATGCTGTTCCTTCCTCATCCCACCTCTAGCCTTTCATTGCAGGTAGAGGCTGTGGCACATTCAGGGTGTCTGACATCTCTTTGTCAAATCCCTGAGGGGCAAATACCCCACTGTTCGTAGCATTGCTTGTTTGCTTCCAGCTAGAGAATTCCTGTCTAGTCCTTAGACTAGAACTGACTGACAGGTGAAAGGAGGCAAGATAAAACAGGCATTTACTGGGGGGAACTGGGGTGCTGGAGTAGCACAAAGGCTCAAGACTATGTTGGTCCTTACTATGCTGGCAGAGCAGCCTCCTGCTGTTGGCCTGTACCTGCCAGCCCCAGGGCTGCTGCATCCCTTGGTCCTCACTGCTCCCACCCAGCCCCTCTGGAGCACGTGTGGCCTCCAGTCCCAGCAGCTCAAAGCCTTTGTCAGTGCCTCTTGCATGGCTGCACAAGCTCACCTGGTTTTGAAGAGCTGCTGGTCAGGTCCCCTCATCCTCCTCTGACTCACACGAGTCCCATTCATTATTGACCTGGGGACCTGAATGAATCCTGTCTTCCTGAATTATTTCTGAAGACATTAGATCTTCTCAAATTGTTCATCTTCCCCAGAAATGACAGCTTGCAGGCACCTGGGAATAAATGGTGCCTTGGAACAATTTCATTGTTTCTATTCCAGGCAACAGGAATTCCTCAGATCTCAACATCAGTCCCCAAACCCTGGTGTGTTAGCATAACCTCCAGACAGCTACGAGTTTCTTGACCCAGAAAAAGGATAGGATTTATTATGAACCCTGGGAGACCAGTGTCCTTGCAGCTTGTGTACCCTAATGGTGTGCAGCATATTGTGTGCTCCTCTGGCTGGAATTTTCTTGTCGAAACAGCTTTCTGTCAGCAAATGCCACTTCCACAAAAACAGGCTTATGTGTGTGAAATCAAATCAATGTTGATTAATTTTCAGTTTGGAAAAGTGGGGGGGGAAAAAAACCCCATTAAAAATGTCAAGATGCCTTCTCCTTTCATTTTTGCAAGAAGAGCTTCAATTCTTTATCTCTTAATGACCTTTTGTTTAAAGCCTTGGTGCTTTGTAAGAAGTATTCCAAAAAGGATGAAGCAAAATGAAGTGTTAAATATCTTTTGAAGGAAAATGTGTCCGTTTCCATGAGCTCTTTTTTGTAATTATTATTGAAAGGGAGGCAGGAATCACACTTCTTTTCTCTCTGATTTTTTGCCGTTTTGTCCTAAACCAAGTATACTTCCCAAGGCTCCCTGCTCTGCTCTGCCCTGGCTGACACGTGCCCCCTATGCTGCACACTGTGGCACAACAAACAAATGTTTTAGCAGGGTCAGTAGTGATAGGACAAGGGGTGATGGTTTTGAACTAAAAGAGGGACAATTTGGATTAGATAAAGGGAAGTTTTTTAGAATGAGGGTGGTGAAACACTGGCACAGGTTGCCCAGAGAAGCTTTGGCTGCCCCATTGTTGGAAGTGTTCAAAGCCAGGTTGGATGGGGCACTGGGCAACCTGGGATAGTGGAAGGTGTGCCTACCCATGAAAGAGGGTTTGGGTTTGACCTTTAAAGGTCCCTTCCAACCCAAACTCTTCTATGATTTTATAATTCTGTGATTTTTTTGCACAGACAGTTGTGGCAAAGCTTTTATATAGAGCCGGTCCACATTGTTTCACCCACACTAAGGGTTGTTGTTTAGGCTTTTTTTTTAATCCTGGGAAGAAGTTTTTTTGACCTACATAAAAAGTTTGCTTAAAGCTCTTACATCCTTCAAAATCGCTCATGAAGCTTAAAAAAATTTTTTTCAAGTTATTTGAAACTCATGTAGAAAATTTCATTCTGGTTTTGTTAGTTTTCCTTTCCTCATCTCCCTTTTTTTTTTTAAACTCCCAAGTAAAAAGCAGAGTAGTGGGGGAGAAAGGAGTCATTAAAGAAAACTGAACATTTCTACTTGAAAGAACAAGAGCTGAACTGGAAAATGTTCTTTCAACTTAAAGAAAAAAAATCAGGAAAAAGTTTTTTTTCTGAAGGGTAAATATAAACGTTTCCAGTGAAAATGTTCTGAGGGGAGAATGGTTATTTTGGAGCATTTCTTTTCCCCAGCCCCATGGGATGCCCTTAGTTGTACACTTAAAAATCTGAGCTGCACAGATCAGAGCCAGTGAATGCCTGGGCTCCTCCTTGGGACTGTGACTTTCCTGCTGTTGCTTGGGGGGACAAACTGTCTGGGTGGGGGGGTCAGAGTGAACAAGTCTTTGCTCCCAGACTAAGGGACAGTTTTAACCTCTGGAGCTGTGATTTCACCTTTGAACAGAGCACTCTTAGGGTTGATGAACCCTCCACTCTTTACAGATGTTCTGAGGGGCAGTTTCAAAGTCATGGAAGCTTTTATTCCATCTGCATCTCTTCCTGTTGCACAGAGCTGAGCTCTCCGTGTGTGCATCACTTTCCTCTTTCCTGGCACCACATCCCTCTCAGCCTCCCGACACATATGTCTCTTGCTGGAATTTTTTTTTCTCCCAGCCTCCAGCACTCAAGCAGCCGAGCAGCATTTGTGTGTCTCCAACAAGTAGCCACTGAGCCTGAGAAATGCATTAGCTGCCTGACCTGGTTCCATCCAGGTGTGAAAAGATGCAGTGGCTCTGGCTCTGCTCCACCTTTTCTGACCATGTGAGGAGAGGCAGAAGGCTTCTTCTCTCTCCACCAGTTTGCATCATTCAAGTCTATTAAAAAAAAGCCCAGAACAACAGGATAGGAGTGGTGAGCGGATAGACAGAGGCAATCATGGGGAAAGCTGGGCAGATTAAAAGGCATTTAGTGGGTTTTCTGTACCAGAAATGAAAGAAAAACCCTTTAATTAGCTGTCTGCTCGAGGAGTTGAGCAGAAAGGGTTGAAAGCTGAGATGCTTTTGCAGGAGCAAAGAGAAATCGCCAGCCAGGAGACGGTCTGTGGGTTCTGAGTCAGACATCATCAGAGGGGTGTTCAGCAAGGTGGGAAGCCTCCCTCTGTCCAGCTTTTGTGCCTTCCCCTGCTTTCTTCCACAGCTCTCCTTCTTGGCAGTGTTTCTGCAATCCTCAATTCATGCTCAGAGTATTGGAGCTTCACCTCATTGAGTGCTGGTGCTCATGTCCAGAGCACTCAGCTTGTCCATGTGTCCAGGAGGGTGATGTGGGTGCTGAGCAGCAGGATTACAGCTCATGGTCCTCATCCTCCTCACCCAAGGGCCTCCTGCCCCATGCCTCTGTGCTCCCTGTATCAGAACATCCAGCCTCTCCCCAGCCAGTGCTTTGGGTCACTTGTCACCATTTTGTAAAGCAAACAGGTCACCTGGGAAGGGAAACAGCAGCTGTTCTGCTTCCTGGGATTTCAGGCATCTGCTCCTTGCACACACAGACACACACACACACAGGCTGCCTTTACCTAACAAACAATTATTTAACAAAGTATGCAAATAGTATAATTACTGTTATTTGTTTAGCTGTTATAAGTGTTTGAAATGTAAATGTCAACTTTGGGATTTTTTTTTGCAGGCTACGTGTGTGTTGTTGGCTTTCTCTCCCTTTTGTGTGTGCTCTCCCTGGATTGCAATTTGATGAATTTCTCCTTGTCCTAGAAAAAAAAAAAGCTAATGTGATTTCTGTGCGATTACAGCCGAAGACGCCGAAGTGGGGATTACTCACAGTAACTCCTCTTACTTAGCAGATCTGAGTGGGAGGCAGGATTCATTACACCGAGCAGAGAAACAAAGAGGAAATGTCTTTCAGCTTGTGTCTGCCGAGGCAGCATCCTCACCAGTGATGGGGCTTCCCTCCCTGGAAGGCAGAGGGTCGGGCAGGGCAGTGACAGAGATGTCAGGATTTTGGCAGCAGGCTCACAGGAACCTGTTCTGGCCTGCCACTGCTCCTCTATGCACAGGAGGAGCAGCAAGTCTGAACTCTGGTTTTTTAAGCAATGTTTTTCCTTCTGGAGGAGACTGGAGAAATAGAAATGACATTACAGCCACCAGCATTGCTCGAAGTGGAGCCCTGGTACTCAGTACAGTGACATTTTCCAAGGGTGTGTCCCACCATCACCATCCTGGCTGGCATTCAGGACAAGAGGAGCTCTGGGGAGGTGGTCATCAGCAGCTCACAGCCTGTAGTTCAGGCAATCAATCCAAGGCTTGTTCCTATTGCCTCAGAGTCAGTCTGTACTGTTGCTCCTGATGGCTTTGCAGTCCAGTCTCAGCAGCTGGTCCATGCTGGGAAGGCTGAGCAGTGCCTCTGGGGCTGCAGCACCTCTCTGATATTTCACAGCATCCCATACCTGCTGGGCAGAACCCAGCCATGCTTTGGCTTTAGAGCTTTCTCAGATGCACAGATCCAAGATGAATCCAGTTGGATTCATCAGCTGGCAGCAAGCCCAGCACCAGCTTTTCCTTCATTTGGCTCAAAAGCCAGCCCAGGAGATGGAGTGAAAGTGGAAAGGCTGCAGTGCTGCCATATCCCACCCTCCATCCTCTCTGTGACCTGTTTGTGCAGAGTGCTGGGATGAGGAGCTCATGGTTTTTATGGGAATCCCGGGGCTGTGAGAGGGTTAAGAGGTTTTCACCTCCATTGTGGAGGTGACTGGAAGGAATGAGGCAGTAAACACAACAAGCAGCTCGGCTCCTGGAGGAGTAGGGAGAGCTTATGCTCAGCTCAGCACCAAGGGGTGAGCCTCAGGATGTGGTGCACAGCCAGGGCACTCCCTGCTCATGGCAGAAGATCAGGATTTCTCCATGTGTAGATGCTGCCACTGAACCAGCTGTGCCTGTGCCCAGCAGGGATCCACGTCTGCTGGGATCAGTGGCTGAGGGTGTGTTGGGACATCAGCCGGCACAGGATGGTGGTGGAGCACAAGCTGGGCTCTGTGGCATGGCAAGAAGATGCTGAACCAGGCTTTGCTGCTGCTTCAGGTTTCCCCCCTGCTCTCTGGCAGGGCTTGAGTTGCTGGCACAGGAGCACTTTGGCGTGCTGGCAAAGTGCTGGGAGTTGCTGCATGGCTCTGACACGTTCATCTCCTAACTGGGGCTGGCCCTGCTCTCTGGACCAGCTTGTTAGTGCCCTGCAGTCTGTGCAGGTACCTTCAGCCATCAGCAAGGCTGCTGGTCCCTGGGCACTCCCACCAGGCAGTCGTGCCATGAGGTGGAACCAGCAAAACCACTTGGTTTTTAGTTGCAAAGACAGGAATCCAGTGACCTTTGGCAGATTTCATAGCCCAGCAGGCTCGTGTAATTGAAGCTGGTGATGATTTGTCATGGCTCTAAGCTTTCCCTATCTATTTCATTCCTCGCTCCCTCAGTCTCTCTTGTTCTCTCTTTCTCTTTCCTTCTTTGTGATCTCATTATCTCCATGCCTTTCTCTTTTTCTCTCTTCAACCGTAGCATTTCCCAGCATGGAGAGGTACCTCAGGATCTGTTCGTCTTCGAGGGATTTAGCTTTTGCCTGTCACAGTATTTTCTCCACTTCACATCCATTATCCAAGAAAACCTCTTTCTACCCATAACCAGGAGACCTGCATCTGCCAGAAAAATCCAGCCCATTCCATCATAAATAATGCACTGCTGTGGTCAGTACCCCCAAACAGACATGAGCTCCAAATCCCAACTTTCCTCCTCCTGTCAGGTGAAGGTTGGAGTGACATTATCACTTTTTATTGAAATTCCCTGGTAGAATGCAGGTTCAATGCTATTAACATATTTCAATTCAAGCCATTCTTATTTTAATTAGCCTTAAGTAATTAGTTCTAATTCATTGCCATTTTTTGCTCTGCATATTTTGGGTTATTTACTTCCCTTGCTAAGTAACAATTTGATGTAATTATGTGCTACTCATTCTTTCTATTTACATATGCTCCCTCACTCAGATTTCCTCGTTGAAATTTCAACAGATCCTTTGAATTCCCTCTTGAATTGTTCTCTGAGTTGTCAGCGGTGTGGAAATTGTGGGGTGAAGAGAGAATTGATCCTCTTCTTTGGACATCCCTGGTGGCAAAGGCAGTGACAGTGCATGTGATCACCTGGGCTGGCAACAGGCTGCTCTTGGAAGGGAAGGCTCATTCATTGCCAGGCTTTGTTCCTGAGAGTCTGAATTCCCATATGAAAGGAGTTTGGGGACTGTATCCAACTCTCTCTGTCTTCCTCTTGGGTTGCTTTAGCCCAGGTGCCAAAGGGACCAGTCAGTGTTGCTGCTTCCTTTCATTTTCTTTGTGCAGCCAAAGATGCTTTGGCCTTCCACAATGGAAATGCCCTGGCTTTCCAGAAGTGCAGTGCCTCTGTTGCTCAAAAATCCTGCACCCTTTCAAGTCCTGTATTTTTTTAGACATTTTGAATACTTTGAGCAATTTGTCACATGTGTCAGTTTCTTATCTGGAACGTACTTTTATCTCAGCAGCCATTTTTCTAATTCCTCTGAAGGACCATATTGTTGTCTTCTTCTTTCCTCAAGGGTTGCCCTCTTCTTAGCACCTTCTCCATAGCTGAGATTCTCAGAGGGTTGTGGTTCATCCAGCTGAGGCTGTTTGCTCTTCAGCTGCTCTGAACTCATCCTTTTCATCGTCTCAAAACTTGATTCTGAGCAGTCTTAACATCTGCCTTCCTGCAGATCCCGCAGAAACGTGGATTTCATGCTCACATGGAGTGTGTTTATACCTGCATGTATATGCCTCACAACTTTTAAGTGCATTATCCAACTCCAGCCGAATTTGATAGAGGGTAGCAGTCTCAAAAATAGCAAGTTCCCTCAAGGTTTGAGCAGACAGGCAGAGGTAGAAGAGAGATGCCCTACTTCTACTGAGGAAAAAGCTGCCATGTTGTGCTGAGCCTTTATTTGATGCCGGTGAATCCATTTGGGAGAGAGCACAAATCTCAGCACCCCACCCACAGGAAGGACTTCAATCAGCACATGCATCTTCTCCATGCCCAAGTCAATCAAGCTCAAAGAAAGCAGGATTTTATAGTTCTGGTGCTCATGGAACTACTTGGGATTTTTTTTTTTTCAAGTAGCTTTTTCACTTAAAATCTTATCAGCCGTTTGAATCCATGTTCCATTAGCAAATCCTACTTGCTTCATGAATATGCACGTTCACAATGTGGAGCATTGGCTTAACTGCTCCCATTGAAGTTGGTAATAAAACTCCTGCTGACTTCAAAGAGAATAGAGTCAGGCCGATGCTGAGTGCTTTGGAAAATCCCACCCCTTGTTGTTATTTTATTCTTAACACATCCACTCAGGAGCTGTGGGATGAGACTAAATACTCCAGAATGAGTAAAGAGGAAAAAAAATAAAAACAACAAAAAAAGAAAAGATCAAAGAGCCAAAAATGAAAATCCACATTCTGAGGTAAATATTTAAGGACCCGTCTTTCAAGAAGAAGCGAAAGCAGTTCTGCTTTTGTTTGGTGAAGGGTCACAAACTGCAGCCTTGAGGCAGGAGAGGCACTTCACGCCTCACGCTGAGGCCATCGGTGGAAGTTCAGATCTCAGTGACACAAAGTGTGGCACAAGTGTGGTTTTGTGACACAAACCTCCAAACTGTGCCAAGGCTACACACGACCATGAGTTGGAGTAGAACTGATTCCTTAAATTCTATCCTTACACTTCAGTTTTCCATGTCTAGGAGGGTCCAAAGAGGTTCTGGTCACCTCTGCTGGCACCAGGACAAGGCAAAACCCCAAAACATCCCATGGGTTATCAACATCTGCAAGTGAGCAGATCCATCTTAAATGATCTATTCCTCTACTCCTCTCTTGCTGTGAATTGTGCAGGGAAAAGGTGTTGCAGAGCTTTACAGCTCTTCACTTTGGTTTTTTTTCCCAGATGAACGAAGTTCTCAGGTCTTTGTTTTCCCAGTACTTGATGCCATATCTCCCAAACTGCCATGGGAAGGGGAAGGTTCCCTACTACCACCCAATTTAGTGGAGCATTATGCATCCAGCTGACTTCAAGGGGACGTAAACATTCTTAAAATTGTCATCCACAAGTGATTTCCACTGGGCAGAACTCCCTTGGCATCAACACATTCTTACCTGTTTTGCTGAATCAGGGCACGTTCTTCTTGCAGGGACTTTGTGTTTTAGTGTGGGCTATTTTGGTATTTTCTTCTCCTAAGATTATTTCCACTGGAAAAAACACAGTATTTTTCATTCCAGCAGTATTTTTGGTAACAGTTACTATTTCCTGACAATATGTCTGTATTTTAGGACAGAACCAAATTACATGTTGGAAGTGCCTTTCCCCACTGCAGTTTCTCCAGCACTACTCACAAGCCAGTTACATCAGGAACATAATCTGGAAGAGGCACAATAGAGGCTATATTAAGTTTTATACAGACTTGCCATCAAATTACATGCAATAGCTACTTGATCATGTTCTATCAATCCATTTTTGCCTGGCCGTTTGGAAAGCAATTGCTTTTATCTTGATGGCTTATTTTTTAATTCAGACCTTGCAAGGGTTTTACCAAGAGTTTTCATCTAATGGCTGCAGAATTCTCCTGGTCACATGGTTTAGTACAATACGACTGTTAGTGCACAGCTGCATAATAAGGGGTATTGGCAAAAAAACCCTTCTGACTGTAGTTCATTTTCATAGTTTTTCTAATTTTTTTTTGTCTTTTAATATCTGTTCCTTGATGTCTATAAAAATTTTGACAGCAGTTAGAACTTAATGCTGTAAAACAGACTAAAAACTGTGACAAATATTTTTTTTTTTTGCTCTCCTGCCTGCCACCGTACTCCAGAAGACTGTGAATTTACCATCAAACTTCTGCAGTGTTAGAACCTCTCTTTTAAGCTTGGTAATAATAGGCAAAATCCTACTCCCTGGCTGCACCATAAAATCATTATTATCTTACAAAGCCTAAGTGCTTTGTGTAATCTTCAAGGCCGTGTTCCTCATACTGTGCTTTTGGAGAAAATAGAAGGATCATAATTATGAAAAATTGCATTTTGTTGCATCTTTTTGCCAATTCCCTGAGAATAAAAGGGTTAATTTCCCCATGCCTTGTACAAACTTTGGATCAGTACAATTAACTCTGGTGGGCCAGTACAGGGATGCAGATTTATACTGCAGATTTTTCTTGTTGGTTGATTCCCTTAGCTTGGTCATGGAAAGACCTAAAGAGTTTGAAAGAGTCTCCAGTTTGGATTAGATACCAATTACTCCTACTTTATTTCCCCAATTATCTGTTGTTCTTCTGGTTAGTACTTTAACTTGAAGCTTAATATTAGTTTTCTCTAAAGAGTTTCGAGGTTGGTTTTTTTACTCAGTAAGTTTTATTATTAAAAAAGGCCTGTATAGCTGTGGTTGCACTTATTTTTGAAGTGCCAAAGAAATCTTGGATAACTGCAGAAGTCCCCCTAAGAATGAGGAGAAATGATGAAGGAAGGAGTTCATACAAATGCTGCCTAGTTGGAACCTGTGCGTGCTTTGTTCTACATTGCAGTCTCATTCTGAAACTTATGTAAAAAAGCACCGTATGGGATGAAACTTCTAGGTGTATTAAACCCATCCCATAATGTTTATTTTTGTACATGGACAGGAGATTACAGCTTTTCCATTGAACTTCCAAAGTCATCATCAAAAGGGATCGTTACTTTGTGAGCACTTTGTAGTCTGGTGTCTGTCCTACACTAGTTAATTCATGTAAATCTAAAGAAGTGGTTGCAAGCAGGATGGCATCAGAAATATGGAAATAGAGCATCTGGGTAGAAAGGGTAGGTTTTTGCAATGTTTCCACTGAAATTATTTTTTCCTGCCAAGTGAACAGATGCAGTGAAAACAGACAGTCTTATCGGCAGCCTTTCTTTTTGGGGAGAATAAATGAGTGAATGATCTATCAAAATATTTTTGTTTCATTTGATTAAACAGACCCTATTTATAGCATTTCTAAATATAAACCAAACTGAGGTGGAAAAGAGGAAGGTTCACAAAGAATGGCCACTCTACAAAGTCAGGTGCTGTTCCTGTACCCAAAAGTATTTTTAAATTCCTATTCCTTCAGCTAAGCTGAGTGAATGCAGTTCACTGCACTCCAAGGGTGTTTAGCAGACTCACAGTCCTGATGCTCATATTTTGGTCTGATGCTGTGGGCTGCAGATATGTTTGCTTATAGATTTCCTTTCGTTTCACATTAGAATAACAACAACATACCTAAAGGGTTTCAAGAGTCTGCCTTTTTCTTATGTTGCAGTACAGGTTCTGCAATAAATAGCTGGAAAGGCTGAAAATTTAACAACGAGATAATAGAAAAATTTGTACCTTGCAGGAAAATACAAGATTTTGACACTTGGTTGCTTTCTGAATAGGATATTAAGTTATTATTAAAATCTACTTCAGGTTAATTTTAATGTCATTTAGATATGAATGTTTTAAGATTTTGTTATGTGATAAAAATAGAAATGAAAAATTCTCCTGAAGTCTTGCAAATGAAATGTTTGATTTATCAAAACATTCCTAATTCTTTTAAAATGTGATTTTGCCAGAACTAATTCATGTCATGAGAAATTTCAGGTTTGTTGAAATGCATATTTCTGCTGGGAAAGTGCATTAACACCTGACTAGGGCTGCCTGACTGTAGAGCCTGCTGGTCACATTTAATTCCTTTGCCAGAAATTACATGGTTATTAACCCTTTGACCATTGGTATGATACTGTAATGTTGGGCTTTTTTGGTTTTGCCTTTTTCCAAGCTGAGCTGCATCTTCTTATTAAAATAATTTTGCATTTGTTCTGAAGAATTTCCATTTTTTTGTACTTTATATAAACTCCCTTGTAATAAGACAAGGCAAACGCTTTTATCTTGCTGCTCCTTTCATGGAAGTCTCCTTTGGCCACTCTTATTTGTGATTTTGTCTTTTCCCTTGATTATGTGTTGAGATTTCTGTTAGACTCTTTAGCATTCTGTCCTGCTTTTGGGTTACAGTGTTCATCTTTGGAGCTTGTTGTCTCTGTGTTTCTTTATCAAGGGAGGCAGCTTTTTCATAAATGCATTTTCTTTACAGTGCTAGCAATCCAAAAATTGTCCTGAAACAAGAGTTTTCACTGCTTAATGTAAAATTTCATCATGAGTAATCCTGAGTCATTTAATTTCATATCTTTTAAAATGTCTTTCCTAAGATGGTCAAACTGACATTTGTGTTCTCTGTCAACATAGTATTGAGACTGATACTGTGTGTTCCCTTCTTTCTAGTGAACAATCTGAACCCAAAAGATATCCTTATTTGAGTGTTTTTGCTCAGGTATTTAAATGCTGGTATGGAAGATGATTATTGACTTTTCACTTAAATGATGTAGTCTTCTGCGAAAATCAATTTTCCTTATATATTCACCAGCTGTATTTAAGAACCAGCATTTGGCTAGCACTTTTCACAATTTAAAATAGAAAAATCTCTCATGCGGTGGCTTTCCTTAAGAGGTCTCCAACACTTCCCTGTCACATTAATCTCTTTTTAAATAGAGGAAAATTGAGGCAGAGATGTAGAAATCTGTCCCAGGAAACTCAGTGGTTGAAGCAGGAAGGAAAAGAGAAAACAAGTGAAAAAGGAGAAACCAAGCATTGGCATCTGTCCCGCTGGACTGTGATATTGTTAAGTGAATCTGTTCAATTCACAGGAGGGTAATTTATATCACTTAGGCTCTAAGAATCCTGTGTGTTCCATGTTTCTGGATAGACAGATGGATGCTCCCTTCACATGTCTGTGTTACATTTGGTGTCACACTGTGAACTGAAGGTCTTGCTCTGCCTTGTCTTGAACATGTTCCCATGAGTGCTACCAATAGCCTGTTAAATATGGATGATCCATCTTGATTTTTCAGATGAGTCAGGAAAAAATACTGGGAATTTTTTTTTTGACAGGTGTAAGCCAATTGGTGTGGAGAACTGAGGTCTCCAAGGCATATCCCCTGGCCCCCAAGGAACCCTTTGGCTTCCAGCCATGGGCTTTTTGTCATCAGCTGCATCCTGTTCCTGGCAGTAGCATGCCCCAGGAAAGAGCACAAATCTCTCTCCTGGTGAATTACTGCTCACAACTCTTTGCCTCATTAATTTTATTCCCACTTTTCCTCCACATTTGTTGGCTTTGGAGGAGGGTCCTGACATACTTTTTGCAATTTTGCTAATTGCAAACATTGCAAACATTCCCTTTGGAAAGCTGTATATGGATGGCAGCCTGGCCTTCCTCTGGTGGCTTCTCCTGCCATTTTGTTCCCTATTTGATTGTCTCATGTTGATCTTTGAAATGGCAATGTCTGATTTTCCTGTAAAGTTCCCAAATGCTGGGTTTTACACAAGTAACTGTCCCATGTTATATAGCAGGAGTGGTTTTGGCAAGATGGCTCTAAGAGGTGGGTTAGATGCTCTAAGATCTAAAACCTGAGTTGGCACTAAGAACTTGGTCTTCTGAGAGGACTAAAACTGGCTTCCACTGGTGTCATGGAAGGTAATAATCTCATTTATTTATGGAAGACTCATAGCAAGAAGCTTCCTAGAACACAGTAGGATTAATTTTGCAGTGTGGATTATTAGCATTGACTGTGGACTATGGCACAACAGAGGCATGAAAGCTTTTGTCTGCAAAATAGCTCTTAATGATGTAACCAAACCCTTAAAGTTACAAGACATGGCTGTTCAAGACTGGGAAGATGGGTAGAAGAATACAGGTGGTGTCTCAGAAATAAATTGGGGGTTTGTAGAACTTTGGAATTGCTAATCTCAGGAAAACCCGAGCTCAGTAAAAGGTTTGGTCCTTTAGGAAGGCTGCACTCAGTTGAGAGACCAGTCCCTGCTTTCCTCCTAGGACTGCAAAATTACAACTTTCAGGTCACACTTTAGAAAGCAATTGGATGTAATCTGTACCTTTTGCATGACATAAAAGAACTAGATGAGATAATCAGGCACCAGTGTGTCCTCAGGTCTTCTTAAAATACTGAGATCACTCCAGGGTGTGCTTGTGATGATTTCCCCTCCTCCATCTCCTGTCTGTTGAGGGAACTGCTTCTCTTGTGTCTGTTCACTGTGAGTGTTGGCCAAGTGCTCCCAACCCACCGCCATTATTGGCACAATTTGAGTTGTCTTCTCTGGTGGAGCACTCCCTGTTTCAGCACTGGAAAGGTGAAGTGTCTCGGCCAAGTTCATCATCCAGACTCCACAGCCAGTGGAGAAAGTTGAACACCTCCAGAGAGTAATTCATCCCATCCAAAAATAGATGTTTAAGACAGGAAGAATGAATCACTCTCTGGGGGTTGGTGCACGTCTCTCTGTTCACTGATGATAAAAGAAGTCTAGACAATTACCTTAACCTAGACATCCAGCTGTAAGACACCTTCAGCTGCGTGAGATCGAGCTGTGCTTTCAGGTCCCTAAGGACTGATTTCCACCCCCCTGTTCAAATGGGAAGTAGTTTTCTGATTTCACAGCAGCTTTCTAGCTGATGTCACTGACAATCAGAATCTCAGTGAGCCACATATGGCAGTTTTACCATAACTGAATAGCTTTTTAATGAAAGGGTTTTTTACCCTCAGTCCCATCTGGGAGTTATCCATGAGAAGTTGATGGTGTTTTGAGGAAAATTTCTTTATTTTACTTGCTGAACCATTGCCACCATTAAATATTGCTGCATAATTTCCTCCCAAGGAGTCTGTTGTGCGTAGATAATATTCAAAATGTGGTCCCCATTGATTACTTTGATTGAACACATGCCACACATGATGTTCTCCATGAGCAGGAGTATAGCTCTTCAGATGGTGCTTGCAGACACTCTCATTTGTGAGTTCATTTCTCGTGGTCTGAAATTCATCTCTCATCTTCTCTCTTGCCTTCCCATGAGCTCATTTGTTAAAGTATTTGGGGAAAGGCAGACAGGGAAAGGCAATGGATGACTGCAGAAGGCAGCAGAGCACCAAGATCATAAGGAGCATCCACAGAGCCCTGGAGAAGAAAACCCCAGTGGAGGCAGCTGAGAGGAAGGAAAGCCTCCAGCACTGGACAACCAAAGTTGGAGTTGCCAGTTCCCAGTCCACCACTGCAGTTCCTCACTGCCCACCTTGCCCCATGGAGGTGACCAGTGCAGGAGCAAAGCCAGCAGAGCAGTCCAGGGTTCTTGGATATTGGCTGATCCCCCTTCCAGCCCACCACTTAGAGCAAAGCCACCTTCAGCTGGTGTTCCCATGAAGAGACCAGGGAGCAGGGGCCACCACAGCCCAGCTCCAGCCCTACATGGTTGTCCTTGCTTCCAGGACAGTGGTTCCTGTTCCCATTGACTGCAGAGCAGATAGGTGAGGATAATGATGTCTCCAAGGGGACAAAGGGTTCCCTGGCAGAGGTGGGCAGATGTGTTACTCCGTGGGCAGGGTGAACTGGTGGAGAGGAGACTTCAGGGTGCCAATCTGTGATCCTAAAGCTTCCATTCCAGACAGGTTGAAAGGTTTGGAATGGAAGCTTTAGGATCACTACACAGCTTTGGCATCTCTGCAGGGAAGAACATCTCAGCTCGCCTTGAAATACATAAAGATTTAATTCCTTTGACTTTCACTTTTAGATTATTTTTTGCCCTTCCTCTTTTAAAAGTTCAATTCAACATGGAAGTGCAGTCTTCAAGGAAAATACTTGGAAAACATTTTGACCAATATGGTTAATGGAAAACATTCCTTTTTTCAAGAAGTCTTTTGTCTCTCTCTTTTGGAAGATGGCAGGAAGTCTGGATGAAGCCTGGAATGTTTGGGGGGTTTATGTTTGTTTGGTTTGGTTTGTTTATTTGTTTTGTTTTGGGTTTTTTTGTTGTTGTTGTTTGCATGTGTATGTGAATTTTCTAGTTGCCAGAAGAAATAATTTGCCCAGTGATGTTACAGGTGCCTCTCTGCTCCCCCTGCCAAGACATCTGCCCATGGCTGCCTGCAGGAGCCCTCAGCAGAGTCCAAGCTGAAGCAACGGATGTGTTTCTCTCAGGGAGTTCTCTCCTTCATCCCTCGCTGTGTCACAGCTGAACACATCCTGCCAAGATTCAAGCAAAATATCCCAGGAAAAGGTTGAGATATTCACCGAGCTCAAACTATTGTACAAGAAGTACCCTGGAGCAAAAACAGAGCTGGGAGACACCATCACACCGAGTGGCTTCGCCCACCCTGGCAGGCACCACGCCGTACCAGACAAACTCCTCCAGATAGGATCCAGGCAGGGATGTTTGCTTAACACAGCAGCTCTTTGAAAAGGCAAATAAATGGACAGTGAAGCTACACAGACGTGTCACTGTGCAGCGATTTCCGTTTAGCATTTGCGTTTAGTGCCAGGAAACCCTGACTCATGAATATGAAATCAGAAGGAAAGGAAGAAAGCAGTTGTTCATTATTAGAGCTTCGAATGGGGCATGTGGTGGGAATTAGCATTAAAAAACATGCAGGTTAAAGAGAGAGGGGCTGGCTCTGATGGTGCAGGAGGCTTGGAGAGCCTGGCTCTTCAACCAGGGGATGTGCTTTTGTGGGGGCCTCTGCTCTCAGGCTTTGCCCATGAGAAACTGCTGCCAGAGAAGAGCCCTGGAGCTCAGGGTTACCATGATGAGGCTCTTGCTCACCTTGAAATGGGGGAAAGCAGGTCCTGAATATTCTTGGAAATCTTGCAAATTTACCTTGAGGTAATGGTGAGGAAAGGTGGGGAAGAAGAGATGCTTAATTACCAGAAATAAGAGAAATAATTGAGAGGAACTTCCAAGAAAACAGATCAACCTCAGATAGAAATCCTGAGGTCCCTAAAGGAATTTCACCTTTAATTGAGACTCAGTGGGGTAAAAATGAAGGGACCACAGCCCTGATGCTTCTGCAGGTGGGATGCTTGTCTCTGCCCCTCAGCTGCACTCTAGAGCTGAGAAAAGCCTCTGTGAGCCTGGGGTGAACTTGGCTCCCTTCAACACAAGCTATCTTCCTTCCAGCCATGAGCATGGGACACCATCCTTCTTTCTGCACATATTTCACCTCGAGAGAGCTGAGCTTGTTCTGCCCAGGAGGAATGTGGGTCAGAATCACAGAATCATAGAATATCATGAGTTGGAAGGGGTCCAGAAGGGTCATTGGGTCCAGCTCCTGGCCCTGCAGAAGACAACCAACCGTAAGAATCACCAGGCACCTGAGAGTTGTCCAAACTTTTCTTGAACTCTGGTAGGCTTGGTGTTGCAACCACTTCCCTGGGGAGCGTGTTCCAGTGCCCAAGCACCCTCTGGGTAAAGAACCTTCTCCTAATGTCTCTAAGAAGAGTGATGCTATTGCAACAAATATTTTTGATGGTACTGGGAAGGAAGAAGCAAATAAATACATTGCTGCAGGGTGGCAAGGGCTTGTTTTCCAAAACAGTTCCTTGCATCAAACCCTGGGAGCAGCTCAAGGCAGCAAGGAAGTGTGTCATCCCCTCCAGTGCCTTCATCTGAAGCCGCCCAGCTGTGCTGTATAAGTACCCCTCTGTTTCCCTGCATTTTAGTGATTCCAGTGCCCTTAAAATACGACAAGAGTGAATCTGTCACTGTGGGGCACAGCAGCTCACAGTTCATAGCAAAGCATTTGGCTGATACCCCTGGCCTGGAGGATGCAAGGTGCCATGCAAGAGGTTGGACAATGGGCTGGGTGGACAAGTGCCCATGGGACTGGAGAGATCTGCCAGGGTGCTCCTCACCCAAGTGTTCCTGTGCCACCTCTGCCCTCAGTGACAGCACTGGACGGTGGTTGTTTTGCAGAGCCAGGCTCTGCCCCAAGGCCAGGCCATGGGAAGCTGCTGGCAGGGCTCTGCTCCACCCCATGCAGCTATGACAGCTTCAGAGAGTCGTTAGCAAGCAAGGCGCGCTTGATGTGAATAATTAAAATACCTGCTGTGCTTTTAAATAGTTCAGAGCCAGCCTTGGAGCTGCGTGTGTGAGCGATGGCTGCTGTCTTTGGAGGAGGCCAGAGGAAAGAGGAGGGCTGATATCCAGTGGAAAATTCAGGGCTCGATGCTGCTTCTGGCAGGAGGAGGGGTGATGCTGGCAGCTTCCAGAGGGATGCAGGCAGTCCCTGCTCCTGAGGGAGACTGGAGGCTGACACAGCTCTCCTTGCTGATGAACAGACATCACGGCACAGAACTCTCCAAAATCTCCTGTCTGCCAAAAATTTGAGCAGGAGTGGAGCTCAGCACCCACCCTTCCAGCTGCCCCAGGGCTCTCATGCTGGTTGAGCCCTCCAAACCTGTGGGATAAGGATGTGGAGCAGGGGAACAGGGGCAGCCCCACAGCCTTGGGGCTCCATCTGCACTGGCAGTGTGGGGCCCCTCAACTGTGCACACACAGGTGGGGTCTGGGGAGGATGCACTGTCTTTTGCAAAGATTTCCCCAAGATATCAATTAGACACTGAAATCAAAACAGTTTCTGCATGAACAACTAACAAAGAGTTCCCTGCAGTCTCTCAGCAGCCGGACTCCCTCTGTTCCTACCCCCAGCTGCCTCAGAGTTTGTATCAGAATAGCTCTGAAGGGCCCCGTGCCCCAGCACGGAGGAGCTTCATGGAACAGGGGAGGATATCAAACACTGTGGCTGTGTCAGTGCTGCTGGAGCGTGGAGCTGTAAATCATCTCTTCTTGTGAAAAAAATGGGTTTCTGGGCAGGGGATGGAGGGGAAAAATGACATTCCCCATGAGTTAGTTTCAGATTGAATTAAACCATTGTCTGACCACAGATATATATCTTTTATATATATATATATTTATATATATATTGCTGTGGAGAGCCTGGACAATTCCAGTTTGGGGTCACTGTGCTGTGATTTTTTTTTTTTTTTTCAGCCAATGAACCAAAAAAATTGGTTATTTTCACAGCTTTGCCATGATTACCTCCAGGGCAGGCAAAAGCAAAGTTTTTAGTAGAGACAGGGGAAAAAAAGTCTGTTTGGGGGCTGGCACAGTGAGGAGAGAGAGAGCTGTGTGCTGACAGCTTTGCAACAGTGTGTGAACATCATCCTGATGTTTGGTCCATTCCCTGGTCCCACGTGGGGAGTGGGAGCTGCCACCTGCACCCCTTTCCTGTGGCTCTTTGCCCATGGAAGGCCAGGGCTCTTGAGCTGAAGATCAACAAATTAGTCTTCTTCTCCCCCACTGCAGAACATTATCCATCTAAATATTTCCTTTAATTTCGAGCCATGTAGAGTTTGAAAAGCCCTTCAAGTTCACTTGGGCTGATGAATTGGTAATTGAGTGTACCTGGATGTTGGTGCCGGCTCTGCCTCTCTCTGCATTTGTATCAGTCCGTGTTTGTTTTCTGCAGCTGTAAATCACTCAGAACTTGGAGAGGCTTTTATCAAATCCTGCTAGGAGCCAGTCGTTTTCCCTTTCACAAACACATTGCTAATGCCACGTGGAACCCACCGGCTTTGCTGTTCACTTAAAGACAATGAGGATGGCATTAAATGGGAAGAAAAAATCCTTAGCAACGAGGGAGAAGGTGGAGGAAAAAAATTGCTCCTGTCTCTCTGGAGTTTGCTCCTTTGGTATAATATCTGTCCCATTGATCTCCTAATCTGCTCTGCTTTGAGAGCCTGATTTATTGCCCCACACTCCCTTATCCCCCTGGGTGTTACAGCACTTGTTGTTCTCAGCTTCTTCAGCCACCAGCAGGTTGGCTGCCAGCCTTGGTCCCACCTCACCAGTGCTTCCACCTCCTGGGCTGCTCACCTGTGCCCCTTTCTCCACAGCCCTGGCCAGCACTGGGCATGGAGAGTTAAGCAGGTGGTTTTAAGGGTTTAAGAGAGTCAGGGTAATCATCTTAAGGTCTCCAGCTTCTCCAGTGTGTCCTTGGTGTCGACATCTCCAGTGGTTTTGACAATACCTGGCCCTCTCCAACAGTTACAGAGGGACCACAGCTGGCTCCCTTCTCACATTGCCCATATCCATGGCTCAGTCCAGTCACTGTGCTCCAGCACTGACTGATTTGGCAAAAAGGAATTTCAAACAAGAGAGGTAACAGTCCTGATGTGCATTTCTTGAAGCTGCTCTGATCCCTCACCTGGTGGAAGAGCTGGAGGAACAGCACCACGTTCCTGGTTATGGGTTATGTCTGGCATAACCCATCCACCCAGCCTGTGCTTGAATGTAGATTTTTCAATGAACTGTTAAGTTGCTATTTGCTCAGTGAAAAAAACCAGCAAGTTATATCCATTGACAAAGAAATGTGAGGACTCTGCAATCTGTGTGTGAATGTTTTCATGAACATAAAATGAGGTGAAGTTTGCCAAACGATTATTCATTAGGAATTGTTCATTCAGCTCTAATTGCTTGGGTCTAACTGTTCTTAGAAGGGCTGTGTGGCATCTTTGTAATATGCAGTTAAGGTCAGAAAAGTGTCGGTAGAAATTACTTCATGTTAAGTCAAGCTTTTCTTTGGGTGTAACGGGGCTGTTCCTGCTTAGCTTAGGAAGAGCAGTAAATGA
This sequence comes from Trochalopteron elliotii, assembly GCA_024734555.1. NCBI lineage: Eukaryota > Metazoa > Chordata > Aves > Passeriformes > Leiothrichidae > Trochalopteron > Trochalopteron elliotii. Next base: position 2,656,076 of record JANPWX010000033.1, read on the forward strand.
TGCTGCCTGGTTTCTTGTTGGGCCTGTGCAGTCCAGTTAGCTAATGGAGGGTGAGTGGTGCCTTATTGACTCCCACTTTCTCTGTGGAAGGAGTAATTAAATTCACCTGCAGAATCCCCATCTTCTCATGCGTGGCAGTGTGCAACTTCCCTGCATCTCAGCTAACTAGATTAGAGATTACGCATGCTGATGAGAAAGCATCAGCTAGGAAGGGTCTGGCTTGGCTTTCTGATCCCAGCTGTTATTTGCAGGACTTATGCTTAGGAAAAACATTTCTTTTTTTTTGTTTTGTTTTGCTTCTAACCTGACAAACTTTGTCTGCAAGCCCAGAGGAACAAGCACCAGGGAGCCCCACTGTCTGTCTTCCAGCAGCATTTTCTGAAATGGAGCAACACTTTAAAGTCTCGCCAGCTCAGCCTTTCACTTCACAGAATATGTGCCTGTCTCTAAAATACCAGGTTATTTTTCCTTACCCCCATAATATTCCCATCCAACATTCACTCTCCTGGAAATCACCAATCCAACGTCCACCTACCTGCATTCAAACACCTGTCTTGTATTACTGCCCTTCTCCTTCCAGTTTAGAGATTGTATTTCATTACTGACCTCCAACTACCTATTGCCTCCCCGTGACACTTCACCCTTGTCTGCCTGATTGATTAGTCTATTATGCTCTGCACTCTTCCTGATGACTTACAGATTGCCCAGTGTCTGTCACAGGCTTCCTTTTGTTCTCTAATATTCTTGGAGTTTTGGAACACCCTCCGGCTGCCATTCTCTCTCCATATTCCCTGGCCACCACCTGCCTCTCTTATGAATGTCTAGTTTGGAAAAAGGAGAAGAAATCTTTTGCAAAATAAACCCCTGCTTGCTGTGAATTCACACATATGCTGGTAAAACACACTTCTAAGACACTGTCGTTTTCAATGGGGCTCTTTATTTTCTTTGCACCATTTGGAGGTATAAAAATGTCACTAGAGCAGGCTGTGATCAGGCAGCTTTCCCCAGGAAATTTCCTCACCTGCATAAGTCAATGAAGCAGTGACAGAGAGGGAGCAATGTTGTGTTTAAAGATGTGTGGGTAGGAGGGCTCTGTGTCTGCTGGGGGAGAGGTCTGGGACGTGTCCCAGATCCATCCATCTCCCTGTGCTTGTCAGAGGTTGTCCAGCTCTCTGATGTTGTTCCAGGCTTGTCCCAGCTCTGTCCATCACTCTGACATTTAATTAACTGCCCCATTCTCCTGGATCTTGCACTGGATTTGTGTTGTCTTTCTGAAATACCTCTTAGGTCATGTCTGAATATTACTGATGGGAGGAGTAACAAAATGGTTGTCACTAATATTGCTATTATTGTTACTGTGTAGATGATAATAAAACAAGACATTGAATATCACAAAGATGAGTACTGTTACACTCAGTGTCACCACTTCTTGCTGTACTGGTTGTTTGGCATCACAGGTGGGCAGGAACTGACAGCAGTGGGAAGCAGAGAGAGTCCTGGCCAGCCAGGCATCCTAAAGTCATAGAAAAACAATGAAGGTGTGGGAACTGACCACCGAGAGCAATAAAATCACACTTAAGATCTAAAAAGACATTTATGGGAACAATTCAGGTGTAACAAGGATTGTTAAACTTATTAAAACCTGCACATGCTGGGTGGCTGGTGCTGGTGGTGGCAGTGGCTCCTCACTCCTCCAGGAGCTCTGCATTGATGTTTTGTACCATCTGCCCTGGGCATGCCCAGAGCTATCCATCTTCTTTGCATCTTTTTCCATCTTTGTCTGTCATTTGTCCCATTCTTTTTACTTCAGTCCCAGGTCCCCTTCCAGCATTCCTCACAGTCCCAAATCCACTGGCAAGTGGATTTCTTTTCCCTTTTAGTTACTCTGTTGAGCAGCTGCTCTCATTTGGACCTCCCTGTGGTCTTCTTTCCCTTTTACCTCTGGTCCCTGTGTCACTGTGTTTGATCCATGGCTTAAAGCAGCTGTTCTGTCCCTGGGATGGCTTGGTATTAATCAAGCCATCAATCAGTCTTATATCCCCTTTGTTGAAACTCTCTCTTATGCTTTCTCTTTTATCCTTGCAGTTTAAATGCTGGCCTTGGTGACCACCTCGTGGGATCCCGAATGCCGTGTCCAGTGTGCCTCCCAACCCCTGAGGAAAACAACTAGGAGACCTTCAGGACTGTGGCTGAGCCAGCAGTGACACACAGGCTCAGAGGTGAGGGGTGGCCTTGGTGGCATCTCTGGAGTGAGAGGAGTGGCTGGTGTGAGACAGCTGCCTGTGGGAGAGAGCTAGCAGAGATGGAGCATGTCTCTCTGGAGAGGGCTGAAGTGCTGGGAAATCCTCCCCAGGAGTGGATGGTGGAGGGGAGGCTCCTGGCATTCATTCCCAGCAGGGAAGAGTGTGATGCAGACATGGACAGGGAGCCAGGGTTGTGTTTCTCACACTGCTGATCACAGGGTGGTTCCTGGTGGGACTCTTCTCCAGGTGCTGACCTTCCTGGGGAATCCCTCAGTGGCTGAGCTGTGGCTGCTGCACTCCTGAAAGCGTGGCAGCAGTGAAAGTTATCATGGTTGCCTGTTTAATTTTTTTTTTTTTAAGATTGAATTCACATTCTTCTTTTGAGATTTAGGGAATAAAGAAAAAAAACACATTATTTCTCCCCTGCAGATGAGAAGTGCAGTGTGTGCCTCCATCCCACCTTCTACAAAATTCTGTTTTACAAAGCAGAAAAATAACATTGGGTTCATGTTGGAGCTGTAGCTCAGTTTTCTAAGACCAGATTTTGCCCCACATTCCCTGTTCAAATGACTAGCTGTGCTGGGCACTTTGAAATTTTCTCCCTCTTCCTCATCTCCACCTTGACATTATGAAAAGGGTTTTCATCAATCCATTGTAAGAAGGAGATAACTTTTGTATAAAAGTGCACGGTTGACAGGGTTGAGTTTTTTGGGTAGTGTGTAATTTTTTTTTTTGCACTGTTATTATTTAAAATATGCTTTCTAAGAGGACAAAGGGGAATAGCTTAATGGAAACAAATTTCTGTAGCAAAATGTGCAGCTGGATAAAAAAAGATTATTTCTGTTATTGCTTGGTTAGACAGGTGAATTTTGAATTTGAGTACAAAAGGTGCTAAAAAGTGTGCCTTAACTTCTCTTCAGTGTGCTGTTGAGATTGAAAAGAATAATTTTTGGAGAAAAACTTTTCTCTGAGCCTCTATTTCCAGCATTGTCAAATCTTTAGCGGCGGCCTTCTCCCACAGCTATTATCGTGTTTTCACCTTTTCTTCTTCCACCTCATTTGTCCTTTTTTGAAGAAAGTGTAGTGCTGGTGAAAGGCAGGCAGGTCTGTGGGCTGGCACTATCTGGAAGGGAGGGAAAACAGAGCTGGAGGGGAACGGGCATCTCTGGAAGCCAGACCAGACCAGGGATCCAGTCCCAGGGAAAGATGAACAGCCTGGCCTGGGGGAAATCATTTTGAAAGCATCTACAAGCCTACAGCCCTTAAGACCACCTTTCCAAAGTGACTTTTAACCAATTAGGAACCTAAGCATCAATGAAGATAAGCAGAGCTTGGGTGCTCAGGTCCCTTGGGGCAGACACAAATATCTCAGCAATGCAGACAGATAGACAGTTTGCCTGGTCCAGATGGATCCAGAGCCAGAGCCAGGCAATGAATTACAAATATAAGTGCCAAAACAGCAGGCTTGGGACACAAAGGATAGAAGACAGTTGTGTTATTTGAGCTGATAAGCTCTGCATCTCGTCTGGAAGATGCTGGCATCAAAGGCTCCTGCAGGGATTTCACAGTGGAGTGTTACACCATCCAGCACTGAGTTACCTAAGATGTAAAATGGGCCTTGCAGAGAAAGCTTCATGCCTGCCACAAAGGAGCAGAATAAGAGTTTGTTTTGAGAACTATTAGGCTGAATAATTTGCAATTGATCTCCATGGACACTGTGAGATATTGCTCCCAACAGAGCACTGATTGCCATTAGTGCCTCAGCTCCCTGCCTTCTTCCTCCTTTTTCTCCCCAGCCTTAGCAAGGGCTGGGTCAAATGCTACCCATGCAGCATGAACAATATTTCCTCCTTTTTTGGTAATCATTGTCCCTTCTATTCATTCCTCAGAAGCCTTTTCACAAGCAAGAGGTATTTTCAAGGGTTGTAAGCATTCATCTCAATGTACATTTTTATGCCTATTCTCCTTGGAAGAGCTGGAGAACTAATTTGCTTTATTAGACCAAATGAAAGGAGCTTATGGAGGTAGCGTTGTGCAGGAGGTCAGAGAGCTAGAGAGGAGAGACCTCTTGAGACTACTATGGAATTTCTTGCAGGAGCTGAAAAGTAGCTTTTGCTGTTTGTATTGGTGCTGTTCTCCCTTGCATTTTGCTGGCTCAGTTTCCAGCACTGAGTGCTGAGATCTGCGTGGTCCCATCACTGGTCCAGCCACAAAGGCTTAGGAGCAGTAACAACTGTAAGTACCTTGGATTGGCAAGCCTGGAGGTAGCCAGGCTCACAGCACTGGGTTGCTGTGCCAGGGAGGAGGTGCCCAGGGGGTTCTGGTGAAGGTTCCCACCATGGGGAGCCCCAGCCAGCCCATCCCAGGCGACACCCAACTGTGCAAACCCTTCTCCAAGCAGCTTCATGCAGTGAGCAGATGTCTAAAACCCATCTCCTGGGCAATTCACTTCATTCATCAATTAAATTGTTTGCTGTGAACGGTTTGGCCCCATCCAGCTCCAGGATTTCAGCCTTGTAATTTTGCTGGCAGAGGACAGCGGTGCCATGTCCGTGGAATCTGCCTGCCAACTGCTTCCCCTGCTAAGCATTTTCTAGGCTAATGATCCCAAAAACCTTGCCAGCAGCCCCAGCTCTGTCCCTTTCAGGGCAAGCCACTCATTTAAACGTGAGCACATCCAAATGACTCCATCTGCTAAGTGACGTTGGTAAAGAAAAGATTATAGCAGGAGTTAGTGCTGTGTCCTGGGGTTGTAACCCTGTTATAAAATGGGCTGGGAGAACAAGGGGACTGTGAGGAGCTGAGGCTCAAAACCACCTGGGTGACTGTCAGCTTGATTTATTTTCTTGCTCATTAGATAAATTAGAAAACTGGCAAAAGAAATCATCTCCTGCTCTCAGCTGCTTGGTAACCTGCCATGTGGCACGAGATGCCAGATGCAGGAAGATGCAACTCCCTCCCACCCCCCCGGCCCCTCTCCCCAGGGACACAGGATGGGACTTGGGTCTGCTGGTGCCACATATCTCGATCATCCTGCCACCCTAAACCACCTTGGTGGCCCATCTGGCCAATTGCTGGCAACCACTAGAGTTTCACTTTTCTCTAATACTGTTGATGTTTGAATAGCAGCTATTTTCTAGGGGAAAACAGCAGCACCAAATATTGCTTTTGAACACTGGGTTTGACCTCAGAACTGCTTGTTACCCTAATTTCACAAATCAGAGAAGCTAAAGCAGAATAATCTGGTTTGTGGCTCTATCATCAGGGAGGACCTGCTGCCCTTCTGAGATGTTGTTCAACACTTGGATCTTGTGGCTTGTGACCAGTCTGCCTTCAGCAGCTGTACCCCTTGCTTATGAACCAGACTAATTTTTGTCTGTCAGAAAGATGAAGCTTAATGGTCAGACTTGATTTAAATCCCTGGGTAAAATTCACTGTCTAGGAGGTCAGGCTCCATTTACAGTGCCTTCTAACCTAAAAACTCACTGAAATATTCAGCCTACATAACCAAATGTTAAATTTGGATCATTTAAGCCATCCTCAGTACCTTTAGCTGTGTCTGATGCACTCCTATAGTATGAAATGAGGCCACTGTTGTACACACTGTATTTACACACGAGGAAAAGTTTCCAGACAGGATGAGCTATTAAGAGACTGCAATGCATTTCTCAGCCAACGTGGAGGAATCCCCGCTGCAAACAGATGCTGAAACCGGGGGAGAACCAGGGCAGGACCTCCAGGGAGGGAGACCTGGGGGTTCCCAGCGCTGCTGTGCCAGTGCAAGGAGGTGGAGGGGCAATACCTGCCCTGGGAATGATGGCTGGAGCAGATTTCCTCTACTGTCCGTGCTCCTTCTTCTGCCCGTGGGCGTTGTGCACTGCCTGCCCAGGCTCCTTGTCACCCTGTCCCTGGCAAGCGTCGGGACACACGTGTCCCGGTGGCTCAGCCCCCTGCCAGGTGTGTGCCCATGTGTACAAATGCTGCCGGGAGGCGCGGGGCGGAGAGACGGCGCTAATTCCTTCCTGTCATATGCAAGGAATCGGCTTACGGCCCGGAGCTCCGATTACTCTTATCTTAGCCTGCATGATGCTGGCCACATCCTGAAATTACCCGGATTTTTTTCAAAATCCAGGGGATGGCTTGGGCTCACCCGATCGAGGTGAGCAAACTCCAGCCCTGCTTTCAGCCCCAGCAGGTTTGATGGGCTGCGAGTCAGTGCAGAAGCTGGGGTATGTGGTTTGAACCTCCAAATGCACCAGCTTTGGGAAGTGCCTGGGTGCGATGCCCAGTCCACCTGAAGTACCTGATGGAATCCCACATGGAGCAACACCAACAGCCCCTTCCCAGCTTCTGTGCAGAGCTGATTGCTCAGGCAGATTCACCTGCTGGGATCCTGGCAGATAACATGCCTCTGAAATGGTCAGCCAGGGAGAGATGCTGTCAAGCAAAACGTGGAATGAAATGTTTGGCTGCTGGGATTAAACTGCAAAGTCCCACCTGTCTGCTCTGGGACATGTGGCACTGCACCCTCCACCCACCACCGCTCCCCACTCCCTATCACTGCCTGCCAAGCCCACCCTGCTTGGAAATTAGAGTGGGGAAATCAAAGCCCTTCTCCACCCACTCCTGCTGTGCCTCTCAGCCACTGACATTAACACCGAACTGGCTGACATTAGCTTTGAATGGATTTTAATAACCCCCTTGTGAGCCTGAATTACCCACACAGCGTGAGGGCCACTGAGAGTTTGGAGGTCTGGTGATGAGCAGGGCATTGGGGCCAGACCAGCCCCCAGGCTGTGGACACAGGGCCAGACCCACTCCAGGAGCTGCAGTGGCTTCTGCAGCTGCAGGTGTGAAACCCTGGCTGTTGCCTGGACCCTGGAGAGCTGCTGCTCTGGTACCTGCTGCCCACAAATGTCCTGCCACCAGCAGCTCTGCAAGGGGCTGATGAGCTTCCCAGCACTGGGGATGCTGGTCCAGGTGTCTACCTGCATGGGATGTTCTCCCCTCTGGGGTAAGGTATGGCTGCTGCAGGGTGGTGAGAACCCCCAGTACCATCAGTGGGAGCATCCCCAGCCCCTACCTGTGCATGGCATAAAACAGCAGCCTTGGTTTAGCCACCTCTGTGCATGGGATGCTAAATGAGATCACTGGCCCAGCTGGGAGTCTGGACTAGTGTCTGAAAATCTAGCAAGAAGATTAAAAGGTGTCCCCAGGCAGAAGAGGGTATTTATCCCTTTCTTTGTGGCTGAGATGCACATGGTGTGGGAGTCACAGGGACAGTGACCTCCCCTGAGCACCTGCACGTGGGCAGCACCGTGTCCCCACAGGGACTCATCTTGGGGACAACTCACTGACCAGAAAAGCTCCTCCTGAGATACAGGTGGACACATCCAATCTCCTCTCCTGCACCAGGAAAGGGCTTCCTGCCCTGCATCTTCACTTCCAGCCCTGCTGCTCCTCCACAAAGGGAAAACCCCTCATTTTTCTGTTCTTTTACAAGAGAGAAAGCTAAAAGGGATGGTCAGGTGGTTCTCTGGAATTCTTCTACATATTCTATGGAATATTCTTCTGGAATATGCAGGGTCTGGAAACATGCTCTGAAGTTACTTCTCCTCATTTGAAGCTTACAAGATCTGGACAAGTGATGGCCAGTCCCAAAATCACATCATTTGGGTGTAGAGTGATGATTTCTAGCTGCCATTAAAATCCACAGGAACATCCACAGGGATATGGACAGGAGATCCCAACTGGGGTGGGCCAGCAGCTTCTCCAAGTCAGGCTCTACAGGGGGTGTGACATCATCAGGCAAGAACTGAATACTGATAAGAGCCCCTGCAAAAAAGTCCATGATAATGATTGAGTTATATTTAAGAGGCTCCTTCATACTAAGTAAATGCAAATAGTTTACTCAGAAAATATTTCCCACTAAGATCTTTTCTACATAAAATGCTAACAGATTGAGATTATGACTCTAATGATTATTTTTATTGCTGGTTTACATTTAAATGGCATATATTTCCCCCTACTGTTCTCTCTCTTTGGGTTAAATCAATAAAACCTATTAAGAAGATTCTTCTTCCTCTAAGATTCCTCCCTCTCTTTTTTCTGTCTCATCTCCACTGGTGCCCTTTTTATCCACCCACCACCAGAGATTTTTCAGAGCTGCCTCCACGTTATTGGTGCCAAGGATTTGAACATCCCCTTTGACAGAGTGGAGTGAATCTGGTCTTTGCTGAGATGAGGGACTGCACAAGAAATTCCAGTGCTGTTCCTTTTCCTCATCTTGGGCTGTATTGCAAGGAGATGAAGTTGGAGCCTCTTCCCACCCCCTTTTAACAGAGAAGCTGTACCTGTCTGTATTCCTGTACCTCCTCAGCTGTGGATGCTCTTGTGCTCCTTCAGACAGTGGCTGTGGCTCACCAAGGAGGTGCAGGATTTCTGTTTGGAGAGGAATTATCCTGGTATATACTCTGCAAAAACCATTAAGACGCTGACCTTTAAATTGGGCTTCTTCCTGCTCATGTAGGGAGGAGGTGGGTTGAGTGCCCAAATCTTATTCATTTTAATGACAAATCCCTCACACAGAGGCTTTGAAATGCTCGGCATTAATGCAATTCGCCTCCCTCTGCTGCAGCTTGGCTTTGCTGTGCAGGGGATGTCTCTGCTTCCCTCTCACAGTGACAGACCCTATAGATTTGTTCTGTAACTACTGTGCCCAGGTACCATTGTGTATGGATTTGTCAGCTTAAGGCAATGCTAACACAGGGATCTCCATGCTCCTTAATCAGTATCACTGACCTTTCTTTCCTCCATTACTCTCAGCATCACTTTTTTTTTTCCCCAGCTTAATTTGCATAGGTCTCATGTTATCCATGTTTTTGCTTTGTCCCTGTTATCCCATTGCCCTGGATAATCAAAGTTGGCTGTAATGGAAACAGCAGAAACAATTTGCTTACCCTTCTATTACAAGATATTCCCTCTACTAAGTCTGAGAATACCTGCAGTTCTGTGGTAATGCTAATTAACTGTGCATGCACATAGAAAGCAAAGCAAACGCCACCAGGATCCTTTGGGATGGTGGGGATTTAAGAAAGATGAGATATTATGCTCCTCTTTCTCTGTGCTTCACTGTCTCTACCCTCAATGGAAATTGCTTTGCACTTATAGAATAAAATGTGATGCATGGTGGAGGAGTCACTGACTCTGCAGAGAGATGGAGTTAGAAGGAGCAGAGTTCTCTCTGCTAGTAAACCCACTATGGAAACAGTGATCCTCCCTGATGTCTTGCTTCTTGTCTGTTCCCAGAGTGGGCTCTTTTCCCCACGCAGGTCCCCCTGCCTTGGAGCCCAGTGCTGATTCCTCAGGGCGCCACAGCTTTCCCCCAGAGCAGAGCTCCAGCAAAATATGGATGGAAACCTCCTGCCCAGCCTCAAGGATTGTCTGTAAATGAATGCCCATGGCAGTGCAGGGTACCTGCTGTTGGAAGTGGCTGTTGTGCCCATCAGGATGTTCACATATCCTTCACTCATCTTGGGTGGCTGAGGCAGCAGCAGCTTCAGAGCAGGTGAAAGGCCTGGGGAGAATAGGAACGATGGCAATGAAAAAAGAAAGAGAGACTGGGAGACTGTCCCAGCCATCCCTGTTCATTCTGCACTGCATAGTGCCTCGGGTTCTGCCCATCCATGAAGGCATGTGGGGCAATCTCCCACATCAGTGTGCAGCATCCTCTGAAGTCTCACATGAGGCTCTCCTGCGTGTCAGCTAAACCAAGAGTGGCTGACACAGCCAGGCATGTGTGGAGGGCTGCTGAGCTCTCCATGCAGGAGAAATCCCACTCAAGTCCACCCACCAGCTCCTTGCTGCTTTCCCTGGCTCCTCTGCCAGCAGCATGGACAGACCACCTCCCTGCAGCCCCATGGAGCATCTCAGACTGACTCTGACACACTGAGACCCTGGGTATGGACCCTGTGCTCCAGGAGGGTGGTTAGACAGCCCCTGCACTACTCCTGCCCCTGAAATGGTGAGGGAGATGTTACTTGTGCTCTGTTAACCACAGAACCTTTGATGCAATACTCATGTTTGGGATTTTACCACATCTCTCATCCTCCAGGTCTGTCAAGGAGCTTTACACAGCTGTGACTCAGAGAGAGGCATCAGTGGAGAGAGTCTGTAGATGCAGCCAGCAGCTGTCATGTGGAGGGCATTAATAATGTATAGGCAGGTATATATGCATGACCTAGGAGCTCAGGACCCTCCCTGCCTGAATGGTACCAGCTCCTTTAAAAGATCCCTGCACCATGCCCTGGCTCTGGCTGTGCCAGAGGGCTGGGATTGCACAGACATCACACACATCTGTCTGAGGTAAATGGGCAGTAAAAGGGCTGATAGGGGTGAGGGCTTGGTGCTGCATGTCTCTCCTGTTCTGCTTGAGCAATGTAATAACTCCCTCCTTGTCACTGAGACCTTCAGTGCTTGCTGCTCACCATCAGCCTGTGGGTGGTTTTAGGGCTGTGGGTATGACAGTGCCTTGCTCTGCTCACAGACTTGATGGTGTTTAAGATGCTTTGAAACTGCCCCCATGGTATTCATCATTTAAAGCAACCCAGGTGCAAGTTGTTGGTACAAAGAGCTTTTGAGGTGCTTGGGTGAGGCCAAAGGGATTTTCAGGAGCAGTCAGGGCACACCAGCAACCAGCTGCACACCAAGGGCCTGAACAGAGCCATGCTGTGCCTTGCAGGTGCATTATCCCAGCAGAGAGCTCAGTCCTGAAACACTTAAACCTCAGCAGAAGTGAGGAGACTCAGATTTAATTGCTGGCTGAGGTCAGTCCCAAAATCCAGCCCAGCCATCTGAGACATTCTGGTTCTGATCAGGCAGCACAAGCTCTAAGTATAAGAATGGGTTTAAAAATGAAAATATGGGTTTGACTTGTAGGAAGGGATGCTTGGGATTGGAGATGGAACCATGTATCACCATGATCAGCTGGGAATTTCTTGTTGATTTTGCATAGCTGAGTCAAAGGTAAACTTCCTATTAACTTCCCTGAGTGAGTCTATAAGGATTTGACCCTTAAAATGAAAGATTTGCAGTTACCAACTCCAGCACAGCTGTGCTGGTGGAGTTCAAGAAGCACATGGAAACAGCCAGCAGCTCTCAACAGAAATTGCACTCAGCACTGTTCTGTCTCCTCAACTCCTGACATCATTTGGGGGAAAAAAAAGGCAAAGTTTGAATTCATGGGTTTTGTTTCTCTGCAGTTCAAAGGATGCAAGAGCCTGAGTTTTTAATTGGCACTGAGTTTTTCCAGCTGGTACACAGGGCAGTCCTGAGACTGACACCCAGCCAGGCAGGAGGAGCAGCAGCTGAGGGGAAGAGGCTGTTTGAAGTCCTGGGTGCCTGCCACCCATCTGCAGGGACTCAGAACTCTCCTCCCTAGATCTGGGGGCAGAGGAGCATTGCTTCATTTCTGATCATTAATGCATTGGTCTCTTCTCTGTTTCCTTTCCACTGATCTTCTCTGTGCACAGTCCAGGGAGAGCCACATGTTGAGTGGTTTGTGCTGGAGATCACAGTGCAGAGATAATGAAGCTGTTTTCTTACTCTTCATCTTTCCTCACAGTGTGGCTCAGCCTGGTCCCACACCTGTGCAGATGCCCTGCAAGAGTGGGCTGCACATCCCTGCAGAGAGAAGCAGGAGTATCTCAGGCTGTGCACACCCTCACCTTAGCCCCAATACCTTGGCCAAGTGGAATTCAGAGTCTGTGGAGTGCAGGAGCTGCTGGGATGGAGGGGGTGGAATTCAGCCAGGAATGGAGGGGTTGACTTTGTTGGGGAAGCCCGGGGTGCCAGGTCTCAGTGAGAGTCACAAGCCCTCTGACAAGGGTCACAGAGTGTCTGTGGCACTGTGCAGTGACACACGGAGCACAGATTTACTTCAAGCACAGCTGGGTGGGGAGCAGAGTGACCTTCAACAGGCACTGTTATCTTCCACCCCAATGGGACTTGAAAGTTCCCTGTTGACTGAGATCTAACCAAAGCATCTTTCCAGGCTTTTTTCTTCTCTGTCCAGGAGCAGGAAGGCTCTGTGGCTTCTACAGGCTCTCTGAGCAGTGCAGATCCCATTGATGATTTCCTTAATGCTTAGAGTGGGGTCCCACCTGCTTCTCTCTGCAGCTTCAGCATCACTTCCACCTTTCTGGTTGCCTGCTTTTCTTGACCTCACCTCTCCTTGGCGAGCTGGCTCATGGCTTTGCATCCTGCAGACTGCCTCACCTCTCTGTCTTTTCTGCTCATTTGTGATTTGACCTCAGGAAAGCACCATTACAGGTGCCCTCTGCTCATTGTGCTCCATGTCCATACCTGCTTTGCCCCAGGTGCCTTTATCTTTTCCACCAGCACAGTCTCAGTAAATCCTGTGCAAGACAAAAAAAACTCAGCAAAGCATTGTCACTCCACCTGGCCCAGGCCAAGCTGGAGCTGTCAGTCCCAAAAGCTCAGTGGGGTGGATATACTTATTGCTAGAAAGCTTTATATTTACCATGGCCTTTCTGACATTACAGTAAATGCATTTCAGAGCCCAAGAAGTATAAAAATAAACTGCAAGAAAATCAAGACAGCTAATTAGCCAAAGGTTACTGCTGGGCTCTGTGACTGTCAGCCCTTTTGAAGTTCTCCTTTACACAGGCAGATGTGTGTGCAGTGCTGCTGTTCCTTTGAATAAATGTCTTGGTTTCCAGAGTGGCTTCATATCTGGATGTGACTGAACACATGTGAGGCCTGTCACAGCGAGCCTGGGCAGGATAATCAGAATCCTTTAACCCTGCACTTCTCCAGTTCTGAAGAGCACCTCATCTTGTGGAGTGGCTGATCAGTGCTTGCTGCCTCCCAGCCCCTTGTGAGCAGGACTGAGCTGGGAGGTGAGGAGGGGCAAGAGAGCTGCCTGTGTGCACTGACAACCCTCTGTCCTGTTCCCCTCTGTGTCCCTGCCCTCTGCACTGTGCTCACAGGCTGCTGAGGCTTGCACTGGTCAGCCAGGGTTTGGATGGTGCCATTGGGGTGCAGCTCTGTGGGGATGAGCAGCCTGGGCAGTGCTGGAGCACATCCCCAGCATGTCATGGTCTCACCCCACATGTCCATCATTCCTCAGTATCCAATCTTTTCCTGAGGATGAGCATCTTGTATGGAGCTGCAGGTGCACCAGAAGGGACAAGAGGAAGGGGAGTGGGGGTCCTGGCTGAGCTGAGAGCTGAGGGAGGGCTGTGATTGCCACACCAGAGGAGAGAGGCTGAGCTGGTCATGACAGTGGCCCGGGTGGACTTGGATACTGGGTCCCAGTGAGTGTTTTGCTCATATTTGGGCAGGAGAGCCCTGGAGCAGCAATGGAGTTTGAGCCATGTCCCTTGAGCCCAGCCATCCCCTGGCCACAAGCTGTGTGAGCTTTCTCTCCGTGTGCTCTGAACTGCTCCACACAGGGATCACTGAGATTTTGGACACAGTGACCTCAGGAACAACCAGCATCATCTGTGCTGTCCTCAGACTTCTCCTCTCAGGTTTTCCCTTGTTCTGCTTTCTTTGGGCTCCATTTCCCCTAGGAAAATCCTTTTTGCAGCTCCCTTTTCCCTCTCTGACAGTTTCTCCTGTCTCCTCCTGCTGCCTGGCTCCTGCTCGTGTGAGTGTCATGTGTTTGCTTAGCATTGTTCCTCCTGGAACGTTAATTTGCTGCTCATTTCCTCACAGACTTTACACCACGAGTTGGGGCTTTATGTGCATGTCTGTGTGTGATTCAATTAAACAAAACACAATAAAATCAGGGAAAACAGAGGGAGACACAGACAGACAGCAATTCCCTGCTCTCTGAGGGCTAAGCTTGTCTGCCTGTGAGCTCGGCCCCAGCATGGCTTTCTGATGTTGCCACATGGATTTGCTTGTAGCAGCTCTCTGGATCTCATGCTTGGGGTTTCCATCCCTCTGTTGGGACCCTGGGACAGCAGCTGCTTCTTCTCTGCTGTCACAAGTTGGGGCTGCTTCGTCACACGAGGTGAACCTTGAAGGAGCTGAGTGTTCATTTTAAATAAGCCCTGAAATGCTGAGGCATCTCCAAATAGTCAGCCTCCTCCATCCCTCCTTTCCCTCTCTACAGCTCAGTCCCAGCAGCCCCTCAAGTTCCTCCCCAGCAACTTCCCTACCCCCCATCCTGCTGTGCCCCTCTGGGGTGGCAGATTCCCCCTGTGACAGGACCAAGCTGTCTCCCAAATCTCACCTTTCCCTTGCAGTGCAACCTGAAAAGCAGCAGCTGTGCTGTGCAGGGCTTTGTCTGGCTGGTGAGTTTCCCTTCCACTGCTCTGTGCCCCTCTCTGTCATACCCTTCCCTCTCTCACCTCCTTCCTGCCTGGTTTTCTTTACCCTTTTCCCCTCTAATCCATTCATACTGTGAACATAGGCTTTCTTAGCATCCTTTGCTCCCAGGCTTTTCTCCCTGGCAGGTTTCTCGCCTGTCCACATGCACGTGGGTGTCTCTGTCTCCTGGAGAGCCTGTTCGTGCTCACCCAGCCCAGCCTGGCTCCCTGGCTCTGCACATTTATCCTGTGAATCCAGCCTCTTCCCCCGGCTGCGCCGCTGGGCTGCAAATCTGACACCTAAAGTGGGTCAGTGGGAGTGGAGAGAGGTGGTCCCGGGAAGGGCAGAGAGAGAGCAGGCATCAGATTACAGGGTGGGTGGGAGAGGAGCAGGTGCTCCTAAAAAGTGAAGATTTCAGGGGTTTTTAAAATGCACATAAAATGTGATTAATGAAATCCTGGCACTCAACGCCCTCCCCTTAGGGAAAATTACTGACAGCAGAAGGGATCCCCTTTTCCTGACAGCAGCCCCCACCACACAGAGCCCTCCTGGGGATGTGAAAGGTCCCACTGTGCCATCACCATCACTGGGTTTAACACCTCGCTGAAGTCCTGGGAGGGGCCTTGTGCTGCTGAAAGGGAAAGATCCCAAGGAGCTCATCCCTGATCAGTGCATTAAGGGCTTGTGCTTGTTGAACACAGTAATTGCCTCTTGCCCAGACACCCACCAGCCACCCTCAGGGTGGGCTCCAGAAATGTTGCAGAGAGGTTCTCCATGCTTGGAGCCTTTGCCCTCTGTCCCTTCCATGTCACCTCAGAGCTCCTTTCACAACAGAGTGCTCCTTCTGGCCCCAAAGGGTGGTCCTTTTCTCTGCTTGATCCAAATCTTCATGGAACAGCAGGAAGAGGTGCTACTCCCATCCTCTGTGTCATGGCAGTGGTGGTGGCTGTGAGGTGGCACTGTCCCTGACTCCTGTCTCTGGTGACTGCCTGCCCAGCAGAGGCAGGATGGATGTAATGGCACATTTCATTTTAGTTTTGGCTTCTGGCTTCCACAGGCTGAGACTGTCCCATCACTTAGACTGTGTGGAGCTTCTTGCTGAGCAAAGTCAAAGGATGGGGCCAATGTTCCTGGTGTGCAAGAGAAGGGAAGGAGCAAAGAACCTTGTGGAGCAGAGAACCAAGTTCTCTCTACCTTCCTCCTGAGGTTCACCAACACCTCAACATGGGGACCCGTGGTTCCCAAGCTATTGTCCTCATGGACCACACGTGTCCCCAGCACAGGAAGGATTTTAGCTGACAGCAGTACTGCAGCAGTTCCTGTGCATGCAGCCTATGCACCTGGAGCCATTCCCAGATGTCTCTCCTCATTAATGCCCCCTTAGCAATTTTCTGAGGACTAGCATCCATCTCCAGCATTAAAAACAGTTCCTTCCTCTTTGATTTATGGATATTAATCCATGCCAGCAGGCAAGAGACATGACATGTCTACATAATACATTCATTTCTAAATTGTTCCTTTCCTTTCTCCTCCACCTTCCAAGGCTACACCTTCCTTATTTCTCTGTAACTTTTGAACCTGCATGCTGCACTCAGAGACAACTTGCAACATGGAGCAGTTGGCATCACTTGGGAGATCAGCCTTACAAGTCTGTGCTTCCTCACCAATGGCCACAGTCAGGCTCCAGCAGAGAGAAAAGCCACTTAGCCCCATCTCCCAGGGCATGGCTGCTCCAGAGCTCTGCTCAGGGTAACTGCTGCTGTGGGCAGGGCTGTGGAATGTGTCAGTCCCACATCCCTTGTGCTGGTCATGACACAGGACAGGCCAACTGCATGAGCCCACTGCCAGCTGTGCCTGAAACAGTGCCCAGGCAGGGCTCCAGCCAGGGTGAGTTTCTTCTGCAGTCATTCAGATGCTGGCTCCAGATCAGTGGAGGCTCATGCTGTCCAGCCCTCTCATTCAGGGACCAAAACCCAGATGAAAGAGTGTGACCTCCACCAGCTCCAGTGCTCCACCTGCTTGTGCCATGCTCCTGCCTCTGGCAGCCACCTTTGCAGCTTGTTGATGACTTCTGTAGTGCCTTGCTGTTCCTGAAGGACAGGACAGATCAGATTTAGCAGACAGCTTCTAGTGATCTCACTGTACTATGGCCTGGGAAGAGAGGAAAGGAAGATCTCAGGACCTTGGCATGGGGCTGCTTTAATTTTCCTTTCCCATGTCGGTGCTGTATGAGAACTCAGCCTGCTCTGCACCCTCAGGACAGCCCTGAGGCCTGGCAGCAGTGCCCTTCATCCCACTGAGACACACCCTGCTCCTCATGGCAGTTTCTGCAGGCACATCTCCCTGCCCTGGTCCCTTGTTCTGGTCAAGAAGTGGAGGACAGGCAGATTTGGGGATCCCATCCCTGCACTTTCCTCAGTGCATTTATTGCCTGTGTCCTGACCTTGCTATCAGCAGTGTGACAGCTGTGATGGGAAAGTGAGGTAGTTATCTCTGCTATCCCCCTTGATAATCCAAATCCATGAAGTCCCTGCAGCTCATACACCTGCCTACCCAGCTGCCCTGGACCATTCCTTCACCTCTCAGCAGTGCCTTTACAGGGACAGCTGCCCACTGTGTGCTGGTGGGCTCTGTGCACACCATGTCCTCTAATAAAAGTTGTGCTTTTCTCTGTTCCTTAAAGGAATGGAAAGACAGGCTTGCCTGAATGGTTGTGCCTCTTGAAACACAGCCTGTCCCATACCTGCCCCTCATCTCCACCCAGGCATAGCCAGGTTTCTCCACCCACGTTTCTCCAGGCCTCCTGTCTTCCCTGCCATAAAACAGCAGTTAGAGGAAAAGACTGCAGCTAAAAAAAAACAACCACTGATGGCATCTCTCTTTGCAGCCTGGCATAGCTGAGCCTGCTCCCAATCACCTTCCTCTCTTGCCCACAGCTGAAAGGATTGTCCCCACTTTGCACTGCCCACACGTCCCTGCTGTGGCTCTGTGTCACCACTCCCAGGGACCTCCATCAGGGGAAGCAGCAAGACATTAGCAACTTAGGGAGCTCAAGTGCAGCTTAAAAAATACTTGTGTTCTTTTGGTAAATATGAATTTGTCCCAGTGGTAATAAGGCTGGTTTTGTTCAGCAGGCTCTTAGCAGTGATTATTGCTGTTTTTCAATTTAAAAACCAGACGGTCTATTTATAATGTATAGTGTGTGGACTGAGATTTTTTTTCCTTCTCTTTAACCCAGCCTTTAAAACGTGCTGTCCTTTCCACTACTACAGTCCAAGGAAGCAGAGGGGTGTCTGTCACCTGCAGACCCCATGGGTGGAATGATAAGTAGAACATGGTTAACAGAGCAAGGCTGCAGCGATGCTTTGGGGACCTGGTGAAAGGTGCCAGGAGGGAAAGGTCTGTGATGTGTTTTTGGTGGGGTTGGAAGGGCTCTGGACACAGGTGCTGAGTATTTGGACTATCCATGGCCACACTGCTGTCCATCTTTTCCTCTCTTGCCCAGAGCAGAGGTGATCAGTGCTCACATCAGCACCACCCACAGCACAGAGACAGGGGAAAAGCCAAGCTCCAGTCTTGGCTGGCACTGACTCCAAGTTGGCAAAGACCCCTGAAAAGCAGGCAATGCCCGTGGGTGCTGGGGTGATACTGAGAAGGATGGTGGTCCCAGGGGTGCATTAAGGGATCCAGCAGAGCACTGGGCTGACAAGCTCCTGCAGGCATTGCATGAACATCTGCACATGCTTTGGGCATTGGCCCAGTGTTGGGCTGGCATGGCCCTTTACAGGCTAGCAGCTCTCCAGCCCTGTGTGCTACTCAGCTGCAGGGCTGGCTTGCATTTGCCAGTGCCAGACATGAGGGGACATTGGGCACTGAGCACAGAAATGCTGTAGGGCAGTTTTATTGTGGCAGTGTTGAAGGCTCTTTTGGATGCTCCCATGCAACCCATGTGGGGGCTGCTTTGGCTCCTCTGTGTCCTGCTCTCTGTGCACAGTCCAGCATCACTGAACAGCAGGAAATTTCACACTTGCATGTGAGTGACTGAGTCCCTCATGGCCAACTGCAGCTCACCGGTTGACCCAAGAAGCTTCCTGAGGCAGACATTGCTGCAGACAGGTGTTCTGAAAGCCAGGTTACCTTGTGTTTGCAGCCAAGCTGGAGGCCACAGCCCTGCTATCTCTGCCATGCTGAGGCTGCTGTTTGTTGCCTTTCTTACTGCAGCTTATCTGACAGTGTTCCTCTCTCCATTTCCCCACACAGCCCCTTTTACTGCCACCGTTTAGTTATTTTCTTAATTAAATATAGATTATGGCTCTGGGAATATGGGATTATTACTTATTCATAAGCTACTTAGATTTTAAAGTGTGTGCAGAGTAGGGCTTATCACATGTCTGTGACTGCATCATTACCATGGCAAGGGCCAAGGTGAGCTCCTGTGGCTGCCAGGGCTTCACCCAAACCTTGCCCCTCTTCTCTCCTCATGACCTCTGCACCCAGAGGAGCTCTGCTATCTCTTCCTTGCTATCCTTTTTCCAGTCGAGGCTTGCCAGCCTTTTCCCGAGGAAACCATTTCCCCTGCCCTCTCCCAAGCTGTTCCAGCCCCTCCATTACGCCTCTGCCTTGCCCCCTCCCCAGGGCTGTTGGCAGCTCCCTCCCGATGCTTTCCCAGCCTTCCCGCTGTGCCAGCAGCTGTTTCACCTGCCCTCCACAGGAGAGTGGGGACTTAGCAGGAAGCAGCTCTGCAGGAGGTGCTTTTCTGCAAAGTTTTCTAGGAAATTCCTCCCAGCATGTGGGTAATTGTTGGCTGAACTGCAGCCCTCCTGAGGGGCAGGAGGAGCAGGAGGCAGAGGAAGGGGCTGTTGGCAAGCTGGTGGGAGAAGCAGAGGGAGGAGATTGTGGTGGGAAGGTGGATGCAGTTGTACATCCATAATGTTTGTCCAAAACCTTGTGCTCCTGCAGTGTGCCCAAGCAGAAGGGTTGGGAGCTGCTCCTTCCACCCCAGGACAAGCAGCAGCTTCCCAAGTCTCTTTCTCTGCCTTAAAGAGTGGAGCACTCCAGCCTCTGAATAATACTAATACTAATACTAATACTAATACTAATACTAATACTAATACTAATACTAACAATAACAATAATAACAATAACAACAACAACAACAACAACAACAACAATAATAATAATAATAATAATAATAATAATAATAATAATAATAATAATAATAATAATAATAATAATACCCTNTAATAATAATAATAATAATAATAATAATAATAATAATAATAATAATACCCTCTGACCTGGTTTGTGCACACCAGGGTGGACTTTTGTCTCCACCTTACTCCAGTTTTTCTGTCCCCAAATAGTGCCATTAATGCCTGGTGCTGCAGGGCTTCTCCCAGTCTGCTGGCAAGCCCTCAGGTGGGAACAGGGCAGCTCATCACACTCTGACCTGAAAGGGAAGAGGGACCATTAAACCCCAGTGCTCATCTCCCCTCCATCCTCCTGCTCCAGGGCTGTCCCCAGGGCTGCAGCAGGGGCCCAGCATCTCTCAGCAGGTGATGAGAGATCCCTGCTCTCACCCTTGGGGACCCATTAGCATTTCCATCTTGCTTCTTCTGTCTCCTCCTCTTGCTTCTGCTCCTTGCCTGGCTGAGGTGGCAGTGTGGGGATGTGTCTGTGTGAAACAGTCTGTCACTTCGACCTGCCACTGTCCCCATGTCTCCCATGTGCTTCTTTCTGACTATTTTCAGGACTAATGCAAAGCTCTGGTTTGATAGCCCTGAGGTCTAAAGACCTTTTGTCAACAGAGCAGATATAAGACAAGCTGCTGCCAGATTCCTCAGAGCAAAATGATCTTGATAAATTGGAGAAATGGCCTGAAATCAATACACTGAAATTCAATAAAGTCAAGTGCAAAGTGTTGCACTCAGGAAGGCAATATCAAAATCACAGATATAAGATCTGGAAGGGGGGAGGGAGTGGAAAGTCAGCAGGAGAGTGGCTCAGGCAATGGAGTAGCCCTCAAACTGAGCAGCAGACAATAACCTGGTGCTTGAGAAAGGGAGAGCAAAGGCACATCTTGCCCACAGATGTATTAATAGTTTCAGATAGAAGGCAGCGAGGTAATTTATTTGGCTCTATTTAGTGCTAGTGATGCATCAGCTGGAGACATATATCTCCAGGCTTTGGCATCACAACTCCAAGAAAGATTCAGACAAATTGAGTGAGTTCACAGAGTTTTGAAAACATGCCCCAGGGAAGATGGACTGAGAGAGTTGGATTGTGCTCCAGGACTGAGACAACTGGAGGTAGGATGTGTAACATTCATCAGTGCAGAAAAAAGTTGTTATAAAAATGATGCTGATCAATTGGTCAAGGGTTGGACAAGCTGTAATAGGCTTAAACTGCAGCCAAGAGGTCCTGGGTTAGATGCTCAGGAAAAGCTTCCTAAGGACAAGGCTGGCTGAGAGCCTGTGCAGGCTGTAAAGGGGGTGTGTGGGAGTCCTGTCCCCAGGAGAGCTTCAACAACCAACTGAGGAGGCATCTGCATGGAGGTCACCTCCATGGCAGGGATGAAGCTTCACCCCAAGCAGGATTAGCCATGTCCTTGCGATTACCAGGTTGAGACAAGCAATTTGCTTTCTCTTGTCTCATGTCCTTTTAGCAGCTATACCAGGGGCACCTAGATACATCTACAAACAAATTCCATTTATCCATTTCTCAGTTTGCCTTACACCACAAACTGCAAGAGCCAATAAAAGAAACCAGAGACTGAGATGGTCAAGCCAAATGTCACTAATGATGCTTTGCTGTCTGGACCAACCCCACTGATTTGATGTTTAGTAATTTGGTGGCTAGCTGCCACCCTCCTTCAGATCAATCCCTCTCAGTTGCATTTTTTGATCATAATTAATGTTTGCTGTGTAATTACATTGATTTTTTTTTAATGTGCTCTGAGAGATGAGGGGCATTCTTAGCCTGAACACAAGAGGGAGGAGGGGGCATGACACTGATGCTGAAGGGGAGAGCAGTGGGAGCTGCTCCCAGGATGTGCAAGGGGGAATCTGCTCAAAAAACCCGTGTTACACGGGGGTGTTGCCAAGCTGCAGTGACAAGGGGCAGGACATGGAAATGTTTGTGCTGCTGCTCCTTTATTCCCTGCCCAAACCGCTCAGCTGGCCCCTGCTTTCTACCTGCCAGCCCTGGTTGTCTGCTGCCCTGGCAGCCCTGTTGCCATTTCCCAGCTCAGCAGGGAACAGGGTTTTATTTATTTACCAAGTCACAGTGGGAAGAGGGATTTCAGGGCAGCCTGAGCTTCCCAGAGCTGTGAGCAGTGGATAAAACCTCCTCCAGCTTTGTACAGGGAGGCTCCTGCAAGGAAGAAACCTCAGCCTGTGCACAGCCGGAGCTGTGTCCCTGCTGCTCCTCACTCAGTCATACTACCAAGCAGCTTTGTCATGAGCATGTAGAAATGTAAGAGGCACCTGTAAGCCTTCCAGGCTGCTCTGTGCTTCCTGAACAGCCAAACTGTTACAGCCAGCACCTGCACAGGAAGCCCTGGGAGATGCTGCAAGGAGGCAGCTTTCAGTAGGCAGCACTCAAGGCTGTGAAAATCATGAGGATTTGGGTGGCAACACCATCAGTGAGCTTCAGGATCCTTTCACTCATGATAAAAACTACCTGGGTAATGCTGGGCCTCCAGACCTTACAATGAAGGAGAAGGATTCTGGGCTTTCAGCTGTCTGGGGGTGTTGCTGCCTTCTGGGTTCACTGTCCACAGCTGGCAAGGCCAGGGCTGCAGCAGCTCCTTGTGCCTCATGCCACAGCACGGGTGGTGGCATTTCTCAGCCACATCTGGGGTGCTGCAAATGTGCAAATGTTTGTCAGAGCAGGAATGAGCAGGGCAGGCCCCCACACCAGCTGTGCAATGGCAGAAGGGCAGTTTGTGTTCCTGCTGCCAACAGCCCCCTTGAGCTCAGCAAATCCCAGAGCAGTGGTCACTGCTGGGGCACACACTGCTGCTGTAAAGGGCTGCTGCAAGAGGAGGATCCACCTTGCCTGTGCCCCCCTCAGGGAACAGGCAGCTCCTGGGCTAGAGCTGGGGGAAATCACAAGGTTGCCAGCAAGAACTGGGGTGCAAACACTGCCCAAAATGCTGATGGAAAGGCCAAATCCCCTCTGCCACCTCCTCTTACCACAACACCAGAGCTGGTTGGCAGCCCAGCTCTCCATCTGAGTGCCAGCAGTGTTTGTTTAGGTGAACCATTGCAAACAGCACCTGGTGAGGGGTGACTTTGCAATGGTTCATCTGAGCAAATGCTTTCCCCTTCTAAAAGGGATGTCTTTCATGTTTTTTTCTGGGCACCTTGTTTTCCGTCACATGTTAATTATGTGCCCTCCAAGGGTCGTTCTTGCCTGTGCAGTTCAGAGGAGGCCACACAGCACTGACTCAGCATTGCCCAGATGAGAATGCTGTGACAATCACTGCTGAAAATCAGCCTTGTCGCACACAGGTGTTATGAAGCAGCCACAGATGTTACACAATTTTTTCAATTAAAGCCTTATAAATTAAAAAAAAAATAATGAGGCAGGCACTGTGCTCAGCAGAGACAAAGGAACAAGCTGTCAGTGGCATTGTGCTGGGCACACTCACCACTCTGGGCAAAGAATGCTTAGCTGGTCACACAGTGCAGTGGCCAAACACCTGTGGGGAGTTTGTGTTACAGAGGTGATGCAAGGAATATTTGATTTCTCCACTGGCAAAGGCTGTCCACCCCTGCTGCTCCCCCCTCTTCCTGGCTGGAGTTGTGGAGAGGCAGGACCAGTCCTGGAGCTGCAGTCATTGGTGACCACTCCTAGCATTGAGTGGATATGGCAGGAATTGGGAATTAGCCCTTTAAGTAGACTGAGAGCCCGTTGGTACAACAAAAGTTTTCTCTTTGGGGTTTGAGAGCGGTGGTGAATGGAGGTGGCTCTCCCTTTTGTGTTGTGTGTGTGCCCTAAATGCAATTATTTGGCTCCTACCATGTCTGATATTATTGTTCTTGCTATCTTTGGTACTTTTATGGCCCCATCACCATAGTAACTGAGCATCTCAAAACCCTGTGAGGAGGGAATAATATTATTCCCCTTGTAGAGCTGAAGGAAGAGAACAACAGCAAGGCTCAGAGCTGGAGGCACAGGAGGACTTGAGGCCATCCATGGCTGGGGACTTTGGTGTCATACTCCTGCTTTACTCCTTAAAACTTCCAGTTTTAAGCAATCATACTAAGTTTTCCTAGTCAGCCTCAGGCCACATTTCCATCCCACTTCTCTTCCTCCTTCCTTGAGCTAGTCCAATACCAGCCTCCCACCTGGAGCTGCTCCCTCCTGCTGCCCCCTTGCCCCATGCACCACCAGCTGTGGGCACTGCCCAAGGCAGGGGAAGTGTTGGTTTGCTCTGCTGAGGACCCTTCCTTTGCACAGACTATTTCAATGCATCTCAGGCCAGCCCCTGCTCAAACCCATCTTTAAATATTGAATGAAAACCAGAGTAACGTCAGAGCCAGACATGTCAGATTTTCTTCATTTCTGACCTATTCCAGACTAATTTCCACCCTGGGGGTTTACCTGTTTCTCTTCAGAAACAGCTGACAGAGAGTCAGAAAGAGGAATTTGAATCCAAGTCCTCAGCAGCACAAACTAAAGATTCAACAGGTAAGGGCAGGCCAATGTGGTGGCCAAAAGATTGATGTGGATTTCCTTCTACCTGCCTCTGGCTGTTCTCCCCTTCCCTGGGTACCTTCTCCCAGTGTGATGAGACTGCTCCCCTCTGGCTTCCTCTGCCACCAGTTCATGGCTTGTGGTGCTGCTATCACACTCCCCAACATGTCACCTCTTTACTGCCTTCCCTGCCTCAGGTTGTTCTGGAATAAAACAATCTTCAATTATTTCTCTCCTTTTTTTCCCCCCTTTTGTGCAATATATCACTTTTTAATTAAAAAAATGCCTTGTGGAAGTGAAACGGGCTATTAAATGTTTTGGTCCATAATTAACATCAAACCCATGACTTAAAATCTTTCTGGGTTGAGTGATCTTCATTAGCTGTTGCATGGATAACACTGCACAAGTCTTGGTGGCCCAGGGGCTTCAAATCACACATGTTCCCCTCCAAAGGAAAAAAAACCTAGAAAGTCCTTACCAGGGACTCTGTTCCACTCCCAGCATTGTGACCCACCCCCTGCTCCCAGCAATTCCCCGGGGGGAAGGACATCAAAAGTGACAGCAGGAGTCCCACCCGTTTGCCCAGGGGAAGGCAGGATGTGCTCCTGGCTCCTGGAGGGAAGTTATCTCCCTGCACAAATCGCTGCCTGGCAAATGCAGCAGCGGCGGTGCAGATAACACCGCGCTCACTCCCCCGGGCTTGTCACGGCGGTGGCAAACCCCATCGTGGTGACAGGCAGCTCAGGGGGAGCAGACAGGAGTGGGCATGAGTTGCTGGGGACTTGCAGCACGTTTCTCACCCTCCTTCCCAGCTCCCAGGGGAAGGGTGTCAGCTGGCAGGCTGCCGTGAGGATTTGTGCTCGTGTTGCAGATTGGAGACAAACGCTGTCACCGGGGAGGGGACAGCAGGGTCCTGTGTGTTGACCCTGCGGCACAAGCTCCGCAGGCACATTTCAACTTGTGCTGGAGATGCTCCCACCTCCAGCCCAGGTGTTGGGTGCTCAGCTTCAGCAGGCCATTGATGCACGTCCCAGGCACACGCTCACTGCCTTCTCCAGAGGACTTGGGGGTTGAGTTTTGAATCCCCTGGTGATTCTCAGCATTTTCTGTAATAAATTAATAGCATTTCATAGCCTGGATCACCATCCAGCATTGGCTCTCAGCAGAAGTGACACATCTGTTGGGGCTGCTGGCAAATTTCAAGCATATTTCCACCCACACTCTAAAGGTGGAAATAACACTGGAGTTGAAGAGCCGGTCTTTGATCCTGCCGGATTTTATGGATGACCAGCTCTTGTTTGAGCTGATGAATGCAGCTGCCACCTTGCCAATTTATGGTATTATTCTTTCTGGGCACCTCCACTGGCACATTCGTTATGGCCATTGGACACTAAGTGACAACTTGCATATTCTTGGCTTTCTGAATGGAGCTGGAGTTAGGAGATACTGGTGTTCTCATTAGGTCTCTGCTGTGTATTTAGCTATTAGTCTGCTCTTGCTAAGCAGCTCTGGACTGTCTTTCAGGCTTTGCTTGTACACGGAATGAGCTGTCAATTCAAAACCCCTTGGCTGTATTTCATAGCCTGGCTGTCACTCAGGCACCTCATAACAGTGAGGACATCAGAAGCAAGCACTCTCCAAGGTATGAGAAGATGGTCGACTTTCACCATTTTTATATTTTTCTCTTGAGCCTAAAATGAGTTTTTCCTTGAAGGAATCTTGGTTCACCTGGGACAGGATCCAATTGCAGTCCCCAGTGCATCATTGGCATAGCAGCTTGGCCATCCTCTGTAATCCATCTTCCCTTTCCAGCTCCAGCTCTTGAATGAGGAGAACCTGAGAAAAAGGCCAGGCTGTGGAGGGGACACTCATCTCCTAAGCAAGACCTGCTTGGGACAGCACTGCCCCACCAACATCAACAAGCAAGGTGTGCTGCCGTTGTGTCCAGAAGTCAGACTGTGCCACAGGCACAACTAAGGATTCACAGCATGGGAAAAGGAAGGCAGAAGCAGGCTTGGCTCCATGGGCTATGTTAAAATGACTCCAAGTCCCAGTTTGCTGCTGTTGTAGTGTGGAAAAGAACTGGCACCATGTTCCCCATGGCAGGGCTTGCCTATACCAGAGCATCCTGGGGGGAACTGGAGAGATATTTTAATAATATAAGTATTAGTTGCATCCCCAGTCCCCTCCTTGAGACTGATGCTGGGCAGTGAGGCTGAAAATTAATTGCATACAGGGTTTTAATTTTTTTCATTATTTCTTCCTTTTTCTTCTTTTTATTTGATTCTCATCTCAACTGTATTAAACTTTAAATCAATAGAATATGGGATATACAACAGGGATTCTGCTAGCTCTCTTCTGCTCTCCTCCACTTCAGTCCCAGCCCTGTGGGTCAGCAACAACAATTTCTGCACACAGCCAAGAGCCTGTGGAGAAAACAAAGCTGGGAAGAGTCCATTTTCTGCTGCTTTGTTTCCAATCCTGCCCAGGAATGGAATAAACTCAAACAGGCACCGTTTCAATCAAATCAGCTTCTGCTGAGTCAGCTCCATTTTAAAACTTGGCCTTTCCAAAAACCCACAGCTCTCAGAAACCCTGGCCAAGATTCTATGGGTAAATATAAAATGAATTAGGAGGCAGGTTTTTAAAATAAAGGATTGCTCTTGGAAGCCAGGGGTAATGATAATTCCTCAGGAGAACACAGAATCTCTTAATCAGTAGCCCCAAGGTGCATGCTCAGCAGCACAGTGGAGGTGCTACTGGGGGGACGTGGATGGAGCTGCTCTTGGACACTGTGGTGGATTCCCCATCCTGGCCACTGGCACAGTGGGGGCACAGCTGGGTTGGTAGGGGCCCTGTTTTTGTTTTCCTTTTGTCTCTCTGGTAGCAATAATCCTGTGAGCTGGCTGAAAAACATCTCCAGGCAAGTCTGTGCACTGGGAACTGGTGATTCAACCCCACCCGGCTGTCTGGAGGAGAGAGATTGGTTTCATTGTTGTTTTCAGCGAGGACATTATCAAACAGGTTTCATTTGGATGGTGTCATTTCAGCTTGACTGTGTGGCAGGGCTGGGCTGCTCCGCTTCGTTTGTGTTACAATCGAGTGACTGAAAGAGATGAGAGGGGAAAAAGGAAAATCAATTTTGAAGTATTTCTTTCCTGCAAGAAAAATAACCCAAAACGTTGACTTGTGCCCCCGGTCTGCTACCAGATCAAGTTTTGCTCTCTTGAATCTTCTCACAAGCCAAAATGTCTGGGATTTGTCCAGGCAGCTGAATGGATTGCTGCAGGATGATCTCACTTTGGACAATGCAGGAGCTCCAGGCTCATGTTGAAGGCACCACAGGGCCATGGAGAGGGAGCAGCCCTGCCCCAGGACAGCCCCTCTCCCCATGGATGTTTGCCAGCCTGTCCCCAGACAGCATTTGTGTTTGTAGTGACAGAGCCCCTCCACCTCCCAGGTAACCACTGCCTTGCTCCTCGAGCCTTTTTTGTCCCCAAGTCTAACCTGATTTCTCTTGCTGTAATTTAAGCTGATTATTTCTTGTCCTGTCCACCATGGTCATAAAGAACAGATTATTCTCTTCCCCTTAGAAGCAGCCTTCTAAGCACTTGAAAACTGTTATCACATCTCTTCTTCCATCATCTCTTTTAGGCAAAATAACCCAGTTCTTTCAATCTTTCTTTGTAGGTCATGTCTCACAGACCTCTGATCATCCTGTTTGCTCTGTGCTGCCTACAGCAGCGCCACCTCCTTTCTGATATGAGCTGCCAATACCAGAATCTACTCCAGGGTAGACCTCACCAGCCCTGAACAGATAAGAAAGATGATTTTATGAGACTCCTAGGCCACTCTGCAGCTTGTATATCCCAGGGCTCTGTCTGCCTCTTGATGCAACACGGATACTTTGTGTTCAGCTTGTGACCCACAATAATTCCTAGACCTTTTTCTGGGGAGCTATTGCTTGTGGGCTTGGTGTTTCCCATGAGGTTTTGAGGTGAATGCCAAAAGGCAGGAGTGAAGCATCTCGAAAGAATGTTGTGTTCTCTTGTGTTTGTCAGTCTTTTGCAGGTGTTGATTTTGGTGTGTTCATGCATTCAAAGCACACTTTTGGTCAGGCTTTCAACTAGGCTGTGTGTTACCTGGGTTAGATGTAACTCTGTCCATGCTGAAGAAGCTTTATTGATGATCCTTTCAGTTGCTGACTTTCATTACCTCATAATTTCTAGTGTTTTATCTCTTTTGTGCATGTCCTTTTACTGTCTAAGACACGTTTGTGTTTAGCAGTGGTTAATCAGCATTTTATGCAAAAAATACAAGATTTTCAATTTTCTGTAGCCAACAGAGCATTGAAAATCCTGTCTCCATCCCTCAGGAGCTGTTTTTAGAGTGAGCTGAGCCTTTTTCCATGACTTGACTTTTTTTCCTTGGAAACTGGAGGTTTCTGTTCAGAAGGACTGCATAGTGGAAAGCTGAAGGCTGGTCCCTGGGGCTCAAACCTAAAGGGACTTGGTGCAAGGACTCCAGATGATCCCAGGAGAAGCACTTCCACCACCCAGCCACGGAGTCAGTCTCCAATAAATATTTAAATCGTTTATGCCGTGTGGAAAAGCCCCAGAGGTGGGGCAGCACTGATGCTGCTGCTCAGTGAGGCAAAGGGGCGAAGGAGGGGAAGGAACCCCCCGTGCTGCAGGTGAGCCTGGGCCAGAGCCAACCTGTCAGCAGAGCTGTTTTATGGCCTGTCCTCCTCCCCGGGGGCTGTCCCAGCAGGCAGCAGCTTTGTTCTCCCGCAGGCGGCAGCGCTGGAAATCCCAGTCATGCGAAAGGTCCCGAGGGGAGGGAAATGCAGGTCACTGCTGGGACAGCCCGGGGAGCCGTGCCAAGGTACTCGGGTTGTGATAGTAATTCATGTGGACACTGCTGGAAATGGCAGAGCTGGTGCTTCAACTAAGTGCACGGAGGCAGGAAATGAACCCCATCGGGTTTTTAAGGTGTCAGCTGTTTCATGGGGCAGCTGCAGAGACGGGAATGACTGGACCTTGTTTGTTAGGCAGGTCCTGCCCACGGATGGCAGCTGGATGCAAACACACTCCTCCCCTGCCGTGGGGTGGGCCTGCCTTGCTGCCTGCAGGGAGATGGCCCTGGGAAGCTGGAAATGGTCCCAGTTCAGTGAGTGTGTTAGCAAGACAGTGGATATTCAAGCATTCAACCAAAAGGTGTGTGTGCAGGGTGATGATGTGGATGAGGGTCTCTCTGTTGCTGTCTGCAGCTGTTCAGTCCATGCTTCCAGTGGGTCCCAATTCAGCAAAGCATGTTTGACTGCAGGTGAGGGCATTTCCACACCAAACCCTTCTCTTGCAGTGGAAAAACCCCTTTTTGTCCAGGACCTGAGTGGTATTTCTAGCATTTGGGACACCACCCTGTTCCCACTGAAAACCAGGTGTCTCCTGTCCCCAGTTGCCACAGAATCAGCGCAGAGATTGTCGTAGAGTGGTGTTTTATGGACTGGCTGCTCTCTCCCTTCACAGTTCTAATTAAGTTGTATATTTTGGAAGTAAAAACGTCCTTTTTGATGATATTGGTCAGGAAAGCTCTCCAGCATCTCCAAGTAAAGAGCAGGGGAGAGACAAGTGATCAAAGGCAGGCTGTAATGAGCTATCAGAGGCAAGCCCAAGGTCAGTGGGGGCAAAAGGACCATTGTCACTCTGGCTCGTGATGCTCAGCTGGTTCCCTGCTCCTGCACACTTCCATCCCCATCACTGTAGCTGAGGATTTGGGTCTGCACTCCCTAAACACACTGTGGTGTGGAGAGACAGTCCCTGCCACCTGGGCAACAGGCTTTAAATCCACACACTGGAGAGGAGGGATGCTCACGTCCCTTTAGGGAGGGGACAGACACATGCCAAGACCAACGCCCTTCTCCCCCACAGGGGGAAGAGTATCGGGTTGCTCTGGAAGAGCTGGAAGCGCTCCAGGAGAGGCAGTGCTGGGAGAGGCACGGTCTTGGCAGCAGGCAGAGATCTGGGGCACTGATGAGAGGAAATCTAGGGCATCAAAGAGCAGAGATTGGGATAATCAAGGAGAAGAGATCTAGGGCATGGAGGAGCAGAGATGTAGGTAATGAAGGAGCAGAGATCTGGGGCATCAAAGAACAGAGATGTGGATAATCAAGGAGC
This sequence comes from Trochalopteron elliotii, assembly GCA_024734555.1. NCBI lineage: Eukaryota > Metazoa > Chordata > Aves > Passeriformes > Leiothrichidae > Trochalopteron > Trochalopteron elliotii. The sequence goes on from JANPWX010000033.1 coordinate 2,686,536, forward strand.
AGTGATCTAGGGCAGGGAGGAGAAGGGGTGTAGGTAATCAAGGAGTAACAACATAAGGCATCAAGTGGGGTTGCTGTAGGACATGAAGGAGGAGGGATCTGAGGCACTGAGGAGAGCTGTGCAGGAGGGTGGAGACAGGGCTAATGTCCAGCCCTGACCAGCATTTCATAGTCCAGGGTAGAGGGGAACAAACTTCCACAAGAAACACTATGAAGCACAGAAAGCTCCCAGGGCTGTTCAGGACAGCTGAGCCTGGCAGCCCCAGGCTGCTCCAAGGAGGAACCCTGGAGTTGCTGCAGCCAGTGGGTGGGAGCCTGCCCCTCCCCATCAGCAGGCAGCAGCAAACATGATCTGTCTGAAAAACACAGCCACGTTAACAGATATTGATCTATAACTTTTAACCAATTTCTTTTTTACAATATTGGATTGCGTGCTAATATTAGCTTTTTATGGTTGGCACTAGGCAAACTCCACTCCATCAGCGAAAAACAGCTCCTGTGGGCCAATCTGCACCTCCCATTGAGCTGAGTGATAGAGGACTGGAACAATATTTTTTGACAGATCAGTTCCTGTTCAGGGTAGCAGTGGCCATTATGCAAATTGAGCTATAAGAAGTTTAAAAGTCTGGAACCATTATATTTCTTTATTTCATTAACATCAATGCAAGCAGGCAAGTTAATACAACAGAGTGATCCCATTCCAGGGCTTGCACAAAATGGTCCCCCCATCATTTAACAGGAGTGGTGATTTCCCCTACAGGTGCTCCCAGCAGCTGTACTGGGGCACTGAGGCATTTTTCACATCATGCAGCTGGGAGAGGGGTGGGTGACAAATGCCTGTGAGCAGATTAGTGCACAGGAATCCTCTGCCTGAGCTGGCAGATGGCTGGGAGGGCCCTGCTCCTGCCAGCAGGCAGACATCCAGGGGGATGGGGGACAAGTAGAGGATCCATTACAAGGGTCTGATTTCCCACTGGTCCTTGGGGATCTGTCCCCCACCTCAGAGCACCTGTACAAAATATCTTGTGTGCTTTCCCCACCCCTAATTCTCTGCATGGGCCCTGAGAAGCTGCTTGGGCAGAGCTGCCCTGGAGTCACAGAGTGCACAGAGGCATCAGCACTTAGGATTCAGGTTTACAGGGCTAGGCAGCACGAGAGCATGGTGTTAAACCCATTTCCTGCAGCTCTGATGTTGGACACACACATTTTCCCAGCACATCAGCAATATGAGGAGCTAAGCATTGATATAATACAGGCATGATGCTATAAAGAGCAGAGATTAGTGCTCCAGCACATGCCCTGACACCCAGGTGGTGGCCACCCTCCTCCTCCTCCATCATATCAGCATCATGTCAGCCAGCCACATGCACACTCACACTTACTTATTTGCATAAATCTGGAAAATAAAGATCACTGCATGCCACACTAATGGATCCCAGCACCACAATAGCTCCATTATAAGTGGCAATGTCTTGGAGAATTACTTCTAAAGACTCTGCCTTTTAGTGTTGAAACTTTTAATTGATTTTAAAATACACAATCAATCACAGTTAATCAAGGAATCATGAAGAAGCTATCGTGCCCAAATACACAAAGACAGCATATAAACTACAATTAATGACCACTTTAACAATGGGGGGAATGAAAATGGGATTATTTATTAGTGTTTATGGACAGTAATGGATAAAGCAATGAAGCAGTAGCACACTGGTGTGTTAGAAGCCAAAGTTGGTGATACTTAACACCAAGTGGTCATAAGTGACTTCTCAGTGAATGGGTCAATGGCACAATTTAGAGCAATCTTTTCCAAGGAAGGAGATGCCTTTTCCCCCTCCTCTAAACACCACCTTGGCCTTGCAGCTGCTGGTGGAGGTCATCAATCCTGAAGGAAGGTGTAAAACATAATTCCTATGTTGTCACCACAAATCCCATCCCTGTCCTAGGGCCAGTCAAACCTGTCAGGTCCAGCTTTGCTCTATGGCAGGGGGACCTGTAGCCCCCCAACAAAAACACCTCTGGGCTGCCTTCAGCCAAATGTCCATCTGTCATCTGCCAGGGAGTGGTCTGGCCTTAGTTTTAGGTGGAGTGGTTAAAACCCAGCTGAGTGCCCTGTCCCATCCTTGGAGAGCCAATTCTTTGTGTCTCAGGGTGGCAAGCAGCCTGATGGGCCAGAGAAGGGTGAGCAGAGCAGGGGCTGGGGATTGTTTAAGCCTGAGCCAAGGACAGTGAGCTTGGGCAGGGCAAAGGAGGTAAATTCCATGGAGGCATCTTGAGGCCCCTGAGATCTGTCCTTGTCCACAGCTCCAGGTGGTCTGTCCAGGATTTAGTACAAAAGACTATTTTGTCTAAGCTGGCTTTATTCCCACCCACGTAGCCTTGCAAGCCCAGAGCCAGGCACTGCTGAGGCACACACTGACACAATCCCACCTGGGCTGCCTGCAGACCCAGTTTGCTCTTTGCTCTGCTGGATCAAGACCTTTCTGTGCCTCCAGCAATGCCTACAGTCCCCAGGGACAGTCACAGGCAAAAGGGTGTGGCATTCACTCAGGTAGCAGTGGCAAAACCCCATAATACAGCCCTTGCCTTCCTGCTGTGCAGTTTGCAGCTTTGCAACCACAGCTGTTTAGTTCTCTAAATTAATAAGCAGCACCCAGATCCCCACTCCTTCCTGCCTGGCACATGGTGCAGTGGGGAGACAGTGATTAAACAACTCCTGGTAAGAAGGGGAGAGTCCAGAGGGAAGTTTGTCCTGTTGGACCATTCCCTGGAAGGCCAGTGACACCTAACTCCAAAAGACACCACCAGCACAACCCACGTGCTGGTGTCCCTGTAGAAAGGTGGGGACTGTCCCTCCTTCCCTCCTGGGGCAGGAGTGTGGGGATGTTCTTGTGCTCAGATCTTTCTGCAGTGAGATGGAGGTCTCATGCCTGACCAAGGGCTGCTTTTAGCACTGGACTTAAACTGCTATTAGTCATCTCAAATCTCTGAAAAGGAGATGACAGCAGGTCAGCCCCCATAACCACATCTTCCCTGGGGCTTTGGTGGGGGCTGAGGGTGCTGCAGCCCCTGTCTTCCAGCCCTGCCTGCCAGCAGCCTCCCTTCCCACAGTGCTTATGCTCGCTCGCATGGATCAATGTCTTCCTCTCCTCCACCGTCTCTTTTATTGCCTTGCAAGTTGGCCCCAGGATGTTTTATCACACCACAGCACATAATACAAATGAAAAACAAAGGGGAAAAGTTTGAATCATTTTTTTAATATATTCATCCCTGTGCCGGGGAACAATGATCCATCTGATTAAATCCGCATGCTGGAGTTTATTAAACCAGGTTGGCCTCTCGCTTTCTCTCTCCTTTAGGCAGGGACAGGCTCATTAAAATGAACATGCTCTGCTCCCTCCCCAGTGCAATCCCGCTTCACACAGTCCCTCTGCTGCTGCTATCTTGGAGACATCACCAGGAGCTGATGAATAGGGCTCTGCAGCTCAGTTTTCCCTGGCAGCAGCACACAGCCCAGCCGTGGTGTGGCTTTTTTGGCAAAGGGCAGGAGATGCCTTCAGCCTCACAGCTGATAGGAACAACACACATCCAAGGAAAAGCCCCTTAAAATTGGAGGGAGGTGGGGGGGCAGGGTCTGGCCACCTCACTCCAGCCCTGCCCCAGCACCTGATGGGTCATTTGCCTCCTCCTGGGCTGTTTCCCATCTGTAAAACGGGTTTCACGGGCACTGCTTCCCCATTAGGATAATTAATGGCTATAAAGACTTTGGATCCTGCACTAAGAATAAATCCATTAGCAACGACAAGGTGACAAGTGGGCATCTAAGACACTCTCTCCCTGGGACCAGATCCCTGTGTAGGCTCCTAAGTCTGCCAGCAGCTGCTGTCCCTGCAGCTCCAGCTCCCCTTGGGCTACCTCAGGAGGGTCCCCAGCCCACCCAGGCACCCTCAGCAGGAGGCATTTCCAGCAGGCTGGAATTTGCTGCAGCTCCTCTTCTTCCTCGGGAGCCCTTCAGAGGCAACCTAAGTCTGTTCCACCCTGGCAATAACAGTGGCTTAGGCCCTGTAATCCCTCCTTTACTTGACTTTGGGTTATTTTGAGCAGGAGATTAAAGGAGATTATCTGCATCACCTGAGATGCTGCACTTTCTGTCTCTACCCCCTTTCCTCCATCCCCAGGGGCTCACCCAGGCCCAGGAAAATAAACCCCTCCCTCCTTCCCATATCCTCTGCCACACTCTTGTTTTGGGACAGCTGTCTGTCCACAAGGTGCTGCCTTGTGGTGGTCCTTCATCAGCCTTGCTTCCTAGATCCAGCTCTCACCTGGCTGCCCATGTGTCCTGCCTCCTGAGCCAAGTCCAGAGATGCTCCACAGGAGGGGAAGACAAAGGAGGGCACCCCAGCATGCTGTGGCACTAATTGGGATTAGTTTTGTAGGCTTCTTGAGGAGGAGGTGGTAGCAGAGATGATAAAGAAAGTCCTCCTTTGGGCACTAGGAGCTTGGCAGGCTGTGCTGAGTTCAACAGCAGACATTTGCTGCCACAGCCAGAGGATGGAGAAGGATCGTCTGTTTGGGACATCCCACACTATTAAAAAAACAACAAAAAAATCCAAATAACACAGGAAAAGCACTGAAAAATTCTGTTTCATGCCTAAGGAGGAATCCCCATCACCTGGTAGCATCCAGCCATGGGCAGGGAGCTCCTTTCCATGTTCTGGGGATCACGTGCTGCTCTCCAGCTCACTTCATCTTTGATTTAGCAAAGCACTTGGTGCTGGTTCGAATTCCTCCCGAACCCTTGCTGAAATCAGCAGCTTTATTAAATGAAGGTCTAAACAAGCAGAGCTACGAGCAGCCACCAGAAATGTTAACTTACCTTCCTTTATGACTGAGAGATGCTCAAACATCCCAGTGGGGAGGAGCAGGTACCCAGAAGCAATTGTTCCTCTGGGAAGCAAACTCCCACACGTGGCATGGCACCAGCATGTGTGACCTGTGCCCACATTCACAGAGAGCTCCCACCTTCATGGGCTGTTTTTCCTCATTTCAGACTACACCAGCCTGGAATCCATCTGCCACCCTGGAAATTAATAGCAATCATTAAACAAAAAAGAGCTGGCAAAAAGAAGCCTGAGGTGAAAAGCAGCTATTTCTGCCAGAAAAAAAATTAAAACTATTTAGACATATAGAAAGTCATTTATTACTGTGAAGTCCTCCCTCCACCTGGGGTTTAAATCTCATTACATTTTGTCCAAAACAGATGTTACCCTGTTAGCAGTAGATTATTAACAATAAACTCCAATCCTCCAAAGAGGATAGGTGTTTTGGGTTCACTTGCTTTTTCAGCTTGGGTAACCTCCACAGGAGATGTTTATGAAAAGGATGGGCAATCCAAACATTGGCATAACTCCCTGCTTCTGTTGTCTTGGGCTCCAAAGTTTCTTCCCACTCTCCATATCTTCTGGACAAGCAGTGAAACAGAGGCCCAGGGAGTGGTCACAGAGCTGGCTGAGGAGCAGACAGGATGCTGAGGAAGGGCTCTGTGTGCTGCAAGCCCACACTTGCACACCAGTAGCTCCTACTGCTGCTTTTCCACCCTCAGTTTGGCACTGACCATGTGCCCAGACAAAAACCAGTTTCTTTTGGAGTCTAGCATGTGCACAACCCATTTTTTACAAGCTTCTCTGCATCTGGCCACGCACTTTTAGGTAGAAGGCTGTTTGGTTGAGCTTTAGGTGTGCTGGCACCATAAAGGAAAGCCAGTGGTCCCTCATACCTGTAGCTGAGCATCCTCTTTGGGCAAAGATGGGCTTTGCTTGTTCCCACCAGTGCATGGGTAGCTCCAGGGGGAAATCAGGTAGTCTTGGGAGAAATAGTGTCTGGCACCATGTTTAACCAGCCAAGCCCACAGTGGATCTTTGTGTCTTTGTTCTGTTCAGATTTAGCATAATAAAGATACCTGCTCAGGAAGGTAGGAGCCTTTTAATCATGCTGTAAACATAATCAAATGAGACATTAATATCAGCTCCAAGCACATATGGCCATCTGGCTGCTCAGCCATCTCCCTGACCATCTCAGGTAGCAGGAAGCACATTCCCAGTGTTCTCCAGAGACACTGCTAAATAGATGTTCTCACAGTGCCTCTCAGCATGCCTGGGAAGACAGTGAGAACCAGCTATTTTGGGACTGTTGATGGTGAAGCCAGTACCAGCATCTCAGGGCTGCCTCAGAAAACACTTTTTGCTATCAGTACAATTTTTCCTGCACCCTGAGGGAAGCATCAAGAGCTCTCCTGGGCTGTGTATGTCTGTGAGAACTTACTGCTGGGAGAGAATCTTCCTCTCAGCACACCACATCTCAGGCCTTCAGGCTTTACAGGTTATACCCAATCCTTTCATGGAGCCTGAGGGCCCCAAAGGGAGCCCCAAGAAAGCAGTGTACTCACCTCCCTACAGGTGCAGGGTGTTCTTGGGATGAATCTGTTGCACATCCTTTCACGTTGTGTCAAAGGCATGATGGAGTAACTGCAGGGGCTGTGCTGGTGGGAAGAAAAGTCTGTTATTCATGGCTGAAACTAGGCCATTAAAGAGCAGCTGAGGTGAATAAATGCACACAACCATCTTGTGGACTCTGCCCTCTGCCAGAGGATACAGTCACTGCTGTCTCACATCCCTGTGCCTCCTCATGTGCTAATCTGCACCAGCCCTTCATCCTCTCACTTCCATCCCAGACCCAGCTGGAGCACAGACCTGCAACATCCAGGCCACCACCACCACCAGGCTGAGACCACTGACCCACCTCCCAAATATCCAAATAAATGGATATTTGTTTGTAGTCTGGGTATCTGACCCATGAGGCGTATCCTATGTCAAAAAAAAAAGTGAATGGGTATTTCCACTGCTAAAACAACAGACCCACAGCCTGGTAAACTGTTTTTTTTTTTGTAGAAACACAGCATCTGTTTGGGTTAAGAGGGCAGGGTTGGGAATGTTGATGAGGACCTGAGCGGACCTAGGGAAGGGTCTCCTCCAGGAGTGGACAAAGGTGAGCTACTCCAGCAGAGGCACCTGCAGGAGCAGGGCTGTGATGGGTGAGCTGTACGTGGAAGGTGGTCATGCTTGGTTTCCTCTGCAATGCTGTTATCCTGAATAAACATTAGATTGGTTTTGGAGGGCTGCCCAGATGATCATTAACCTTCTCCTGGCCCATGACAAGAAGCCAGCCTGCAGCACTGAGCTAAAATTAGGCTTGTAGGGCACTGGGGCTTGCCAGATATAAAAGGATCAGGGCAGAATCCCCCTTCAGAAAGTGGATAGCCAGGGGTCCAGCCTTAAGCTGGGCTCCCCAGCTCCAGAGGACACAAGCTACATCATTAAATTCACAAGATAACCTGGACTGGAAGAGACATCTGAAAGCCTCCAATCAGAAATGCAGGACCAGATTCCAAGGCAAGTCAGTGAGAGGTTAGCAGAGGTATTTGCTTACAGCACAGACATAACAATTCCTGTGTGCATGACACATGCTGCTGGAAAGGTGAATTCTGTTCTGCTCACCCAGAGATCACAGATCATTACCATGAAGTCCTTCATGAGCTGTGTGTTTTCTTGTCCATCTCTCAACACTCAGCATTACAGCCTACCTAGAAACTGTGATGTTGCACTGGCCAGAGATCCCTTCACAGGGGAAGGGCAGGACAGAGGGGGAAGTGTTTTTCTGCAAATACAACCATAAAAAAAATAAAGTGAAAAAGACACTTGCACCTCTAAAAAGAATTTCTAACAATTCACCATTTCACAGATCCATCACCAGATCTTCCCCTGTGTAAAACTAGGTTTTCCCATCTGGGAGGCAAAGGGTTATGCAGGCTTCCTGCAAAAATAAATTAATGAATGGAAGCAGTAAAGCCCTTTTCCAAACAGCAGCAAAGATCTGAGTGAGGATGACAATGCAGGGGAGACAAATCTCAGCTCAGATTGTCACTGCTGAGGAGCACCATCAGCTCCACTTCCCAGCATGGGGCTGGCTCCCTCCATTGCATCGGTGCTGGAAAAACATCCTTTGATCTTCAGCACTATTTACAGGGGAAAGCAGGACTCTTGCTTCCACAGCAGACCACTGCTTTTCCCCAGCCTGCCATCAGCATAACCATCCCATAATGAAGCTGTGATTCAGAGTGATTATTTCTAAGGAAAAATCCCATCAAGAAAGTATTAGGGAGGCTTTCTCCCGTGGAAACACACCTTTCTTATTGCTAGAGTCGTACCTGATCAGAGCTCATACTTCTCTACATCCCCTAAAACCTTTTTTCCTCTTCACCTCCCTCTAACTCTGTCCCTCTCATCACATTTTTCAGCTCCTTGAGGGCTCAACTGCACTGTCAGGGGCTGGAGCTGATGTTCCACTGTCGCTCGTGCTGACGTTTTGGAAGGCTGGTTTAATGCACAGGTACCCCAGCTGGGCTTAAGAGGTTGCTCACTAAGAAGATCATTTATGCATTTACTTAAACTCAGCAGAGGCTTCTGCTCAGCAGCCCACAGCAGCATGAGATAGGGTTGTCATCTCAACAGACCCAGGAAACCAAGCAGCATGAGATGGATGTAAATGACTTCAGACTACAGCTGAGTAACAGCAGAATACTCTTATTTTCTGAAATCCCAACAGTTTGTCTTAAAAATATTGCCATTTTAAACCACAATTTATCTTGCCATAGAAAGAAGGGTTCTAAAAACATCTGTGCAAACAGGTCTGTTGTGGCCATTCCCAGGCTGCAGCTCTGGCCTCATCCTGGCTTTTGGAGGCACAGTGGCTTTGAACTAGGGCTCCCCTCAGACACTACAGCACTCAAGTTTACTGCTAAATTAAATGGGATCAAATATCAGCTTCCAGTAAAGATAATAACTTTTCCAATCAAGGTTAAAATAGGAATAAGCCAAGGAGAGATTGGCTCCAGCTCCATACAGAGCCCATGAGTGCTGGTAATATTTGTAATATTGATTGATATATTGGTAATATTACTGTCCCTGTATAGAGACCAAGTGTGTCATTTCTCTTTGTTTCTCCCAGTGTCTCCCAGAAAAGTTATCTCTTTGCCATCCCTCCCACCTGGATACTTGTCATACAGTCTGTGACCTCCCAGAGTCCCAGTAACAGCTATCCTGGATGCATTGCTGGGCACTTCTCTCTCAGCCTCCCCTTCACCTCTCTGCTTCATTCCTTCTTAATCTCTCCTCAAACCTCAGTGGAAAATATATCTCTTCTCCCTTGCCTGTTTTTCTTAAATAATAAATAATAGCAGGAGAGAGAGTAGAACTGACTGGAGAACTCTATTATCTAACTCTGTGGGGCATTTGGGAATAAGGTTGGGATGCACAAAATGCTGCCTAAACCCTGTCAGTGAAGGATATTAGGGCCAGGATGTCTGGATATAAAATGAACTTGAATTTTACAGGCCTGAGCATCTTTATTATCCAGAGAGGTTGTGATTCTGTCCAACATCACCCAGCAGGAGTCATGGAGCAAAGACCAGGAGTGTGAATGAGGAAAAAAACTGTCTGGAAGCTTCCCTTCCCTACCTGACATATACAGGATGGACATTAGCTATTTACAGGTGATTTCATCACTGTTAAAGATTTTATTTGCCATCTTGGGGCTGCCCCTCCAGATTATCTTACACATAATGAAGAACCAAGGTTTACTTTAAAATCTGGTTCCTGTCAGCCAAATTTTCCCTCCCCTCCTGTTTGGGGGACCAAACACTCACATTTGTAATGTACCACTCCCATTTTCCTCTGGCTCTCTTTGTATTGGGGATAATTTTTTTTATAAAACAGCCCAGGTAACTGTGAAAGGGGGTCTAGGAGAAGCTAGAGATGGAGCAGCTAGGGAAAAGGAAGTTATGGAGATGCAGAAATGCCAAGGAGAGGAGCACTGCTGTGTGTGTACACACGCACATCCATGCGAAATCTTGCCTTCCCTCAGTAAATGTAATCCACAGTTTGAAATAACTCATTCAGTAGAATAACAAAATTAGGAACCGAGTGCCAGCTCCCTTCCCAGCCCCCATGGCTGCTTTGTTTGCTTCCTTGCAGCTGCTGCTCTGGTTTAATTTTCCAAGATGCCATTAGTTGGGAAATGGAAGCAAAAACTTCCCAGCCAGCTTGCACTGGTTTTGGAAGCTCCAGCTTTGCCTTTTCCTTTCCACTTCCCTTGCTGTGGGTTTTCAGCCAGGATAAAGGATGCTGCTGCTCATCCAGTGCAGGCTGCAGCCTTGAAATTCCAGCCCTCCATCCCTCTTTGCTGCTGGGTTGTTGACAGGGACCAGGGCTGGAGAAGTAGAGATGGGAAGGAGAGGAGCATACCCCAGTCTGGGCTGAGGATTAACAGGGAGAAGCATGGATCTGGGCTTCAGCAGAGATATTGGATATCAGAAGCAATGTGCAGGAGGAGCAAGGAGTGAGGGAGTTGTTATTGCCCCTTTTGCTGGCCTGTAAGCCACAAAAACCCAACATCATCTCAGCTGGTCAAACCATTCTGCCTCCTGAGAGCAGAAGGAAAGGGAATTACAGCAGTGTCTGCAGGGCCCAGGTAACTGTGCAGGAATGGTATTTCCTGGGTGGTTACCATGGCCTTGTCATGGATGTGGTCTGTTGTCATTGTCACCCATGGTGCCGCACTTCAAAATATCTCTGACTGAGATTAAATCCATAATTCCAAAATCTTTCTATTGTTATTCCACACTGTCTTCATTCCTACCTTTTACTTGGTTCTCCAACAGCAAAAGAGACCCCCAAATTGCCACTTTCCTGGTTGTTTTTCATGTGAGAGTTTTGCTGGTTTATTCCCAGCTTTTCTCAGCTCTGTGGGAGTTCAGAGGACTGGAAAAAGCTATGTGCAATTGTGTTACCAGAAGAATAAATTCAGGACAACTGGGCAAAGATGAATCAGGCAGGCAGGAGAGTTAAACCACTAGATCCTTGCAGGATGTTAACCCCTGTGTTGGTTTGGCACACACCCACATCCACCACGGGCTGGGATGGAGGCTCTCAGAAGCCAACAAGATGAACAATTACGTCTTTTGTGCACAGAAACAAGACCCACTTCTCCACTCACCAGTCATGTCCCAAGAATCTAATAAAAAGGGAGATTAGCCCCTCTTTCCTCTCTCACATCTCCTTAATGCTGTCATTTTATTCACACTTTGTAAAGCAAATAAACCAGCAAATTGGTTGCTTTAATGAGCTGAAATTAAACTCGGGCTGCTGATAAAATGCCATTTCTCCTTTCTGTTGTTAGGAAGGACTTGGCTGATAGGCAATGTAAGGGAAAGAAGAGAAAACATACAGTGGGAGCCTTACTGAATGTGTTTGAGTAATTTACTGCTGCTCTTCTTCATCCCCAGCACCTCCAGTTAAACAGGGGAAGCACAAGGATGCTAGAGGGGAAGGCTGTAGGGGATCAGCGTGGCAAGATCTGTGGGGAGTCTGTCTCTGCTCTTTGCTCATGGATGATCCCACTCCACTAATGCCCTCTGCCCACAGCCTTTCCTCAAAGAGGAGTGACAAGAACATTCCTCTGTGAGGAAAAGGCTGGTTTGGCTCTGCAGAGCCTTCCCAAACACAGGCTTGCCCAGACAGGGTGGTCGGGTCACATTGGAAGATAGAGGAGACAGAATAAGTGCTTGATGAAGAGAATATGCCAAGTGCATCCCTTCCTGCTGCCTGTGCTCAGTTTGGGCTTCCCTTGCCTGCAGGAATCCACAAGTCCATGGAGGAGGACTGGGAGATGCTGGAATCAAGTGCCACCCCAAAGGGACAGCTGGGGCAAGCCATTGCTTATGGCTCTGCAGGCCAGGAATACCCTCACCCCACACCCTTAGGGGCAATACCCATCCCCACAGGATGCAGGAGGAGCTGGACACCAGGCTGCTCCCTGTGACAGAGGAGAGCTGGCAAACCTAGAGGGGAAGTCTCCACCTGCAACACTGGGATTTTCACCCCAACAAGAGGAGCTCAGGGCACTTTGCTGCAGTCTCCCACCACCCTGTGAAGTTCTGTCATTATCTCACGGTACCAGAGAGGAGGCTGGAGTGCAGAGAGGTTAATTGAGTTGTCTAACACCAGAGGGATGCAGCAGCAGACGTGTTTCAGTCTGGCACTGCAGCCCGTGTCTCGCTATGGGGGTGGCAAGGGGGGGGACACTCACCTGCAATCTCCCAGGAAGCACAGTCCCTCTTCCCTTCCTTGCTGCCTCCAAGGACTCAGCTGGGTTAAAATGAACTTCCAGGTACTGGCAGAGTATCCCAGGGCAGTGACAGCACATGGAGGACAAAGTGGCTGGAAAGTCTCACGTGCAGAGAGCTGATGTGAGAGAAGGTCTTGTTATTGATGTAATGGAAACCTAACTGTCACCAGGGAACAGACTCCTTGTTCACAATCCAACCAAATAAACTGTTTTACTGCTTATTATTACTGCCCTGCTTACCAAGGTACAAACTGAATGGTAAACAGTGATCTCTGCAGTGAAATATGGTCTCCTTCCCTGCCTGGTATTGTGACTGGAAAGGAACCTGTTTTTTTTGGGACAAGGGTCGGAGTGGCATCTGCCTCTAAACAATCAGCCCCACATGATTTTCAGGTATGTAGTACCAAGAACAGTCCAGCCTGGGCACTGTGAAATGGTTTAGAAAACTGTTTTTGGGTTTATACTATTTTTCAGATTTAATGAGAGACAATTTGGGTGTAAGATGTGGCCCTATCTCCTTCACAACTTCCCAAGAAAGCTCCAGTTCTTATCAGCTATGTTTCCAAGGAGTATTGATGGTGTCTTCCCTGGCTTCTACAGTCTGCCCTTGGACAAGGGAGACAAACAGTGTTCCCATTCCCAAAAAAATGTTCAAAGAAGGATTTTTCTAGATGGGCCATGATGATTTCTCTCCACTTATGGGCAACTCCTTCTCTACCACAACATCTCACTGCATCCATCCTACCAGCCCAGAGTTCCATTTGGCAGTAGAGATATCCACAGATGATGTTTCCAATATCTTGTGGAAAAGCATGACCCAGGAGATGTTGGTGCTCATGCATTTCCCACCTCTCCACTTTTTCCTTCCTGTTTCCCTAAAAAATCAGAAAAAGAAGAGCTGTACATGGAAATATATGCTTAGTCAAAAACTTAGGCGGGGAGAAAATGGAAAATGTGAGCCAGAAATTAGTTTCTTTGTGGGGAGTGAGGCTGCTGGCAGCCCCACAAGTTTGTGTCCAGTGAGGACTTTTCCTAGTCTTCAAACAACTGTTTCTGGCTGGGGAGGGAAGATCTTGTCCTATCCTCTGCAAATGTTCTTGTTATGCCACTGAATGTGTGCTGGTTTTCCACACCTCTGCATCATTTCACCTGGGAGGGAGAGAAAGGCCTTGGAGAAAGGCATCAAGCCCACAGCAGGGACAAGGACACTGGGTGGTTCACAATCACATCAGTGAGTTTTGCAAAGAGTGCCCTGAAATGACTGCTCAGGTTCCCAGAAGCAGGACAAGTGTTTGATGCTGGGCTGTATCCCAGATGCCACATGGCAGTGCAAGCAGAGAGACACAGTGTCCTCGACCAGCACCCCTTGTGTGGGCACTGCTGCTGTGCACACCAGCACACGAGACAGTCAGGATTCCCCTCAGCAAAACGCTGCAGCATCAAATCTACATCAGAGCGAGTTGTCTAGACTTCATCTGCTCTCAGCGGAGAGGAACAGACACTTCTGGGGCATCACTCCTCTCCTCCTCAGGTAGACACCTAAATAGGTCAGACAAATGGTGCACTGGGTGTGTGTTGGCCTCTCAACTGCCAAATAAGTGATGCTGGACAAGGGCTCAGAGGGTGACTTCAGTGGTCAGTGACCATCTCCCCTTCTGCTGCCAAACAGTGCTGGTGGCAGCCAAATAAGCCAAAAGCTCCTTGAAAGGTGGTTGCCAGAATGAGAAGGCGAGTGCCTAGCTAAGAGGGGAGTTGGATGGATCTCCAACACCTCTGACTGCTGACTGTCTTTCCTTTGTGCTTAGTTTGTGCTTGTGTTTTGTTTTGAGCAGGTGAGCCAAGGGACTGAGCGGGGACAGCTGAACACACAGAGGCACGGGGAGATGGGGACCAGCATCACAATGTGCAGCAAAAAGAGAACGAGGAGAAGTACTATAAAAAATGAGAGGAAGGCTTGTCTCTAAGCCTGAACAACTCCTCTGCACAGGCGCTTAACTTCATGACTCCCTCCTTGAGATGCCAGAGGCCTGGTGATGTGGGAGCAGCCTCAGCCACCAAGACCTTGGTAGCAGCCCCTGGCTGCTGGCTGCCGAGTACCGTGGGCGCCGAGGTCCGCTTTCTCCACGGGCGCTTCCCTCCCGTCTCCGAGCCATGAGGAGAAGGGAGAGGCAAGCAAAGCTGCCGAAGGAGCACTAGCCCACACCTTCCCAGCCCCTGTCCTGTTCCCCACTTCCAGCAGACCAGGAACCCCTTCTCCGTGCTGCCCTTCCAGATGGCAGGTCGCCGGTGGGCCGCGACGTCAGCCCTCTGCATGTGCGTGGCGGCCATGTCTCTCCTGCACGCCGGCGGGGTGCGGGCAGACTGCTGGCTCATCGAGGGGGACAAGGGCTTTGTCTGGTTGGCCATCTGCAGCCAAAACCAGCCCCCCTACGAGTCCATCCCCCAGCAGATCAACAGCACCATCGTGGACTTGCGGCTGAACGACAACAAGATCAAGAGCGTGCAGTACGCCTCGCTCAGCCGCTTCGGCAACCTGACATACCTCAACCTGACGAAGAACGAGATCTCCTACATCGAGGACGGTGCCTTTTCAGGACAGTTCAACCTCCAGGTGCTGCAGCTGGGTTACAACCGACTGAGGAACCTCACTGAGGGCATCCTCCGGGGCCTGGGGAAGCTGGAGTACCTCTATCTCCAGGCCAACCTCATCGAGACCGTCACCCCCAATGCCTTCTGGGAGTGCCCCAACATAGTGAACATTGACCTGTCCATGAACAGGATCCAGAGACTGGACAGCAACACTTTTCGGGGCCTAAACAAGCTCTCTGTCTGTGAACTCTACAGTAACCCCTTCTACTGCTCCTGCGAGCTGCTCGGCTTCCTGCAATGGCTGGAGGCTTTCACCAACATGACACGCACCTACGACCGGATGCAGTGCGACTCCCCGCCCGACTACATGGGCTACTACTTGTTGGGCCAAGGCCGGACTGGCTACCGCAATGCTCTGAGCATGCTCTCTTCCCTTTGCACTGGTGGCTCCTACACTGTGATCCCTCGTTTTATCCCTCCCAGGTACCAGGTGACCACGGTGCCCTCCGAAAGCCCCTGCTCCGAGGAGGAGTGCTCCTCCGGCGATGGCACGACGCCGCAGTTCTCCCTGTTCACGCCCATCGGTGAGACGGAGATGCGCCCCAACATCCAGGTGAAGCACCTCAACCACAACTCGGCCGTCCTCACCGTGCAGATCCCCTACCCCTTCAGCAAGATGTACATCCTCTCCCAGTTCGAAAATGGCTTCTCCTCCATGATCACCAAGCTCAGGAAGAAGGAGGAGAACATCACCGTGAGCAACCTAGTAGCACAAAGAGATTACACCTACTGTGTGGTCTCTGTTCACCAGTACTCCAAGTACAACCACACCTGCGTCACCATCACCCCCACCAGACCCAACCGCAAGGAGCCAGTGCCCACCCCTTCCACTGCTACCCATTACATCATGACAATCCTGGGCTGTCTCTTTGGCATGGTGATTGTCCTGGGCGTGGTGTATTACTGCCTCCGGAAGAGGCGCCAGCAGGAGGAGAAGCACAAAAAGGCTGCTGGCAGCATGAAGAAGACCATCATTGAGTTGAAGTACGGGCCAGAAATGGAGACCACCAGCATCACCCAGCTGTCCCAGGGACAGATACTGGGTGGGGAGACAGTGACCCGTATCCCCTACCTACCTTCTGCTGGTGAGGTCGAGCAGTACAAGCTGATTGAGAGCAGTGAGACCCCCAAGGCCACCAAGGGCAACTACATGGAGGTGAGGACGGGTGAGCAGCCTGAGAGGAGAGACTGTGAGCTGTCCCTGCCGCCAGACACCCAGGGCTCCGTGGCTGAGATCTCCACCATTGCCAAGGAGGTGGACAAGGTGAACCAGATCATCAACAACTGCATTGATGCCTTGAAATCTGAGTCCACCTCCTTCCAAGGGGTGAAGTCGGGGGCGGTCTCCACGGTGGAGCCTCAGCTGGTGCTCTTATCAGAGCAGATCCCCAGCAAGCACGGATTCCTTTCCCCAGTCTACAAGGAAAGCTACAACCACCCTCTCCAGCGACACCACAGTATGGAGGCGGCCCCCAAACGCTCCAGCACCTCTTCCAGCGGCTCCATACGGAGCCCCAGGTCCTACCGCTCCGAGGGATCAGGACACAAATCTGAAGCCAAATACATTGAGAAGACATCCCCCACCACTGACACCATCCTCACTGTGACGCCGGCCGCGGCCATCCTGCGGGCAGAGGCGGAGAAGATCCGCCAATACAGCGAACACCGGCACTCCTACCCCAGCTCGCACCCGGGGGAGCAGCATGACAGCATGGGCGGGAGGAAACCCTCCATCCTGGAGCCTCTGACCCGTCCTCGCCCCAGAGACCTGGCCTACTCCCAGCTCTCTCCTCAGTACCACAACCTGAGCTACACCTCCAGCCCGGAGTACACCTGCAAACCATCGCACAGCATCTGGGAGCGCTTCAAACTCAACCGCAAGCGGCACAAAGACGAGGAGGAGTACATGGCAGCCGGCCATGCCCTACGCAAAAAGGTCCAGTTTGCCAAAGACGAGGATCTCCACGACATCTTAGACTACTGGAAGGGTGTCTCTGCCCAGCAAAAGTCCTGAGTCCTCACACACAACTCGTGACTTAACACACTAACTGGACCAAAAAGAAATCCGCAGCAGCTATTTTTATTCAGACTGTCTTTGAAACAAAATAAAAATTAAAAAAAAAAAAAAAGAGAGAATCAATTAAAAAAAAATAAAGGAGAGAACAAATAATGAAAAAAATCTATAAATATTCTATATAATATATAAAGTGAGATATTAAAATGTCCTCACGTTGGTGAGACATGCACCAAATTTGAACACAAACTTTGCAGAACAAATGAACTGTGAGGTGGGAAAAAAAAAGTTTTGTTTCATTTTGATTTTTTAAAAAAATATAAGAAAAAAGAAAAAATTGAATATAAAATGAAAATGAAAGAGCGGGCAGAGAGCTGAGGTCTGGCGTTTTCCAATATTGCATTGCATGAGTCCCTATTCCGTGATTTTGTGGATTCTTTGTGAACAGTTTGTGTTCTTCCTTCCTTCCCTTCCAAAATCAACAGTGACAAAAACAGCAACAAAAACCAAAATGAGACCAGAAGGAGCTCCATCTTTTGGGCTGTTTTTGCAAACGGAGTCTTCCAGTTTAGACTTTTACCCGGTTGAAGGCCCGTTCACATTTTCACTCACTAAGAGGTTTTACCACACATTGCATTGTAAACCGAAGTCGTTAATTGTACAGAGAAAATTTCTATATTTGCAATGTTTGCTGTATAATGAGAAAGAGAGAGGAGAAAAAAAAAACAATACTACATCTACTAAAAAGAAAAATATATATATATATCTATATTCACCTGTTTGTACCAGGTTTTAATCATGGATTTTAGAGAAAGAGATGGAGTTTTATTTGAAGGACTTTTTTGTTGGTTGGCTGGTTGATGGGATATCTTTGGGAGGGGGGAGTGTTTGGATTTCTAAGTGTTTTGTTTCAGTTTCTTTCACCAACTGTCTGTGTCCAAGTTCTCATCACTTCCAAGTGCATTGAAAAAAAAAGGCTCATACCCAGGAAAGTAGAATCCCTCACCTTATTCCAGGTGGGAGACCATCACCACCAGGAACTGGGAAGGGGATGAGAAGTGAAGGGCTCTTGGCTGAGCAGGTGCCCCCATGCAGTGGGATTTCTGCTGCAAATCAAAAAGCATTGGTCTCTGCCCCTGAACAGATGTGTCTGGGCATTGATGGCCATTGGGACCAGCCACTGATGGGTGGATTATCCTCCCACTTTCAAGGCGGGGAGCCAGTGATGAGTTAGAGCACAAATCCTCTTGCCACTCTGCAGAGAAGGAGAGAATGGAGGGATGATTTTGCTTTTGAGGTAAAAGACACTCAGCATTTACAGCTTGCCCCATACTAAGACACCCTGGGGAGCCCCTGACCAGACATTGCCACTCAGAGACTGGAAAGGAGAATGAAGTCTCCGTGTCCATGGGTCCACCCAAGAAGCCACATGCCCCTCAACCATTGCTGTTCAACACTGTTCCAAGACTCCACAGCTTTTTGCCCCATCTCTAAATACTCACATGAGGTGAGAACAGAGGTGTTGAGGCCATGAAGGCACTCCCAGGCCACACTGGTGGCAAAAGGACACTATTTTGTCCTGATCGGCTCCAGCTGAGTCACAAGCCCCTGTGTCTCACCCACCCCATGAACAACCAAAAGTGAGGGCTTCATGAGGGTCTGAGAACTGCCCTGCTCCCAGGTGAGTGTGTGGGAATGCAGGGAGCCAGCACACTGAGGTGAGGTGCTAAGCTCCCCAAATGCAGCCCTGTGAGGCCCTGCTGCTTGCCAGAGTTTTTTTCCCTTGCATCCTGCTCACAAGTCACTTTGGATGGACATCCTGAGTCCTGATGGATGAGCACTAGGGCCCAGGAGCAAACCATATCCCATCCTGTTATTTCAATATTTCAGAGCGATTTTGACAGGTATTCTTGCGAAAGGTTATGTTTGTTCAGAAAGGAGCTGAGCCAGGAAGACACAGAGCAGGCTGGGAAGTGCACGAGTTCATTCCCCGTGGTTATTT
This sequence comes from Trochalopteron elliotii, assembly GCA_024734555.1. Taxonomy (NCBI): domain Eukaryota; kingdom Metazoa; phylum Chordata; class Aves; order Passeriformes; family Leiothrichidae; genus Trochalopteron; species Trochalopteron elliotii. Next base: position 2,705,437 of record JANPWX010000033.1, read on the forward strand.
GTGTAGACAACAAACCATTAGCAGGATTTCATAATAAAAGGCAGGTAATTTCTCCAGGAATGCATTCAGTCTGCCTAAGCAAAGAGAAGCACATTCCTCCACCTCCTCCAGGTGCCCCAGATCCTGCCCACAGCACACAGCTTCCCAGGGGAAGTGAACAGTGAACAAGATCTGGAGGGGGTAGTTGAGGGTCACCCCTCTTTTGTTTAGTGCCATCATGGCAGGTCCCTCCCCAGATCTCAGCTCTAGCACCTGGACCAAAGCAAATCCTTCAGCTGAAACAGGCTTTCCTTGCAAACCCTGAGTGGTTTGGGTTGGAAGGGACCTTAAAAATCATCTAGGATTGTAAAATAAAAAGTCGTCAGCATTTAGTTCCAACTCCCCAGCCATGGGTGGGGATGCCACCTACTAAATCAGGTTGCTCAGGTTCCCGTCCAAGAGAAATAAGAGTTGGTCAGCAAGGATGGATGATGGAAACAGTAGTGGGGCCTCCTGACACTGTTTCATGGTCTCACAGGATTCCTTATCAGGAGGCTGGGGTGGTCCAAAGTGATGGCAGCTCATGAGTCAGTCTGGGCTCAGATGCTCCAGTGTTGGCAGTCACTGATGGACACCCAAAGAACTTCCTCAGCTGATCTCTGCATTGAGACCATTCCCACACCTGTTTGGAAATGGCATCAGGACCATCCATGGAGCTGGGAGCAATGGCCCAGCCAGTGCAGTGTGGATCCTTCTTGCTGTGGAGGCTGCAGCCAGCTCAGCTCTTTAGCTGGGGCCGCTCATTTTGCTCCTCTGCCTCGGTTTCCTCCTCTGCAAATGCTTCCTTGTGGCACTGAGGGCACAGGCTGGCTGGGGAGGCTAAATTAATTAATTGGCTGTCTGTGAAGCCCATTTAGCTCCTAGAATAAAAGCTGCTATCGAAATGCAAAGCTGTTAGTGGTGTAAAACAGCAGGGGCAGATGAAATCAAAGCCTGATTCTGTTTTCACACCAGGATTTCACTGGTCATAAACCAACAGAGACCGACACAGCAATGTGATACAGCAGTGCTGGCCTTTCTAAATTAAACACTTCCCACATGCAAGCTGTCTGCAACTGGAAAAAAGGAGAATTAGAAAAAGTCTAGGCACCTCTATCTCCAAAGGCATCACCCAGTACCCCATTGTTGGTGGGACCTCACCACAGGTCTCCAGATGGCTCCTGGGCTGCTAAGCACCTTCCAACCCTCCCTCCAAAACAAGGTGCAGTCCTGGCAGCCATGGTCCACATCCCTTGGCAGGAGATGCCATAAAGTGAGCTGTGAAAAAAGCCAGACAAGAAAAGGGAAGAGGTCCCACTGTCCCCAGGGCCACCACTCCATGGATGAGCTCCAGGGCTGGCTCTGCACAGGGCCTGGAGAGCTCTATCCACAGCACCTTCCATCCCTCCAAGGCAGCTGCTTTACAGACCCCTCTGAGGATGGAGTGGGGATTTCATCACCTGTGACCTGCTGGGTGTTTTTGTTCTTTATTTTTGTCTCCTATTCAACCACCAAAGCTCTCAAGCTGCTTCTGCAAAGAGAAGTGATACCTTCCTGAAAGTCCAGCCGGGCTGCTCCTGCTGCCCCAAACTCATCCAAAGGAAGAGGGCTCCCCACCAAGCAGAGAGGAGAGGGCACAGGAAAGGTGTGTTGGAGTCAAGAGGAGAGGAGGTAAGGGGGGAAAAAAATACAGTTCCCTGCAGTACAGTCATAGCCCTGGGGCCCTGTGGAAATGCATTCTGCTGATGCTCTTTCTGTGTCCACAAAACTGCTGCTGTCTCAACAACCTGTCTTCAAGGGCAAAACCAAGGCAGCACTAAAAATCCTTCCTCTGATCCCTCCCCCAGCACCCCAGCAAGGACAGCTTCTAGTTGGAGAGTAAATCCAAGCCCACATTACCCATGGCTCCATCCTCACTCTGGACCACAGTCAGCAAAGGACCCTGCCATGTGTTACAAAGCCTGTGTGGCATCTAGAGCCTGGATATTATTTAAAACCCTGTAAATTAGGACAGAAACATCCCTTTATATAGACATGCACCATTTAAACCCAGGATTCCTGAGGGCACCTGCCAGCCCTGGTGTGCACACCGGGTGTGACCATCTATTCCAAAGCATGGCCTGTGGGAAGGGCCACGTTCACAGACAGGAAGGTGGAGCAGGAGCACAGGGTGGCAGTGGTGGCAGTGCTTGCCCAGCTGCCTCCCTGATGCAGCAAAGCACTTAGAGGGGAGCTAGGGGCTGCCTCCTTCTTCAGAGCTGGTGGGTATTGGAGGTGTGAACTGCCACCCTCCCTGCCCAGCATTTGAGCCTCCTGATGGTTTCAGCTGAGTTTGCCATGAAACCAGGTGCAGACCCCATGGGAGGGGTCTGGGAGGGTGCACGGGGGCCCTAAGAAGGGAAGGTGCTCCCATGCACCACCCTGACCAGATAACAGCCAGACTTCACTGACTCTGCTCAAATCAAGCTGGTGTCCTGCAGTGCTTCCTGGGTGCTGGCGCCTTTCCTAGGGCTGCCAGGGAGCCATCCCTCTGCCAGCCCCATTGGTACTTACAGATCAGCCCATGCATCAACACCTGCGAGATGCCCAGGACTGCTGGAGAGCCAGAGGCACAGCACAGCCCTGGGCTCCAGCATGTTCCCTCACTCCCAGCAACCTCAGCCAACCCTCCTCTGCCCATTTTTTGAGTTCAGCCCTTCCCTGAACCAGGGTCTTGGCGAACCCAGAGCTCCGTGTCCCGAGAGCCCCAAACTCCTGCCGGTGTTGGAAGCGGCTCTGCAGACCCCGGGAGCCGCCACACACCGCCCTGGCCGGGCGCCGGCTGCCTGACGGGCTGTGGAGCAATAAATCACCTCTTCTGCAGAGAAGGGGGTCAGCAGGGGGCGAGGACAGTGCGGTGGAGGTGGCTCCATCATACAAACCCCTTTGGGCGAGGCGGGTCCGGGGAGGCAGCGGGGGATGCGCTGCGGGGGATGCGGCTGGAGCGGCCCCAGGAGCCCGGATCGATCGGGGTGATTGAAGCCAGCACGCACTGCGTTGGGCTATTTTTAGCACAGCCAGCAGAGCAGGAATTTGGGAGCCCAAGTCAGAATTTATTTGCATCTGTGAATGCTCGTCAGGGGGAGGACCAACAACAACACCCGGCGCGGGTGCAGGAGCGCCCTGCTGCTCGTTTTGGGACCTGTTCACCTTGGCGTCAGCTCCTCTTCGGTGCACATCATGTCCCTCTCCTCTGCAGTGCCCTTTGGGGACAGTGTCACCCTCCTTGGGGACAGTGTCACCCCCCCCCCTTTGGGGCCCCCCCCCCCTCCCTAAAGGTTGGAGCTGTTAGCACGTGGATGCACATGGACACAGAGCAGAGGGGAGGGGATGGACTTCAGGGGATGAAGGGTTTATTTGGGAAAAGCACTGACCCTAACTTAAATGCCTAGGCCATGCAAACAGTTCTTGTAGCATGGCTGCAACAGTGCCATGGACAGGCAGGTGGGGACTTCAGATGTGCCCCAGCCTTTCCTCCAGCTCTTGTCTCCCTTTTTCCTCACCACAGGCTTTCCACATTGGGCCCTGGGCCAGTTTTTCTGGGTAAGTGTTCTGAGATTAAATTGTTCCCCAGAGAGAGGAATATAGCACATTCATTTCCTTTGCCTCCAGCCCCCGACGCCAGCAGTGCCCAAGGCACTGAAGGTGGTAAAGGTGCTGGTGGGCATGGCCAGTGCTGCTGGAGAAACCAACCCAACTCCTTGGCGTGGAGCAGTGGCTTTGGCTTCACCTGAATTTCCTTAGGCTCCAAGTGTCATATCTCCTGTGTGTCACAGCTTCTGTTTTACCCCTCTCAGCCAGCTCACCAGCACCACCAGAAGGGTGGTAGAGATTATACAAATGCTGCCTTGAGAGTTTTGCTCAGTCCCACCTTCTCCCCGCCCAGAATTTAATGGAGGGAAAACCATCTGATCCTGAGTGCAGCCAGTTTTCTAGACCCAGTTTCCTCTGTGCAAGGGATGAGAAGACACAGAAGTGACAGGGATGTGGATTTTCGGGGCCAAGCAGGAGACCAGTTTTTAATTTAGTATTGCTGCCCTTTCTTTTGGTTCAAATTGAATGTGAATACACCTGTATCCATCCCTCTGCAACCTCCCTGTCCCTGCAGAGTAACCAGAGGAGCATGCCAAGTCTCCAAGTTTGTGTGTGTGCCTTTTCAATAATTCAGTGGGAATGTTAATCACAGGGTTGTGCTGTTGTTCCTGTACGTGCTGGATCACTTCTCACATCCCACCTACATCTGTTTTTTCACACTCAGCTCAGCTGTCTGGCAATAGCCATTTGCTGCTCACCTTTACTTGCCTTGCCATTAAAGAGCTCATTAATGTACTCCATCCTTGCTCTCTTTGGGACGAGAAGATTTCCATTTCTGTCTTTTATCAGCTTTCACACGACTTACATGCCGTCCTCCCTTCACCATGCAATGCCCTTTCCTAATGAGCTCTTCTCTCCTGGTCTGTCTCATCCATTAAGATCTGTGAGTGTTGTCCCCTGCATTGTCTTGCTCATCTCCTGGGCTCTGCTCTGGGTCTGTCATATTCCTCAGTGTTTTCAGCTGTCAAAGGAAGCAATCAGCCCCACACACAACATCCACCTCGCTTGCTTTCCCAGCAGCCTTCCAGTCTGGCTCATCCCACCAGAGCATCCAGCCTTGACAGACTCCTCCATCCTTGCAGAAGCCCCTGGCCAGCTTGACCTGATCTGCAGAAATGTGATGGAATGCCTCAGTTTGTGTGTGGTGCTTGCAGCTTTTCTCTGCTGGGGGCCTCTTAAATCTGTTCTTTCTCATAAAAGCATTGCTTTTATGCAGCAGAGCTTTCCTTGGGCATCTCCTGCCTTGCAATCAAGAGCTCCCAGCCCATCCAGACACGGGAGGCCTCTCTGGGTACTGCCAAAGCTCCTCTGTGGTCTCACAAGTAAACACTGGCACTCTTCATGCAATGCAGCTAAATTAATTAATCTTGTTCCACCACATTTGGAGCCAAGACACAAAGGTTTCCATTCCCTGAAGGTGAAGCTTAAAGTCTGCTTGTCCCAAAAGTGCCTTCCTGCCCCACCTGGGATTTGTGTTGCAGTAAGATTTGGAAGACTGGCAGCAGAGCAGCTCTTGGGAGTAGCTGCAAGGGGCTGGCAGAGCCAACAACCCCCTGGAAAAGTGGCCGTGGGCACTGCCACCATCCAGCTGAAACATCCCTGATGTGTCCAGCTCAGCTTAGGCTGACAAAGAGCTTGTGTACACAGAACCAGTCGTGCTTTGGGTTTTTTTTCCCCAGCCATCTCAGGTGCTACAATTTATTACCTCTCCATACAAACCTTATCTCAATTATATCCTCAGATCATTCTGGCTGTAACAACACTCCCACCCATCACAGGGGTTGCACACACACACATCTCTGCCTGGGAAATCCCAGGCAGAAGCACAGCAGTCCCAAGAATGACAAACCCTTCACGAGCTGACAGCTGACAAGCCCCGAGCTGCTCTACAGCTGCCTCCAGCCTTGCAGGGTGATCACAGCTCCTAAAAGACAGATGCAAACACCAGGGCTCTGGGTTTGATATGCCAGGAGGCTGGCAGCAGATGCTGGGGAGGGCAGGTGCCTGGTATGGCCACTCCACAAATATTTCCCTGGCAGAACTTGCAGCCAGGGAGGACAGTGAGATGAGGGGTGGCCTGGCTTCTGATCTCCCACCATCTCACACTTGGGTCCTGAAGACCAGGTGTGTCCCAGCACAGTTCTCAGGAGTGGAGAAGCAGAGATGGGGGAGCTGGAGCAGAGCTGGGGGCTCCAGGAACCACCTGAGATGGTGAAACACTTCTAGGTACTGTTGTGAGGCTCCTCTGGCTGAGGTGACTGAGAAGTCCCTGCACCAGGGTGGCTTTGCAGAGCAGCACACCCAGAAGAGCCCACCAAGAGTGGCTGTGAAGGACTGATCCATCCATCACTGCTCTGAAGCTGCCAGAAGATGGATTCACCCAGTGGAGTGAAGTCTGAGCCAATCCCACTTTCCTGCAAAGCCACAGAAGTACATGGGTGGAGACCCCAGGTCTGATGAGAGAGATCAGTTGGCAGCAGAGCACAAAGAAGAATAAACCAAAACATCACAAGATGCCAGCAAGTGGGAGGAGACAGCTTATCCAGGGAGCTAATTTAGCTGGAAGGAAAGGGAAAGGATGCAAGATGTTCCCCTATTAAGAAGGAAACACAGCATGCCAGAGCAAGGAACCAGAGGCTGCAGTGCCTGACAGAAAGTGATGTGGATGCATTCAAGTTTGAGAAGCCAAAGCAGAGCTGGGGCAGATTGTGGACCCAGAACAAAGGCTGTTTCTACCCAAGCTTGGGAGGCAAAGGTTAGGATGAGACTTGCAGAGACCTGGAGACCACTGAGGTGGGTGAATTGTAAGTGGCACCATGTTTAATCTGAGCAGAATGCATGAAACCAGATAATGTAATTGAAAGGGTTATTTAAACTGAGTATTCAGAGGGAAAAATAAAGCATAGGAGGGGAAATAATAGTACTTAGCACTTGTAATGTGCTTAGCATCTTCAAAAACTGGTCAGCCATTAACTGATTGCTCCTCTGCTCAGTCCAAAGGCTAATAAAAAGGGATGGTTCATTTAGTTATTTCACAGCTGAGCTTCTCGATAAGGCATGAGGAAGTGATTGCTGCTCGCCAGCATGTTGGTAAATAAACAGTTGGAAGTAGGAAAATACAAAATCCTCTCAGCACTTGGTCACAGCTTCATGCTCGGCTCCCTCCTTCCTCACCTTGAGTTTATCCAGACCAGACCTGTGACAGGGAGTTTGTCTGGAGGGCTGGCAGGGGAGTGTGCCATGGATGGGGGCCAAGCTTCCAACAGGTCCAGCACTTGGTGTCTCCTGCCCAGGAACTGCCCCTGTGCTCATGTCCACACGAGCAGAGATATGGAATCTGCAGGGCCCTTGTCTGTGGGAGGATGGGGTGGGAGATTGGGGCTCAGAGAGACCCCACCTGTGAAGCCTGGTGGCCTTGGCAAGCACAGAGGCTGAGGGAACCAGGCAGCCTTTTGGACAGCAATGAAGAGGAAAGCATTTTGTATTTGTTTTACTTAAAAAGCAAACTGTTCCTTTTGTGTTTGATGAGCAAGCGATTTCATAAATTCGGCAGGGAAAACATGACACACTTGGTGATTTCCAGCCTCTTTTCTTGGCAGCAGCATTGGAGGAGCAGAGAAGTGCCCAAGCAGCTGCCCCACACACACTGCCCCAGCTGCCTGGGGGTGGCCAAGGGTCTGGAGGCTGCTCCTGGTCAGGCCTAAAGGGAAGCAGCCAAGAAGAGGAAATGCTTGTCTGGATGAAGCCATTCAGCCTCGCTCTTGTTCAGTCCCAGGATAGGTGAACAACAAACCTATTGCATGTCAGGTACTGCCAAAGGCTGCACATTGTGCCCCAGGTACAGCCACTCACTCAAAACAAGCAGCCACTGGTTTTGCCACCCACTTTGTGATGGTTTCTGGCCTTATCAGCTTAGACACCCACTACAACACTGGTCTCATCACTCCAGGGAAATGGAGCTGCACAGATGCTCAGCTGCCCCCATACAAGTGCCCTGGTTTTGGTGCATTTATGCTCCAGTCCCTGCTTTGCTGGGGCACAGGTCTCTCAGAGACCCTGCTCCAGGTGTCCCAGGCCCATGCCTGGGAGGGATGTCTCCATAGGGTCCCACTGGACTGTGCAAGGTCTCCAGCTCACTCTGGGCTGCTGGGAGAGCAACCAGGAGAAGGCAATGGCTCACCCATGACCTACCCAATCCCAATCCCAGCAACAGAGAAAATTCCTAGAAGATGTTAGGGAGCTATTTTTCCACCTCACTGTTGGGTGATCCACGAGGAGTCTTGCTTTATAGAGGAGATGCACAAGAATTCATCTCTGAAAGAATTTCTTGGGATAAAATACATCCCCCCAGGGCATAGGGCTGAACTTGGCTTTTCTGGGACATGTCCAGCAGTGGAAGGGCCATTATCAAAAGCCTTTGGTGGAGACAGGGGTTGAGGGATCTTCCATTCCTCTGGCTTTTTGCCCCAGGCACTGCCTCCTGCTTCCTCAGCTGTGCTTGTGGATTTTGTGCTTTCTTTCTCTTTCTTTAGGTTTTTTTCCTCTTAAATGAAACATGCCCAACTCTGCTGTGAGCACAGCTCTGTGGACTCTGTGCTGAGAGGATGAGCCAGGTAAGAGCAGGAGGAGGTAAGCAGGGACTCCTCACCCCACTGTTATCCCTAGGTGCCTCTGCCCTGAGGCAGGTTTTGCTTGAGGGAGGCATTCAGGTCAGGACCTCGATGATTTACAGTGCAGGACGTGTCCTCCTCATCATCTGGGGGACCCGGGAAAAGCACTGAGCACAGAGACAGCAGCAGCCTTGATGGGTTGGTTAAACACCTTTCTGACAGGAGGAAATTTGGGATGCTCTGAAGATGCCTTGTTAACTCCTGTGAAACGCTCACGTAGAGCCGGGCAGCAGCTACACGGTCTGTGCAGCCTCCCCTGCCTGCTCCTGGCATAACGAGGCCCAATGGGTGTGTGTAAACAAAGCAAGCCTCTCCCTCACTGGACCTCATGCATCATTTATAGCCAGCTTTTCCGTGGCACAAGAAAACATTTACATATGCCAGCATTAATTCCGAACGCCACTTCAAAGCCATCTCTGTCTAATGAACCCCGCGCGCTGTGCACAGCAAATTCCACCCCAAAAATAATTAGCAACACACGCCACCAAAGCGTTACAAGGGGAGCGCAGCACACCACCTGCTGAAGCAAAATGAATGCCTGATTTATTTATTTTTTGCCACTTTTTTAGCAATATTCAGGCACTGACTCAAAGCTGCGCTCTGTTCTTTGTAGGGAAGCGTAACGTTCCCACTCTGCTTTCCGTTCTTAGAAGAGATCGATTTGGGAGGGTTATATAGAACCATAGAAAGGTTTGGGTTGTAAGGAACCTCAATTATCATCTAGTTGCAACCCCCCCCCCCCACGGACATGGGCAGGGCTTATGTTTTTCTTACATCACAACTGGACAGAGCCATGCAAGACCCTGCTGAATTCTCCACGTCAGAGGTGCCAGCTGGGAGTTAAGGTGCAGGCAGCTCTGTGGTCCTTTCTCTGAAGCTGCACGAGTCCCAGATTTTGGGATGCAGTCACCAGCTGACCAGTCACAGGCTGGTGCTGGGAGCAGGACAGCACTCACCGAGTCTCCCCCTGGTCTGACATTCCCACAGAGCCTTTAACCTCTAAATGGAATCAGTCTCATTGAGAAAAACGGAAATGAGATGAGGATCCGAAGGCTTTGGTGCCCCTACCAGCCATGGTACTCCCACCCTGTACTGGCTACAGGCAGCCCTGCTGTGAACAGCTCAGGGGACAGAGCTGGCTGCACTGAAATGATTTCTTTAATCTGTGCCAGAGCTGCCCAGCCCAGCTCACAACAGGAGGAACAGCATGTTTAGCTCAAAGCCTGATGTGGTGGCATTGCCGTGGGAGACCCAGATCACGAACCACCATGGCAGAGAGATGGAGACCAAACCTGGAGGTAGCTGTGGGCACAGGGGGACCAGCCGTGCCAGGATGATGCTGGGATCCTGTATCCTCCTAGTTCTGTCCTCCTGGAGTGGAAGGAAGGTGCTTTGCAGTGCACTGCTCTCAGCCTGTGTGTCTCTCCAGCATCAAACCATGGAATTCAAATTGTCAGTCTCTGCCTTGTTAGGATTCAAGGGGTTAAACTGTTCTTCCTATGCAAATTAAGCTTAATTAATCCTTTTCATCAGTTGCAAATATACCTTCTGAACCCTATTAAAAACATGAATATGCAAATTCAGACCTTTTTTAATACTCATTTTCAAGGACTTGGAGTCAGGCTTGATTATTCGATTCCCGTTAACAGCCTGTAAAACCTGGTGCAAAATTTAATTTCCATTTTAAGTTACAAAAAAAAAAAAAGAAGAATCTGTTGGTAATTAAGCTAATTACAGTGTTACACTAAAGAGGAGACAAACAAGGAGGACAAGATCATTCATTACATTTAACACTGGTTACAGGACCTGAGGACTGTCCCAAATTAACTGTGATGCCAGGAAACAGCGGTGACATAAAGAGGGTGTGTGTGAGGACGCTGTAGATTTGGGGGGCCTGGTGCTTTCCTTATGTTGGGAACAAACCTGCTGCTGTCCCATGAGCCGTTCTCCTCCTTCTGTTAAGGACAGAAGCAAGGAAGAGGAGGTGCAGCCAGGCTGGAGGCATTCTGTCTGTGTCCTGGCACCGACACTGTGGGGCCTCTGCATGGATCAGGAACATGCTTGAGGTTGGAGTTTCAAAGCAACCTTATCTGCCAGAGCTCAGCATCCTGTGCAGGTGAGATTTCCATCTTCCCTGAGCACCTTCTTTGTGTGTGGAGTGGAGAGGGGAGGTTTGCTGACAACTTCTTTTGCACTGGCAAAGCCATCAGGGAAGAAACATGACAAGACTCTGCAGAGACATCTACAAACTGCTGCTCCACAGCCATACTGGGGAGTAAACGATGACCAGGATGTGACCCCCTATTGCTCATGCCTTTGGCCAGCACATATTGGGAGATGCCAGCCAAACCAGCTCAGCTCACACCCCCCAAACCTCCCTCGTGGTCACCCATCACAGCTGGGCATCAGTGCTGGTAGCTCTCAACTTGCCCCTCAACCATCCCATGCCTCCAGGCTCTGCCTGCATGTAATTTTTAAAAAAGCAATGCTATAAACTGTTAATTATGTTTACTACCACAGTGATCTCTTAAAACCAGTCCTTAGATTGCCCAGCATCTATTCTGCACTTGGTGGTTTCTAGTGAGTTTGTGAAGTTAATCTGTGCCTTCTCAGAGCTGTAATCCTCACCTCGGGATGACAGCACAGCCTGGTGGGCTCAGGTGAGGACTCCCATGGCTGGGGTGGCACACATCACACAGGAGGTCAGGGCCCAGTGCCAGGATACCAGTGCAGGACACTCCAACACTGAACCAGAATATTGGCATTACCTACAGACACCCAAAGACATCCGACACCGGCAGGACAGACCCGCCCAAGGCATTCGTGCTGTCTGGGGAGCTTTTCTCTCTCTCATGTCAACGCAGCCGCCAGGAGGGGCAGCTCGGCTGCCCGTGGATTTGGTTCATTCCTCGCCATCGCCTGCTCTCCAGGGCTGTTCCTTCCCCTGGCAGGACTCCGGCAAGAGGAGCTGTCACTTCAGAGCACGCCACTCTCGGGCGGCTCTGCCTCCAACAGCGCCATCGAGCCGGAGCCCATCACGTACACACCCAGGGGCTGCAGCGTGACTCCCAAACCTGAGCTGGGGAAAGGCTCAGGCACACGGAGGAGCCGGGAGAGCCCAACACTGAGCTGAGGAAAGGCTCAGGCACACGGAGGAGCCAGGAGAGCCCAAAACTGAGCTGAGGAAAGGCTCAGGAACACGGAGGAGCCAGGAGAGCCCAAAACTGAGCTGAGGAAAGGCTCAGGAACACAGAGGAGCTGGAAGAACCCAAAACTGAGCTGAGGAAAGGCTCAGGCACACGGAGTAGCTGGGAGAGCCCAAAACTGAGCTGAGGAAAGGCTCAGGAACACGGAGGAGCCGGGAGAGCCCAAAACTGAGCTAAGGAAAGGCTCAGGCACACGGAGGAGCCGGGAGAGCCCAAAACTGAGCTGAGGAAAGGCTCAGGAACACGAAGGAGCCGGGAGAGCTGTGTTGTGGACAAGGGTGAAGGAGGGACAGTGTGATTTGCCATCAACCCGTTGTGTACAAGGCTGTGCACAGTCAGTGGGGAGTGGGAGGTACCTCCAAAATGCAGGACCCAAGTGACATCCATGGTCTGCATTTCTTTTAGGAAGGGCACTCCCTGCCAGTGGTTATGGAGCAGCCTGGCAGATGAACCAGTCACTCCTAGCAAAGTGAGTATCTGCCATCATACAGCACAAATATCACTCAGCAGTTGCTCCTTAAGAGGAAAGGTTCATCTGCCCAACTTCAGAGCCTTTCATCTGCCTGGAGAACATTTCCCACCACGCTGATACCAGAAGTTTCTGATCACACCAGTGGAGTGTGACAACAGAGATGATAAGGGAAATGCTCTCACCCTCTAGCCAAGCCCTTTGACCTGCCTGGTGCCTCTTGTCAACTGTATCATATTTTGGGGGGAGTCAGGGATGCAGAATTACCTTCTCAGTCCCTGCAGGCAATCAACTTGCTCCCCGAACCATGAGATATGATTGCCCTTATTACTTTGGCTTGCATAGCAGTGAGCCTTGTTAATGGGCATAAAATTATCCAGCCCTTATTTAAATCCTACAGCCGTCTGTGTTTCAATGACCTCCCGATGGTCTCTGGCTTTGCTCCAGGCTGAAGAAGCATTAGAAGGACCAGGGAGAAAAAAGAGACAGTGGGAGGATTAAAGAAAAAACCCAGAACCACAACAAGCAACAGTCAACAAAGAGAATTCAAAGTGAAACAGGGAATATTAAAGAGAGCTCAATCAATCAGCTGGAGAGTTCAAAAAAACATAACCTGTCATGAAGAGAAGGAAGCAGCATCAGGTAAAATTAGCAACACTAATAAACTCATCAGCACTGGAGCCTGGGCCAGGAAACAGCACAGGGAAGATGAAGGGGTTGGTAGAGGCTTGATCCCATGTTGAGGAAGCAGAAGAAAACTGACACAACCTAAAGGAATGTGCTTTGGTGGAAGAATGTGGTTTGGGTGGAGACCAAAGACACAGGCTACTTCTGAGACCTCCAGCAGCAAGAAGCTGCCTTTGTGCTCCTTAAATTACATGGCAGCCTTTTCTTTAAAGTGTATTTTTCTTCTGTTTTGTTCGCTGTACTTGCTCTGAGGGAAAACACGCACAGAAGGAAGGCTGGAGACACAGACACCGTGGGTGGAAGGAACAGCAGGGGCTGCTGGGATGGCCTGTCCAGGGCTGGGCTTTGGCCAGTGATCTTTCTGGAGCAAAATTCTCCTCTTCCTTTTGGATCAAAGACTGTTCCACTGTCTTTTCAAATAACATCTGTAAACCCCCAGAGTACCAAAAGATTTTACAATAATAATCCCCCAAAAGAGAAACAAGAACTGGAAAACCCCCAAGCAACCAAGAACTGTTTTAATGTAACCAAGCTCCAACACAGATTTCCATCAATTTTGCAGCAAACCTGAGTCATGAAATTAAAAGTAGCATCAGCATATTTCCTATTAGCTATGGTTCCTTTTTCAGAACAGATCATACATTCCTACTCTATTTTTCTAGACACTTGTGTCAATGCGATATCATCAGATGCCGTTCAGTCTTTCCTCTTAGCCTGAAAAAAGCTTGCCTGTTGGGAAGGATGGGATTTTAATATTTAAAAAAGACTTCGTGAAAAAGCTTTGCTGATTTTTTATTTATTTATTTATTTATTTATTTATTTAATATCCCTCCCCTGATCAGAGTGGGTGCATTTTGTAGCTTTTAAATATCATGCAAGTTTTAGCAATGCCGCTATTAAATCTGAATCTGCTGTCACAGCAGGCAGCAGGAATGTGATTCACACCAGCACAGAGAGCCTGTTCTGTCCCCCCCTGCTCCTGTCCTTAGCTACAGTCACCTGGCATCACACACCACCATTGTTTCCCCAACACCTCTGAACAGCTAAAAGCTCCCACAGAACCAATCCTGCCCCGGCTGTGCCCTCTCCCACCTGCAGCAGCAGAGCCCTGCAGCAGCAGGGTCTGGCATCAGCTCGGTGATGACTGAGGAAGGCTCTTGCCTGTCATCCCCAGGGTTTACTTTTGCCCAACTCACACCATTCTCAGCTGCCTCTGAGCCCACTGCTGGGTTAGGAAATGAAAAGGGCAGGTGCTGCTTAGTGTTTGTCTGGAGTGAGCAGAGGGGAGCAGTGGAGAACCAACAGCAAGGCTGGCACTGCAGCTGTTCCAAAATAGAGGTGGCTTCTCCTTCCATCCATGCCCCATTTCTTCCATCCATCCACTGCTCTGCTCCTGCCCTTCACTCTTCTAGGTTCCCACCTGCATCATGAAGTCCCAGTTTCATGTGAGTCCTGTGACCTCACTGTGCAGCAGCATAATGCCATGAGCAGGGCAGGGATGCTGCTGGCCAAAGCAGGACAGTTACCCAGCAGCTCACCAAGCCATGGACAGACGCCGCACACCCCAGCACATCCAGCCAAGCACCCATCCTCACCACACACCTCTCCCAGCCATGCTGATGAATTAAACTTAGTTGAACAAATCAGTCTTGCTGGGAGAACAGGGAGCAGAGCAGTAATTCATGTCTCCTCCCCACCGGAGGCATCTCGGAAGCCTACTGTGTGTTCTCTCCCAACTTATTATCCTTTCCCTCTCGGGAGGCAACTTTCCAACGGGCAGAACGTGTTTTTCCCTTGTCGCTCTCCAGCATCGCTTCTTGCCTCACCTGTGTTTTGCTAAGATAGAGGGTTTATTGTAAACTTATTAATTACTTCATTTCTCCTGCAAGGAGCCAGAAGAAGAATTTTCCGTGGCAGCCGGGATCCGCTATTGTGTCGGTGGCGGAGCTGAATGCGGCTGACGTCATGATTCATTTTCCCCATGACTGGGGAAGGCGACTCTCCGTGCCACGCCGTGCATATGAATCAGGCAGCCTTCCCCTGGCACAGCATGCCCAGCAATTCATCTTCCACAGGGACTTCTTCAAGCAGAAGAGAAAATGACAAACTTTTGCTATGGCGCTTCCCTGCAGAGAGAAGAGCTGGGGAGATGGGGGCTGTGGCCTCCCCACATCTCATGCTTGTTCCTCCAGCTCTGATCAACAGCAGGTGTTTTCCATGCCTGTAGATGCATCAACAGGTCTCCAAGTGACTCCAGCAAGTCTGGCTGACCCTGCAGTCACTGCAAGTATCTCAGCTAACTTTCTAGCCTGCTCACTACTGCCTTTTCTCCAAGCCTAGGGAGTGTTCCTGCTGAAATCAGGGGGAAATCAATATACACAGAAGTTTAGAGCAAACTGATTTGGTTCAAGGCAGCAGGGGTCGGGAGTAGATGATCTCTAAGGTCCCCTCCAACCTTAACCACTGATGATTCTATAACTCTATGAATGACACTTGCCTAGAAAAACAGAGATAATGATGTCCTCCCTTTGCAAATCACATCAGACCATTGACGTGCTTATCCTCTACACGTGGGAGAGCACACTGAGGCACACAGTGCATCCCAAATAAGAGTCATACACCCAGTTTGGGAAGTGACACTTTATTGTTATGACAGAAGAGCTATATCCATTATAACACAAAATGTTATAACACCAGCATTGAACACAGCCCAAAATGCTCCTTTTCACTTTTCACAGTCCTGAGATAACCAAGAGCCCTAAAGTCTTGGTGAGGAACCAAAAGCATGGCAGTGACTGAGCCACAGAGGTGTCAGCACAGGTACAGGGGCTTCAAATGGCCATTTATGCTTGTGCTTGTCTGCTGAATGATGGCAGACTCAGGTCACTGATATCCTGAAAATAATTTTAACCTTGCTGAGTGATGAGATGTTTGCAAGAGCAAGATACTTTCCCTGGGTCTCTGTCCTCAGGGACCAAGCCCTGGGCTCCCATTAGAAGAGGACAATCATGCAGCAGGAAGCACCAGCCTCATGCAGGTTTGTCTCTTTGTTAGGACCCAGATTTAGAGAATCCTTTTGGGAAAAGCTGTGAATGGTGATGGTGGGGCTCCTCAAACCAGAAATTCCCACTGTATTCCCAGACAGATCCTGAGAATCTGGGTAGTGATGAACACATGCCCAGTTCAAAGGCAGAGATTGGATCCTTAGCACAGGAGAGCCCTGGGACAGAGCTAGACTTGCCCTCCCACAGGAGGAAAATTATGCTTTTCAGAGGAATTGGTGGGATTTGTGACTCAGCATGAAAGAAGGGGGAAGAAGGAGTTCCCTGCAAAACAGAAGCAACCCAATACCACAAATTAAGGGTGGTGGAGATGAGAATTTTTCCTCGCTACCTCAAGTGTCCTGCCCAGGGGGGCCAAAGCCTGGCTGGCAGCTGTCAGAGGGACACTAAGCAATGGTCTGGCGGCTGAAGAGGTCGAGGGTGAGGGCACTGAGGAAGGCTGGGATGCTGTCCTGGCGCAGCAGGTGCAGCTCGATCAGCTCCCGGATGGTGCGGGAGAACTCCGTTTCCAGAAGCTGCATTTTTCCACCAGAGGAGCTGGAGGCCTAATGGGGAAGAAGAACAAGCCCATTAGTACCAGAGGGTTTCAATTCACCTCCCGTGACACAGCAGCAGTGTCACCCTGAAGCCTCCTTTGGCACGATCTGCCTGTCACCAAGGACGTGCCATCTGTTTGGCATTCCTGAGTCCTGCATTCCCATGTCCCCCTGCAGGAGGCCTGTGAGCCTTCCCTGGTGACAAATGTGGTGTTGGGGAGATGAGGGGTTTGACCATCCTGGAAAGAGCCTGTGCTGCCAGCACAGAACAGAGGTGACCACTGTCACCCTGATCTTTTTCAGCCTTCTGATGTTTGCATTTTTGTAGTAGAGTTTCTCACAGATTTTCGTGCAAACAAAAGTGATGTTTTGGAAACTGTTCTTTTTGTTTATCATTCCTCTCTGGAGGAGAGACAATTAATAAACTTCAAGTTTAACCAGTGTAGTTAGAAAAGTGTCAACCTCGTTTGTCCAATCTGTAGGCATTGTCCAAAATGTATATAAATCAAAGTCAAAAAATAAACGCCCTCTTTTTGCCCTGATGACCTGACTGCATAAGTGTCACTCTTTTTGTGTCCTCTAGTGACAGGCCACACCAGGGTCACTCTCACCACCACCACCCAGGGTGGCAGGAGCTCTGCACAGGGGTTTTCTCTCCACGAAAAAACTTATTCCTGAAGTGACACCAGTTCTGTAGGAGGGAGCAGACCTATTCCTAATTAACATAACTCCTTCCCAATGAGTACTTATCCACCCTGCATCCCTAAAGTGTTTAAATCAGCCTGGCAGCACACACACAGCCGAAACCTCCAGAGGAATTATTCCACAGATGCTCTCAAGAAAATAAGGAAACTCAACATGTGGGAAGACATTACAAATCTCCTGTAACATATAAAACAAGCAAAAAAAAAAAAGCTAAATGCAAGAGAAATAAGGAATGCTTGAAGCCTCTCCTGCCCCTGGAGGCACAAAAGCGGCTTGTTTATTAATAAACAGCAAAAATATCACAGTGCAAATGCTAATTTTTTTTCCCCTGCCATTTTCCTCTTCAAAATACTCCCATTTCTAATTGCTTTGCAGCTCTGCTTCCTGTTGGAGCCGAGGAAGGACACATGGGTGGTGCCAGGCACAGCTGGCAGCCCCCTCCTCAATCAAAGGATGCCAAGATCCAAAGTGGAGGATTGCCACTGAGGGGAAAATATGGCTTTACCTGCTGAGACCCCCAGGGAACATGCTTCCTTCAGATTTCATGTTCTCAGGAGCCTGGACACATTTGATTATGAACTTTCCATGTTTGGATCACTTTGGATTGTGAGGAGTGCAAGGTACAGAGGATGCCCCTGTCATCCCCAAGCCAGGCAGGGAATCAAAACAAGGTTTCCACCTGGAAAAGTGAGTTAGCTTTTGCTCAGATCTTTGGCTAGGTTGTTTTTCAGCAAATCCCATTCTTTGATCTGCTGCTTACTGGAGCTATCTGATACCTCCTGAGCACCTGAGGTAGCCCTGGACCAGATCAAAGAGGGAAGCAGATGAAGGAGCCAGTTGGAAGCATCAGGAATGATGTAAATTCCCAGCCCACGTAAAGCCAGAGGTGTCAGAGCAGAGCAGCAAGCACAGGAGCTGGGTGCTGTGGCAGCAGCACAGGTTTTATTTTCCAAATCCCCCCCGGATTCAGCTGATGAGAAGTGCCAGTTTTGGAGGAAGGTCCGAGTATTATGAATGCATCACTTGTGTCTCCAACTCTCTCAGCGTCGAGTTGGATTCATCTGAAATGGGAATTCAAGCTCCATATGAAATACACAGCCTCCCTCACAGATTTAAAACACTCTTTGGGCACAGAATTAATTTTCTAAGAATTTACAAGCAAATCCATTAATTGGTTTACTAGTTTAATTAATTAAAGTAAATTCCTTAAGAATTTTAGCATCCAGTGCCAGACCATTTGCTTGTGTTTTATGACCTCAGAAACAGAGAAACATAAATGTTTTAAATTTCCTCTACTTTGAGCTCACTGGTGTCGTGGGTGAAGGCTACATTTGAATATCTTCTCTTTTTTAATGAGATTAATGGTAGTTTCTCTCTACTATTCTTCATAAACAAAGTTTCCTCCAGCAGCAGAGGCAGAAGAATAATGTTCAGAGAAAGCTATGTGGACAAATGCATGCTTCTGAGAAGATTGCTATTTCCCACTGAGTTTTCTCAGCTGTCAAGGGAGGCACTATGCTCCCTCTCACCCCCACGGCCTCTGTCTCCCCAGGAACTCCAAAATATCAAAGAAAACCCCCAAATGCTTCCAAACCCCAGACATCTACCCCGGTTTCTCATGATTGCTTCTGTAACAGGCACAAGGCAAGAAGGCAGCCACCTGGAAAAAAAGCAATTCTTCCTCTGCCAGGAGATGTTTACATGTGAACTTAGAGGATGGATGCACTTGCAGTGCAGCTCATTCAATCTCACACTGCTTTTTTAAAAAATGGAGAAACTTTTTTTTTTTCCCTAGGAGTGTTTTAAAATTGCTATCATTGTTACTTTTCTTATTATTTGTTTTTATTGCTTTTTTTCTTCACCCATCTGTTCATAATGTAGTATAGACTGGTATATATAGATAGATTTGCTGCTTTGGGTTCAACAGCAGGAGTACCTCTGCAGCCTGTGCTTTACAAATAAAGTGATTATATGAAATAATAGCAATATGTTCCCATTAGTTCACAGGATTTCTTTTCAAAAGCCAGCCTGCACCCTGCCTGGTGCACTTGCTGACAGAGAGGGAAGTGCCCGAGGCAGGAACAGGAGAGAGCAGGGGATCAGAGCAAGGCAGGGGGATGCACAGGGGTGTGCAGGAAATGAGGGGGAGGACATGGGGGGAATGCTCTGCTGAGGGAACGCTGCAGGGTCTGGTGTTCCACACCATTCTGGATCAATGCAGAGCATGAATGTGGTTCCAGCTCTAAAAATGTATTTCTGAAAAAAAGAAATATTAAAATAAGAAATTTACAGCAGTTCAAAGCTGCAAGGGCATTCGAGTCCTTCTCTTCACTGTTCATAGCAAGGATTCCCTCCACCCACTTTTAATTTTTTTTTTTTTTTTTTTTTTTTTTTTTTTTTTTTTTTTTTTTTTTTAAATAAAAAGTCTCAACCCTCAAAGGAAAACTCCTGGACACAACTCCTGCTGACAAGAACTTGCAAGTGCCAGCACAGATCAGCTATTCACAGCACACTCCATGTAACACAATCACCATTCACTCTGCTGATGCATTCCCTAAAATTCAAAGTTTAGATGAGGCCAAAAGCCACCCCAGCCCATCTAGGAATAAAATGCAAAGCTAAGAGGAGCATAAACAAGTGCCACTGATCCATGGGGACAGTCCATGAGTGGGAATGAGGTGAGAGAGACCAGAGCATGTTCAAATCCAGCCCTAACTGCTCTGTGCCCAACACTACTGACATCACTGCTAGAGTGTGTTGTTGCTCTTAAAGGGAAGGGTAAAAAAAAAAAAAGAAAAAAGAAAGAAAAAAGAAAGAAAAAAGCATCAAAATTTTGAGTCAAACTGAATACACAGGATCAAAGAAAAAGCTGGATCTGTGAGTATCCCCATCCACCCCAGAGCCAATGCAAGAAGACACTTTGGGGACCACCATCACACTTCACTCTCCCTTTCCCCTCTGTGCTGGGCCACACAAGTGCAGTGCTTACTAGAAATGTAAATATTCCCTCCTAAACCTCTGTTTCCCTGAGCACAGAGCAGCAGCTAATCACTGTGAGAATACCATCTCTCAGGTACTCTCTACATAGCCCTATATTGGTTTCTTCTAATTCATGGGAAAAGTCTGTCTGGCTCACTAAACTACTGAGATTCAGGTCTCTGTTATGTTTTATTCAGATCTCAAATACTTGCAAAAGGAAAGATTTCAGCTTTTGCTAAGCTCTGTTGCCAGTTTAGTCTGATTTAGGGACTATGGGGACCTTTTCTAGAAAAGCAAAGGAAATCACTCTTTGCCCAGTGTTACTGCACACCCAGCTCTGCTGGGGGGGGGGTGGGATGTGACTCTGGTTGTAGGTTTGAAGGGTGACAGCCTGTTTGTCTCCTCACAGGCTGTGCTATCCCACAGCAACCAGATCAGGGGGCAGACCTCTCTATATTGTAAACCACAACATCACTGGTCTGTTTAGCACAGAAAAACATGAACGTGGAGTGGCTGCTTGGAGAAAGGAGCTGTTAGCACAACTGTTTCTTCAGGGGAATCAAGATCAGCAGCCACCTGCCAGAAGAAAACATCATAAATCTTCCTCTTAATCCTGGAAACCAGTAAATTATTCAAGGCTTTACAGTTCAGATACACATGTAAAAATCTCTCCCACAACCGCCAATGTGGTAGAAAAGCAGGTTCTTCTCTCCATCTCAGTAAGGAGCAGACAATGCAGATGATATGGAGGAGCAATAGGCATTCCCAAATATCCCTGCTGGGGGATGGACCTGCAGCTGGATGAACTGGGCTCATAAAACTGCAACATATGGACTATAACAGGCTCTCTTAACTACTGCCACTTCAATGTAACATGTACAGGACTTCTGTCTGCACTGGTCCTGCTGAGATGGCTCTCTGCACCTGTGCTGCTGTTGCACACAAGCCTTCCCTGAAAGCCAAGACCCAGCATTTCCTTCTCTGCTTCTTCCAGCAGCTGAGGGCAACCTATGTGAAAAGTGTGGCAGTGTCTCCTTTAGTCACTCACAAGCTACCACATGGTTCAGAAGTGCACTTTTACCTAGATTCAGATTCAGGTTTTAGTTTCTTGTACACCTGTTTCCTCTTCTCTCGGATATATTTTGGTAGCTAAAAAAACATGGCTCCAAAAGTGTCATTGACTATAAACCAGCATGGAGCATAATTTTAATCACAAAGGATGCTTCTTGAAAAATATGGATTGAGTGTAAGACCTAAGATCATGTAGACCTTCAGACCCTCAAATAAGAGTGAAAAGAGGGTGGCTCTAAACCCCAAGGAGAGAGCTGACACAGGGACTTGGTATCATGAGGAAGTATGGAGTAGAAATGCAGAAACAGGGAAGGGAGGGCTTCAGCATTCTATACAACTTGAGATTTCAAAACCAAGTGAGGATTTTCTACCTCTGATTTCCACACTGAGAAAGCACAACTGCCTTTGGGGATCCAATCCACGCAGGACATGTGTTCCTGCAACTTCAAACACACACCTCCAGTGTCGCAGGTGGAATTCCTGAATGGGTTTTGGCAAGCTGACAACAGGGATGGTGGAGCTTTGTGCCAGGCACAGCAGGCAAGACAGCTGTGTCTCAGCTTGGGAACAAAGGAGGTTCAAACACCTCCACGGTGTGCAGAAGGATGAAATCCAGGGCTTTGGCAGGGCTGCCAGAGCCAGCCCTTGGCGTGGTGACAAACCTTTGCTTTGCAGATGCCACTTGGCCACACTCTTTGGTAGACAGTGCTTTCCAGGGCTAAGATGTATTAGGGGTCAAGAGGAAGGAATGAATCATTGCCTGGTGACGTTTACCCAGTGAATGTATCTCGAAGGCCCCGTCTCATCTGCTCTGCTCCTTCCATAAATCACTGTCTGTGCTGTGTCCCCATGGACACTGAGCACACACAGCTCCCAGGAGCGCTGAGGGAAGGGGCACCACGGCTTCACACCCAACACTCCACTGCTCCTCCCTGCTCTGTGCAGGTCCACAGGCTGCTCCAGCACTGTGGGTCATGCTGTGGCCTCTGTGCCTGAGTTCCCACTGCCCCTTTCCCTTCTCCTTGTGGTGTTCCCCACCCTACCCTGAAGAGTGCTGTGCCATCCACACCAATGTGGGTTATACACATCTCCCCACCATCGATTTGCCCTTTGGCAAATTTGCCTTCATCACATGAATCCCTCAGGCCTCCTCTTCATGTGGGGCAGTCACTCCCTCTTCCCAAAGCCTGCATGTGTCAGCAGATGCCCTCAGGGTTGGCTGTTCCAGCTGACACCTCCCAAAAGCTCCACAGCTCTGTGGCTGCGTGTGCCTCAGAGCCTTGGGCACACTCCTGGTCCTGAAACCCCCTCAACTCCCTGACACCTTCCCCATGGCACCCATGGCCTCCCTCAGCACCCACTAACACACACAAACCCTGCCCCAGTTCCAACAAACCTATCTGAAAATTTCCTTTAAGAAGCTGCTGGATCTGACCTTTAAATGAGAAAATCCTTTTGTTTCTGCCTCTTGCTTCAGATGCCAAGATTTTTCTAAATGTCAAAGGCCGCCTTGTCCACGTGCAGATGTTGAGGGGGGAAGCAGTGATGCTGAGTGGGCTGGCACCCTCTCTCTGGGTCTGCACAGCTGATAAATCACCACTTCAGATCACCCCAGACAGAGAGATGCAGGGCAGCCAAAAAACTGGAGTGCCCAGAAAAAAAACAAGGAAAATGTGTGTGTGTGTGTGTGTGTGTGTGTACATGCAGAAGCTGCCTGCTGAAGTTATAACCCAAACACGAGGTTTTGAGATTTAATTGCTCAAACTTGGCTCTCTCGGGTGATGATATCATTATCAAAATACCCCAATTGAGTTATGCCTCACCAATCAATCTCTCCTAAGCATCATGCACTGCTCAAATACCAGGTCCCCAGGTAGCCTCTAAATCACTTTAATTACAGGCCGTTCATTTAAAATTAGGGAAATATTAAGGAAAGGAAAAAAAAACCCACACAAAATTGAACCACAAGATGTGCTTATGGCTGGAAATATTTATGAGTTTATTTAGCAAACTGTTTACTGGTTTCCTTCTTTTTTTCATGGTAACTGGCAGGTTCCAGCTGGCCTGACAGGATGCCTGCCCATGGTGGCTCCCACAGGATGTGCAGCACTTTATCAATCAGGTCACCTTCCTTTCACAAATGACCATTCCTTGTCTGCAGCAAAATTTCTCCCCCCCACTTTAATATCCTCATTGTAACCCAAAGAAGAAGAGCACTTCTTTATAATAATTGTTTCTTGCCAAGACCTCTGACCTCTGTGTCACCAGCTTGGTATATAAAGTGAATTTATGAGGCAGACAGGGATGGATGCCTGTAAAGAGCCTTCCAGGAAATGTAATGAAAAAGCTGCTTTTAGCTGCTGAGCAAAGAAAAGCAAATGCCTGGCAATGCCAAGAAGAAAATTGAATGCTGGGATGGGGAAAGTGAGAAACAGCCCTGTGTGCACTGAGATTTATAGCAAACATTTCCTTTCTCTTTCTTATTATTCAACACTGAGATGAACCACAACCCCAGAATGTCTTTGGAACAAGAGGTCAGCTCATATACTTCCATCTTAATCAGAAACACAACCCAGGCACTGTGTACACGAGTGGCAGCAGTGATGGGGTCCTGGATGCTGCTCCAGCTCAGCAGCAAAGGAACGTGGAGTGGGGTGTGCTGCACCAGCCTCTCCCCACAGCTCCCTGTTTTGATCTAGGCAAAGCTCTCCTGCACCACACATCAGAAATGAAACATAAAAAAGAGCAGGGACATGTGCTGAAGGGTTGCACCCCTCTCCACAGGGGAAACCTGCTGGTGTTAATCCTGGGGGACAGTGCTCTGTGCAGCAGAGGGCGAGTCAGCACCTTCTTTCAAAAGGTTTCTCCCACAGGTTAATGCCCTTTAGACTGTCAAATGTGATGCCATAAAAATAAGATCAAAGGCTTTAAAATAAGGGAAGCGTATTTTTTGATTCATACTATTACTATTTTATATCTGAATATTCCTATAGAGCTTTTCATCCTGGAAGACAGGTCTTTGAACTGCTGTGATTTCGCCTATCACTGAGGAACAACCCCCGGGGTAAAATGTGACAGCTATTATCAGGGTGCATTAATGTTACTGAACAGTTCAAGACAGACAGAGACAAATATATCCAATTTAAATCATAGGATTGAAGAACTACTGCTCAGTGTGGATTAATACCCATGCATTTTCCAAAAGTGCGTTGAGAGTTTTTAGAGAACAAGTGCTGAAACTAAAATTCCCTGTCTCATCTGTAGGATTCATTCAGGCTCCCGTCATTATGCTGCAAATTGAACATTGTCAAAGAGGGAAGATGGCAACGTAAATGATTCACCCACAGCATCTGCTTTTGCATCCTCACATTCTGATGGGATGTCCACACCAGCCACCAAGGAGACTCACCCTGTGGAGATTTGCTGAGGTGATACCTAAAAATGGTTCCACTGAACACATGGCTGGTGAGAGTAAATCACAGCAGACTACTCACACCACAGAGAATGGAAAATCACGTGGGATGTCACTCTAATACTGGCAGCTGGCTGTAGTCGGAGCTTGAGCTCATGAAGTTTAAGTTTTTAACAGACTTCAGATCTGCTAAATAGTGTTCACCAGCCAAATATGCTTATAAACACCTAGCATTAAGGTGTAGAGATGGAAACAAGGCACAGAGCTCACAGAATTTTTCCAACCCCATTCCATCTGAAAACCCAAACTATGGCATTAAGCCTTTAAAGCCAGTATCTCCATAAAATCTCAGGATCTTTACAAATCAGAGTCTCTCCTCAATACACAGGGAAGCTGTGCTGATCCCACAGCCATGGCTATCTCTGACCTACGACAAATCCCTTTGGAAAGAGCAGCCAAGTGTGTGTTATCCCAACTGCTGTCACACCATGCACGGCAGGGCTGGACCGCTCCAGCCATCTGCGAGGTGACTGTGCTGGACTGGTCAAG
This sequence comes from Trochalopteron elliotii, assembly GCA_024734555.1. Classification (NCBI taxonomy): domain Eukaryota; kingdom Metazoa; phylum Chordata; class Aves; order Passeriformes; family Leiothrichidae; genus Trochalopteron; species Trochalopteron elliotii. The sequence goes on from JANPWX010000033.1 coordinate 2,730,434, forward strand.
CTGCAGAGTGAGTAGCTAACAAGCATTAACAACATCTAGCCCATGTGTTCTGTCTAGTAAAATGCCAACCCATCTGTCTGTAACATCAGCGACTCCGTAGAAGCCATATGCAGGAGAGACATAAATTAGGGAGAGAAAAATCTCCCGTTACTTCCCCTGCAGTGACTCTGCAGTTGTCACTGGGAATGCAAAGGACTGGGTGTTTTTTAAGTTCTGTTTTCCCAGCCAAATCTCAGGCTCATGTACCTCCCCAGCCCTGCCATCCAGAAACGATTTCTGGTCTGCACCTGACCCTGGTGTACATGGCTTGGGATAAAGTAAAAAGTAGCTGCAACTCAAACCAGGTTCCAAACTGCTCCCCCAGGAGAGCCAGAAGAAGGCAGAGAACTTGAGGGAGATACCAGGGACTGGCAAGTGAGCCCAGCATGCAAGAATCCCTCAGTTAGACAGGGAGCTCATTAACCAGCCAAGCTGCTTAGCACATTCCTCTCCATCTCCCTTGCTGGAAGCTCTTCGAGCTGGAAGGAACAGAGGAGCAGTAAACCAAGAACATGGAGTTTCTGGAACATGAGAAGGAAGCACCTATGGGAGAAATGCAAAAAAAATCATCTGTGTGGGCTGTAATTAAGACTGCCTGTTCCCAAGACAGGGAGATACTTCTCTTGTGAACTGCAGCTGGGGGCACGAGGTCTGTAAGAGAACACAAGCAGCAAAGTTTGCCAAACCCTGCATCAGTGAGAGATGTCTGGAACCACGGAGAATTTTGACAGCAACTTTTGTGCCTGGGAGATAGGCACCCCATTCCCAAAGCAAACCACTGCTCCCCAAGAGGCAGAGCTTGCTGGAGCCTTCAACCTTCACTGAGTCACACCAGACATGCACCATTCTGCTGCTTGGCTGCCCCTGCATCATGGTCCTGCTCAGAAGCCTCTGCTTTCCTGTTTCTGCATTAGAGCAAATCAGCAGGAAAACCCAAGACTCCCCTCTGAAGTGCCTGCACATGACACAGAGTGAAAATAGGTCATACAGACTTCAGGACTCACCAGCTGCCAACTGGAAATGAACCCCTGAGTTTGGGAGCTGGGCATCGCACCTTGCATGAGATGAAGGGAGAGTGCCTGGGGCTGGGAATGGTTAAATGAGCAGAGGACACATGCCTGGGAGGCACACCTGGAGTACTGCTACTCTGCCACGCTGCAAATGCCATCATGTGATTAACATATTTATCCTCATCATCTTTTTGGTATCCTTCTGGAAGTCTTGCCATAAGCACAGTGGATGGAAGGCTAAAGAACTGAACAAGATCCTGTGACCAGTAATGCTGAAGGGACTGTAAGTGATAAACTTAATGACAAGCAGACAATTAGACCTCAGCTCTGTGGCTGAGGGATGGGTCAGTATATGGAGCATGCCCGTTCCCGGCTCATTGAGTTTGCAAGGCTTGTGGGGGAAGGAGTAACAGATGGACCTGATGGCAGATTACAGCTGAAATTCTCACCATGTTTATTCATTACCCTCTTCTAGCTCTTGTTTGTCATAGTCTGGCACCCTGGGCTAAAATGCAGGTTCAAGCCTTACATCAAGGAAATTGGTGACACACATTAGTCACCAGTGTTGCACAGACCAAAGCCACCGTCCATCTAAGAGCAAGAGGAATTGGTCAATGATTACCCCTTCCTGTGGCACTGTGTGACTTGCTTACAGTTAGGACCTACCAAAGTGGAATTTAAGTGTTGGCTCTGGGAATACCATTGGTTGCCATTGCAACATCAGTAACCAAATGTCATGATGTTAGTGTGAGTTGTGGAAGGTGCTTTTGCTGCTCTCCCTTTTTTGCTGGCTCACATTTTCTTTGTTTTTCTTCATCTGAAATCACTGTCATCAGCACGACTGTCAGCAGGACCAAAGTAAGCCTGAGTTGTCAGTACCCAGCAAGTCAAAGAAGGAAGCTGATTCTGAAGATGCAAAATGATTTTCTTGTGTCCTCAAGAATGAGTTTTAACCCTTAACAGCTCACAGACCCGCTGTGGGGAAGCACATTTCTCAGACTGCATCTATAGCCACAAGTGGAAGTTTATACTGAGAAGATGTCGTTATTTTTATCATGGAGCTGATTGATACCAGTAATTCTATTTGTGGAGTTACTCAACCAGACTTGTAGTCCAGAGGCAGGAAACTTTGAAGAACAAGATAGTAGGGAAATAGCCAGCCAACTGGCTTGTGCAGGTTGGGTATATCCAGCTTTCTTGAAATGGGCTTTTAATGGTAAAACCCAATGTGAAACAAAGACACACAGGACTCCTCTCTCCTTGAGCAGGTCTGATATGACTGTAAGAAGAAAGCCCACAGCTCAAGAGACAGGTAAGGAGTGAATAAATAGGAAGATTTCAGTATTCACTGAAACAGTAGGAGAAATTGTACTGTATCCCTTGAGGGAACACTCAGCCCTTGGGGCTACGACGCATTTCCTGAAAGCTCCTGCTGTTGCTGCCTGTGCTGTCATTTGGCACTAACCTCCTGAAGAACGTGGCAAGACAGCACTGCTGGTTCTCATGTCTGGATGAACATGCTGCTCTCCCCGAAGGGAAAAGGAGAGGTTTTGTGTTTAGTGAGTGCACCATGTTCCAGCAACCTCCGAGGAATGTGCCTGGGGCCCCGGGCCTCCCCATCTGACACACATCTGACTGGTTGTCTCTTCCTGCTGGTGTTCCTGCACTGATGTGCTGCCATCCACCAGTCAGCTCCTTTTGCTGCAAGTGCAGGGTGGGGAAAGAGATTTATGCAGACACCATGTATGCAATTATGAAAACAGAAGACAAGACACCCGGATATCACACAAACTGATGCATTTTTGCTGGCAGGCTTTTTGCATGATCTGGTAACAGCTGTCATGCTCCAGCTTCTCTCATCTGAGCTCTGCTACCACTTCAGCATTCTTCCACATCCTTTAAGAGGGCTTCCTTCTCTTCCTGGTGCAGCCTACTCCAGATGCCACAGCAAAGTGGGCAGTAGTGTGGGATGCAAAGGGGAGATAGCACGGCTGCTTTTCATAGCAGCACTAAAATGAAATGTTCACTTCTTTAGGCAAGATACTGCTCATTAGCAATGACCTCGAGGCATGCAGGCTGCTCAACCAGCAATCTCTCCCACTCCAGAGCTCTTTAAAATTTGCCCTTTTCCTGTGCCAAGTCTTTCAGTGAGCTTCCCTAAAGCCCAGTAGTGACCTGCAGAGATACACACACACTGTCCAGTGCTTTCTGGAGAAAGGTGGTGATGGGCAGCTGGTGTGGAGCTTGGACTTCATACCTTGTCCCCTACCCAGCATAGCATTAAGAGAAGGAAAGGACAAGCCTACAAGTTTCCCTGCCAAGTCAGCTCCTGCTGTGAACTCTAAAGCCTGGGAGCCTGTTAGTGCCCACATCCTCCTGGTTTTCAGCACTCCATGCTATGTTTGCTTTTGTAAATAGATTTAACCTTTCTAAAATTAACAACAGAAAAGAACTTCTCTTGGCAGAACACCAGTTTTAGAAAGATGGAGGAACACAACATTTTCCAAACACTTCAAAACTGCAGACTAAAGATATGTGTTAGTCTCTGCAGTGCATGCTGGTTTTGCTCATTATTCTGAATGTTAATACATTAATAGATCCTCTCCTGATTAACGGCTGAACTAGGCTCTCTTTCTAGGAACACATATGGCTCCTTCTTGCCACAATATTGGAATAGAGAGCCAAAATATTTAAACACTGACACTAATAAAAGATTTTATCACCCCCCTCCTGATGTAAATAACTCAGGCTGGAGCCAGCTCTTAGCTCTATATGCCTATCTTTCAAAAAGTCCTTAATCAAATATGAATGAACTGGCTGAGGCCCATGTTAAGTAATTGGGCTGTTTGTGGTTACAACACTGCAGCAACAAAGCCACTGTGACGTCCTCTCATCCCACAGGATGCTGTGGGTCTGGCTGAAAGGAGCAGATACTAGTTGGGGTTTTAGAGTCAGGTGTGTGTGCAGGGGCTGGTTCTGACTGCAAGAAAAGGAAACACATTTTTTTTTTCCTCACACCTGCAACCTGTTAAAATATTGTCCTGAATTAAGATGACTTTCAGGGGACTCCCAATGCTTCTCTCCCAGATGTCTACACTCAGCAGCATTTATCCCACTTGCTGAAGGACATGGGAATTACCCAGCACACAGCCCAGAGGGTATGCTAAAAAATTCTGGTAGTGTATGTCGGGCTTGTTTGGAGTTGTAGGTCAACTGCCAATACAGAACTGCCTAAAAGATCTGTTCCTCCCTCATTTTTTCCCCATGCTGTGCCATTACCTTTCCTCTCTGCCATATGTTCAGCACTAATCCTACCTGTCTAGTGCCATCAGCTGCTAAAACAAACAGCAGTTCCCACTTTGTGCTACTTGCCATGCTGCTGATCAGACCTGTCACTGGCTAAGAGTGACACAACATGACAGCTAAGAAAACCCTGAAAATTAAAAAAACCTCTTTCTACATTTCAATGAGTGAGACCTGCAAGGGGAGGGACTTCAGGTTTGTACTCCAGAAAACATTTATCACTACAGAGCTGAATCATGGTGTGAAAATAAAAGCCCTCCAAACCTGCTTTCACACATTCCCCAGCGAGCCCAGCGGTGTTCCTGCTATGACCCATCTAACAATGCTCTTGAGAATTGTTTTCACAAGCAAAAAATACAAACATAACAGCAAAAGAGTCAAGAAGTATTTCTTCAAATGCCTCGGATCTAGGCTGTGCTCTAGATACATTGTACAAAAGCACTAATATATATTCAGATGTTACAGAAGGCCACAGGAAAAGACCTCAGCAAACACTGAACCGTAATACAGAGCAGGTCCTGGCTAAGGTGTTGGGATTATTTGAGATCACTGACCTTGTCCTGCTCAACCAGACTATTTTACAACTCAATTACATTTATTTCTGTATATATAGATGTACATGAGATACTTAACATTCTTTCTTGTGCAAGAACCAGACAGAAAGCAGAAGATGCAGATGAGAAAATGAGTGGATGAGCTCCCTCGGAGGTTTCACGGACAAAGATGTTTAAACGAAGTAATTTAAAACCAGAAAGAACCTCACAAACACAGTGCTTCTAAGCATCTCATTTCACTTGCTTGTTTTCAACTACATTTGAAAAAAAACCTCAGAGGGAACCAAACCACTTTAGCAGCTGCTTCTTCATTCCTGATGTCCTCTGGAGAACATCACCAACCTTTCTTTCCTACCAGTTACACATCAAAATTTCTAGAACAAGTAACTCTACAGCAGTGAGAAGAATTGAAAAACATTATGTAGTCATTGCCTGTCGCACCTCTGAAGGGCAGGGAAGCACCAGCATGGCCTGAGACTGACAGACAAGAAGAAATGGGCTTCCTACACCAGCAGGGCAACACAGAGCCACACAAAGGACTTGGTGCTTGACACGGGGCTGAAGGGAATGTGTGAGATGTGGGATTCAATCCTGCAATAATCAATCCCAAACTCAGTGGCATGGTGTGGGGAGGGAATGCCCACAATAAAGCTGGCAGTGATGCCCAGGCACCTGCAGCATCCCCTGGGCACAATCCCAGCCAGGGCTCAGCCTGCCTCGGGAAGGGCCCTTCAGTGTGCACAGGGCTGCTCCAGCCCAACAACCAACCCATTCATCCCCATGACTGCTCCTTTCAGGGCAAGCTGACACATCCTTCCCACAACAGAACCCTGCAAATGACTTTATTTAATCAGGAAAACAGATTTGTGTTGTTTCTAAAGACAAATGAATCTAGTTTTGGGTGCAGAGGGCCGAGCTGGCCTCATCTCTGTGCCAGTAAAAGCATTGGGATTGTGGAGGAGACTTAAGAGACTGTGTTTACTTTCAGTCTCCCATGGATCATAACTGAACAGGAAAAAAGGGCTCACACAGCACACCAGATCAGGCTGCAACTGTAAAGGAGTTCAACACTTTGGAGGCTCTTTCTCTCAAGCTTTCAATGAATTTTTTTGAGTTTAGCAAAAGACTTCCCACAGTTTACTGGTCGGCAGTGAGAGTGAGGCATTTTGGGGAGAGGATGGTGAAGGAGAAGATTTCATAGAATCACAGAGTAGTTTGGGCTGGAAGGGACCTTGAAGATCATCTAGTTCCAACTCAAGTGGGATGCTGCCCACTAGATCAGGCTGGTGAAGGAAGATGCTTTTCTTTATTATTCTGTCACTTTTTAGTACATACATAGTCCCAAATGTGGCTGAGCTCTGCCCAAAGATGCAAATATTTCTGGGCTGGAGGTTCCTGCCTGTGTGCTCCAGACAAAAGAGGGGAAAGGAGTCCCCAGAGAAGCAATGAACAGTGCCCAGGGTCACAAAGCAGGTCAGCAGCAGAGGCAGGAGCCATGGACAGATCCTGCAAGTCCCCACAAAACACCCAGGCCGTGGGGAAATCTCTGCTCTCTCTGGTGCAAAGGCAGAGGCAGATGTAATGACATGGATTTATCCATAAGATGCTATGCAGGGAGGCGCAATTCTTTATTTTTTAGTGCCCTGTTATTTAACCTTAATGCTCCACTGACATTATTTTTTGTATGGAATGTTATATATGTGTCTGTGTACAAATCTGCAATGTATAAATAGCACAGATCAGAGGTGACCTTTTAAGTTTGTCCATGTGGAGATTCAGACAACATGAGGGCTAGCTGGGAGGATGAAGTCATTAAGATGTGTTCTCATCTAAAGTTACTTATGAATTATTTGTAAGATATTTTCTCACTTATTTTGTTATAGTACCCCCACATACTCACTCACTAACCAGTAAAAATAGCTTACCAGTGGATACATGTTTCAGAAGTCTGTTTGCCTATTTTCCCTTTGTGCTGCAGCTGCTGTTGCCATGCTGTCGTTGCTATGTTTTCCTTTTTCTTTCTTTTTCTTAAGAACGGAAAAGGAAAAAAAAATCTATTCCCTAAACATGCTAGACTCAGTTCATGAAACAAAATACCTGAGGTAGTGCCTAGAGGAATGTAACATAATATGGCTGAAAGAGCATCATAGCATAGAAGAAAGCCTTTTTGACATTAATATACAGATTCTTCTCTGAAAGACTTAATGAAACTATAAATATCATTTACATCAGGTAAAGATCACTAAAAGAGAGTATTAATATAGAAAATGGTCAGGGAAAGGTAAAACTCCATGCTGAATATGCTGATAAGGAGGTAGAGGGAAAAATAAATTTAAAAGAGTAGATGTGGCCAAGTTTCATCTGGAAGACAAGACAATGAAGTTGCTCAATAAGCTTCTAAAACAATTCCTAAAGCTTAAAAGCTGAAGTTTGCCTCTGTGGGACAGCCCTGAGAAATACAAATCCTCTTTCCAAAGGCTGCAAGTCCAAGGTGGAAAATTTGGTGCTGTGGGTCCCAAGTTGTCACCTTCTGCCTCTGGTCATTGTAAGAAGGGCAGGCAGAGCTTGCCAGACTGGGGTTGGGGCTCAGCAATTAAGTTCTGAAAAGACAATTTTGGTTGTCCATTCCTTCTTTGTCTCGCAGCCCCAGATGAATTTGGATGATTCTTCCATCCTCAGCCCCTGCCAGTCCTCATGGAGGACCGTGGAGCAGAGCTGGCAACATGATCACAAGAATTGATAGTTTCAGCCCAATGACTGATGATTTAGAGCACAAAAACCCCCTGTGAGATGGCAAAGTGACTTGGGTGGCTTAGGAGTGTGGAGAACTGTGAGGGACCATGAGGACCTGTGAAATTTGGGTCACTGGGCAATGATACAGCAGAAGAAATTCGATACAGACAAGTGCAATGTAGTGCATGTTGTTCTGCCAATTTAAAGGACTCAACATGCTGCTGTGTTGGAAATGATGTAACCTCTCAGAAAAATAAAAAGCCAAGTGCCAGCGTGGCCAACTTCTAGACAATTTCTCAGTGTACAGTGTCACTCAAAGCATCAAGTAAAATGTAAAATGTGTTTGAAAATACGGCTGGGAATACCATGTCATGGCTTTATACAAGTTGAGAGCATGTCCTGAGCAGTGAGTCAGCCTTGGTGAGTACAGTACAACACGAGGGCAAAAAGATAAATTAGGTTTTCCTTGTTTGAGGCACGTGCTGTTTAACCTGCCTTTCTTCTCATCACTGACTTGCATCCTGGGGTCACTGAGAGAAACATTAAGGGCTACAACAATTTACTGCAGAATTAAGACAGGCAACAGTAAACAGAGGAAGGACAGGGTGATGAATGCTGGGTCAGATGCTACACTGGAAAAGAGACTTCCAGTATTTCAGGTGCTCTTCAGCCATTACCCTCCTTGACTGTGGTGGGTAAGAGTTACAAAGTGCAGCTGGCATCAAGATGCCCCTTTCCCTTCATGGAGTTTGGCTGCATTAGCTGCCATTTTTCTTCATGGAAAAATATGTTTCCATAGGTCAAAAAACCTTCAGTCCTGACTGTGTGGGGCAGGGGTGCTAATCCTGACTGTAAGCTTAAAGCACAGCTCGATCAAGACCAGTTCTGCCATCCACTGTATATTAATTTTTCCTTTACCCACATCCCATCAGCCCCAGACTTTGGGGTCTGACAGAAACCTCCTTCCATGAGGACTGCCACTTCCAGCCAAGCCAAAGAAATCACACAGAGCTACGTACTCCCATGATTAAGAGCTGTGAGTCAGGAGCTTCCAAGTTTATTCCTCACTTTGGATCCCAGCATGAACTACACAAGTAGCAGCATTTCTCTGCATCTCAATATCCTCACCCTCCACTAAAACTAATAACAACTCCTCCACTGAGCAGGCCTGCTGTGAGAATCAATTGGTATTTGTAAAGGCCTTTGAGAAATGTAAGGCACAGTCTGTATGTGAAAATTATTGATATGATTCATTACCAGGCATTCATACTCTATTTATGCAACTCCCAGTCTATTACTAAATATATTGTCCATTTGAATATTGAAATCACTGCTGCTAGTAATTTCTGCTAATGTTACACTGGTCTTTCAGAGGTAGCTTTTTTGACTTGAATGGGAGAATTGTGGAGGCAGTGAAAAGGGGAACAAATGCCAGAAGAGAAATTTAAAAGAGGACAACAGCTCTGTGCAGACTTCATGGAAAACAATAAAAAAATCCATTTAACAAATAACTTTGTGCTAACATTTTCCTGACTCCTCTTCCTGTTCTCTTTTTTCCTCAGCTGAATTTGTGTGGAAATCTGATCTCCATTAGCCTTTGTCTGCAAGATGAAAATGAGCAAACCTGAGAGCATTGTGTCTCTCCAGACAGACCTTGCTCCTCACACACTGCCTCGGGTGATGCCCGAGACCCTCTTTGTGACCAGTCTCCTTTTCAGAAATTGAGGATGCTCCATGCAAACCATCATCCTACAACCCTCAACCACCAGCTCCAACTTTCCCCTGCCTTTTACTTTGCCATGCTACTGAAAGCAGCAAAATCTGGGACTACTCAGAGAGTTTCTGAGAAGAGAGAGCATATGTCTATACATTATATATTTATTCACACACTGAGACATGTTCTCACTCCCAAGACACACACGGTATGTTCCGACTTTCTCACTCCAGCATGTTTTGCAAATTTCTTCTCCACCCCCTCTATTCCCTTGTTTCACTTTATCAGGATCTTGTTTAAGGGAAATGCTGCTTACTGTAAACTGGAAACGTTAACATCAGGTCAGCAGATCATTTATTTAGACACAGCTGTGGGACAGAGAGTGATGGGGCACAGCTGTTTTCCTGGCTCAGCTTCTTTTCCTTCCAGTTGGAAATTTTGTTTTCTTGCTGTGATACTTCTACTCACTCTTGGTGCTGATAAAATGTTGCCAATATCCATGGTGTGGGAACTCAAGGACGATTGATATTTCATTTGAATCAAATGCAATGATTTTTGTTTGTTTGTTTTGTTTTCAAAGCTCAATGTTTTGCAATTAAACATGTCAAGACATGGGGAAAGTTGAGGTGGGAGTTCTTTTGTGAAAGGCAGGAGAGGAAAGCACAGAAGTAGAAACCAGAGCAAACCAGCAGTGAAGCCAATAGAAATCTGCTGCATTATTTCTCCTTCTTCTTAATACATTTTTTACAAGAAGTGAGATCTTTGATTACATTTTTGATTGGGAGAGACAGGCATTGCCCTGCCCAGCGCACAGTTAGAAAGAGAGGAGCCTTTCATGTTCACAGATATCAGACATCAAAACAGCCATTCCCAACTCTTAAAAGGATCAGACAAAACTGCAGCTCAAACTGTGCCAGGGTACTTTGGTGCAGGCAGGTTCCTGGTGGAAGGCATTCTCAGAGCTGTAAGAAATCTTATGGATGCTGACACTCCTGTTGAGTGTGGGAAGAAATATGGGAAATTTCTTCCAGAGAAGTCCAGGACCATTGTAAGGGCGTTTCAAAACGAGCAGACAGAGAGCCATGACAGCCAGGCTGCAAAGAGAGCTGCCAAAAAGGAGCTCCTGGTTGTAAAGAATGGGTATGTGCTCCATCAGAGGGGCCAGGTAGGACAGCTCAGTGGGGAGAGCAGCCAGCCAAGAGCAGGATTGTGCAAATGAATTACATCTCTCCTTCCTGAAGACTCACGGGCTCACTGAAACTCCCAAATATGCTGATGCCCAGTTGCAGGACAAGAGCACTGACAACCAGCTCCACCATGCAACACAACTGGTCTCTGTCCTCAGAGCTGCAGAGCCCCAGGGGCCTCCCTGGCTTAGAGGTCACCTTGATGCCCTGACAACCTACAACAGCTGAACTGTGTGAACAAGAGATCAGAGTTCTGATCCTGCATGACTCCAGTTGAATACTAACAAAGACAACATGGTGTCCTGGCTTATCTCTCACCACCACTGCAAACGGCCCTTCACCTGGCTGTGAGATCTGCAAAAACACAAAGGCTGAAATGAGACAGGATAGCAAATCATGGATTCATTCAGAGTTCAGTTCAGCCTGGATTCAAGTACCCTCTCCTGCCACAGCTTGCCAGCATGCATTATAGAAGAAAAAACCCAAATCCTTGACAATTTTTCAAGGTCCAAAGCAGGGTTTGTCTAGGTTGGTGGAAAACATGATGCCCATCTTCCCAGAATTTGGCTCAGCTGCACAAACAGATGTCCTGAAAGCATCGGCTGCACCTGAAACTAACTTGGAAGCTAATTCAGACACCTGAACCTTCTCCATGTGTCCCCAGTGCTGAATACTGACCCTCAGCCATTAAATGGACTTGCTGGTGCAGAAGTAGTCCTGCCTCATCAAGCCTCCAGCCTGTTTCTAATCATTCTTTACAGAGAAGTGTCCTTTGAAGCCTTGCAGCATCACCTCACCTCCACCATCATCTTCTGTGTTCCCTGTAAGTCAGGATATCATACAGAGAGAGTGTTGGGACTGCACAGCCACCAACACCAGGACACAATCCAGTCCAGCCTGTCTCTTTCTGTGGCCTCCATCCCTGGCAGCAATGATCCAAGTGGCATTAAGCAGATTCCAGGCCCAGACTAATAAACATGTTGTAATGGACAATTGTTCCTTCTACCAAGGCTGCTGCGGATTTTTACTCTGTTTTCTCCCTTCATTAGAAGGCAATAATGTAAGACCAAGAGAGTCTGGAGATTCCCACAACTCACCCTCAATGGTGCATTGACACCCAGCCCTACATCTGCATTAAGGATGAGCTGAGCCATCACTCAAACTCTGAGCACTGGGGCAAGGTAAACACGTGGATGACAAAGAGCTGCCTCCAGCTTAGGACAGACACTACAGAGGTGCTGCTGGGAAAATCACCCCTATCTTCACTGAAGTGTCATATCTATCTGGGAGATGAACAGCCCTTATTTCCTTCTGCACACACGCCTGCTACTGATACACACCAGCAGTGGCTTTGAACATCCCTTCTGCTGCTCCGACCTGCAGCTGCTCCGAGGTCACAGGTCTGAGCCTTTTCCCTCTGATGCAGGCTTAGCTCGTGGGATCCCAGCCTCTCTTCCAGAGGGTGTAATTCACAAGCACACTTCCCAGCTGGTTCAGCTCGCAGCAGCTTGTCCACTTAGCACAGAGGCAGGTGAGAACACGCTGTACTCCAGTGCCGCCTCGTATCGGCTTGTCATTAAACAGCAGATACGCTGCTATTGATTTCAGTTAGATTCCTGTTCCCAGCAAACTCTCTAGAAACACTTATCCCAAAGCCTGAAGTGCTCCTGAACACACGCCCTCCTTGTTTTCTACTGTTTATTGATGCACTCAGGATCTCTCAGTGTGGAAGGCAGACCGGAGGAATGCTGCAATCTGATTTCCTCCCCAACATCAGCATTGGGATCAAAGCAGCAGTGGCAGCACAGCCATCCTGTTGCTCTTGAGGCTTTTTGCTCGGTGAGACATGTAGACCTTTGATGGTGTTTGAGGCTTTGATTTCAATGGCTGCACTGATTTGATGACACCACCAATTGTTATTTTTTAATCTTTACCAAACAACAGTGAGTTGCTGAAGCTTGAGCACAGCCCCATGCAGTGATTAGCTGCATGGTGGAAGAAAAGTAAGATTCCCCCAACACTGAGGCCTGAATAACAATCAGGTAGATTAATTTTTCTAGGAATGCTTTCCTGCAAAGCAGCCTTTAGAAAAATCCATGGGTTATTTGGTCCTGCGGATGATGAGAAGAAACCATGAAACAGTTCATTCTGCCACCTGAAGAAATATTCCTGTGTATGATCTCAGAGTTAGAGGATGAACTCGAGGTATGGAAACACACAACACGTGCCATGGACTTGTGCAGAAGTCTCCTCCCAAGTACAGCTGCCTCCTGTTGATGTCACTCTAGATCCTGCTCACCCACGTGCCATCAGAGCACACTAAAGACAAGACCCCAAGCCCTGTGCACAGCACACCTGTCCAAGCAGGCTGCTCTGTATTCTCATGCTACAGAGGGGAGAGTGAGGAAAAACCAGATCTAGATATCTATGATATCTAAAGGGAACCTGTTCTGGTCAGCAAAGGAGAGAGGTAGGAATGGATGCAGAACCAGGGAGTTAACAGGCACTGGCTGGGCATGTTCAGTTCAAGCAAGCATTATCCCAACCAATTTCTATGTAACTATCTTAGCTGAAATGCCACTTAATTTAAAACATCCAGGAAATAAAATAATGTCTTCAGGATCAGGTGAGGCCAGCTTGTTAAGGGCAGGACAATTTCATTTCCTGCTGACTTGCCACCCATACTAATGGTTCCACCACAAGAGCACTGTCAAGGTGAAAGGAGCAGTCCACAATTTCAGACTCAAAACAGCCCATCATGTGCAACCAGAACATTGGCAGCTTCTCATGGCTGGTACAATCAAACAGCCCAGCTCCCAGTCCCAAATGCCCACCTGCCTGCAGGGGCTTCTGTTGAGTTGGAAATGAGAACAGAAATCTTAGAGAAGCACTTCAAAAGATGAGCCTGTTGATCCCCTGCTCTTCAGCCACGTGGTGGGCACCAGAGGAAGGGACATCCCTCGACAGCACAATGACACTCTGAATAAAGAGATTTACAAACCACATTGGATGCAAATGGCTTAGGAATCCCTCTGCCCTGGGTTCCTGTGGTGCTGCTGGCACACACTCCAACACTAAGGAGGCTGGGGGCAATAAAAATCCACTGGTGTCAAGGGACACCTGTGTTCTCAGAGCAGTGTGAGCCATCAGTGGCTGTGTGGCCACCTTCTAGTGCTCTCCTTCCCTGTTCACAAATGACCATTTCCAGAAAGACTGAGGGATCAGAGAGGGGAAGGTGCTGAATGAAAAACTCCACAGCACCATCAGGAGACAGGTTCTGGACTGCCACAGGACTGCACCTGGTGAGCAAGCAAAGCCCTGAGGCAATGCCCAACCTGATTAAAATAAAGACATACTCCTCCACATGCTGTGCTGCCTTGTGCTCATGCTGTTCCTCAGTTTTTCGGTTTGTAAAATAGAGGAATATTTGCTGTACCTCACAACAGTCCTGGAAGGCTTAATTCATGTTTGTGAAGTGCTTTCAGATCTTAAATTGGAAGGCATGAGAAAGCACAAGTTGTTATTATAATTGTATTATTAAGTGCTGTTAAAAAAAATCATCAGCTTATGTTTCGTAGAATTCAGGTCCTTCTTCAGACTAGCTTTATGTCCCTTGACACATGTATTTGACAATAACCCAAATAGCCTTGATCTTTTATTCCCAGCAGGGTTTTCTTTATACCTTAATGAGGTCTCTTTTTAATCTCTTTTCCAAAGGATAAACACCTCATCTCAGTATAACCAAACTCTCTGTGCTCCTGCATGTGAGCCTGGTTTCCCTCTGCCAGACTGGATCTGCTTCTGTAACACCAGCCCAGAGAGGGGTCCAGACTGGTCAGGAGGAACAGGGGTGGGATGTCACATACCCCTCACAAGATGCCACAGTACACTCACAGATTTGCATAAGGTATCTCTAATTTTTCTGCCACTTAAGACATTCCTGCAATACTCAACTGCTCCTGAGAGCCATGCCAGGTTTAGTCCCAAATACAGCAGTATTTTCAGCCCTCTTGTCCATAGTGCCTCATATTCAACCTTATTTCTGTTGTGTAGCAGAAGAGGCTTCCAGGACATATTCCTGACTATATTTCTGTCTTGAGACTCCAATATTTCACTTCCCTTACCCTTACCCTTACCAAATCACTCAGAGATCTACAGCCTTGTTGATACTGACTTTCTTCTCTCCTCAATCCTTCTCTCAGGTTTCCTTTTTTTCCTCTCCTATCATCTGCAAATTGCATCATTTTTATCTTTCGCTATGCTGGAAATCTTATCATGAAAGAGAGACTTTTCTTTTTTCTTTTTTTAATTAGTACTTGGTAATATTACCAAGCTGTGAGTTTATGGCTTTGTAGATCTTATATTTTTGACACTAATTACTCACAAAGGCTTTTAAAGCAGCATTTCAACATAGCAACTGGCAGGACTGTAATTAAGTAAGAAGCAGCAATTTTTTTTTTACATTTCAGAGAAAGTCTCTAGCATTCCTGCCCTGTATCACAGCTCAGCCCCTGGTATTGCTGCAATGAATGAGACCAGATGTTGAAAATATATTACTCCCAACGCACACACAGCTCTCCCCACCCTAACCCAAGCCCTTGGCTGATGTATTAATAGTGCTGTCAGCACAGAGCATCCACAGGGATCCACCACTTGCCTATTGCCAGTCTGAAGGGCTTGGCTAATTTTAGATTTGTGGTTTCTGCTACTTGTGGGAGAGTGTTTTTCCCTCTGTTCAAACCTCAAAGACTCATGTCGTACCGACCACATTGACTGCGCTTGATTTATTTCCTCCCCACCATACCCTCACTAGGACCCAGAAGGAACATGGAGGGATGAACTGGTTTCCATACTGATGCTGGATGTGCTGCCTGGAAGGTGCCAGGGCACCAAGTGCTCTCATGATATGTTTGTAAACTAGCTGTTATGGAGATGATCAATTAAAGGTGTCTCAAAGGGGAGAGTTTCATTCCACTGGCCTAATTCATTTTCAAATTACTCCAGGATGCTGCCTTTTACTATTACATTATTTGTTCTGAAACTCCAAATTAAGATTTTATAGTGCCATTAATTTTTATGCAGAAATTACCATTAAAATCAATGTTTTCTGCTTGAAAGTTGACAGTTGGAGATGACTGATTGCCCAGCCTGTTCTCTACTGCTTTACAGCCTTGGAAGTGGATGGGTCCATCTTTGTGTGCTGCTAACTTTGAGCAATGTTTTCACTGCCCCCTACCAACACCTGAGCACATCCATCTGAGGGAGCTGTGACATCTTCATCAACATGTGTGTCTCCAACATCACAGGTTGTTTCCAACACCTCCTGGAGGATGCAGATCCTCCTTCTGCTAACAAGCCAAGGGTAATGATGGAGACAGCTCTCCAATGCAGGTTGGAGCTCTGCCCTCCCTTCTGCTCTGGCAGGGAGAGCTCAGGGCAAAGGACATCCCTGGCCATGCCAGCTCCTCTTGCTGCACCAGAACAGCCACCCAAGCAAGGTCTGCACCTGGGGTACCCCCCTGGCCAGGCTGCTGAGGTCACTGCCCCCCTGCTCTGTGCAGTCCCTTAGCTGCCTGTCCCCATCTGTGGCCTCCTGTCCTGTGAACAGCCTGAACACTGAATTGTTGGGTGGTTTGTACAAGCCCCCTGACCTAGGGTAGAGACCCCCATGCCCAGCAGTCACACCAGTCCTGAGTGGTGCTGGCAGTGACAAGGACTATTCAGGTGCAAGTGGGTTTACATTTTACACTACATCAGGAGCACTTGACACTGATGCTGGCAGGGTGAACAGCAGTACCACTCCAGGAATCACTCCCAGGAATTTTGTTTTCTAGTTCTGAGGGAGCCTTCAGGGAGTTGGGCAGCAGGTAAGGGGCAGAGGAGAACATATAATAACAAAAACATAGAATGGTTTATATTGGAAGAGACCTTAAAGATCACCCAGTTCCAACCCCCTGCCATAGGAAGGGACACCTTCCACTGTCCCAGGTTGCTCCAAGCCTCATCCAGCCTGGCCTTGGACACTTCCAGGGCTGGGGCAGCCACAGCTTCTCTGGGCAACCTGTGCCAGGGCCTCATCACCCTCATTGGGAAGAATTTCTTCCCTATATCCCATCTAGGTCTGCCCTCTGTCAGTTTGAAGCCATTCCCTCTTGTCCTATCACCCCACGCCCTTGCAAGTGCCTCTCCTGCTCTCCTGAAATACCCTGTTAGGTACTGGAAGCCTGCTATAATGTCTGCCTAGAGCCTTCTCTTCTCCAGAGATTTTATTTATTTCAAGACATCTTTTGAAATAAACAAAACATATTTGCCCATCCTGTGGCAGACAGAGGGAAACAAAAGAATAAAACAGAAGGGAAAAAAGTTTGATCCTCTAAATATGAGGCATATTAAGCAAAACTGAATGTGATATGTAGTGAGTATCTGTGACAAGAGCAAACCGATCCTGCTGTTGGAATATTCATGCAAATAGGAGCAATTTCACTATGATTAAAAAGGCAATTAAGTGAAAAAAACGCCAGCAATTTCAGAAGCAGCCTGTGTGTCAGTGAGGCCTCCACGCAGTGCTGAACTGACATTTTGCTCACTTTCATATTCCATCAACGAGATACTCACTACTACAGCTTGAGAGTACTGATTACCCCAACTGGAGGCAGATGCTTTTAGAAAACTCCAACAAAGTCTCCACGAGGCCCTTCACACGCCCTGCACAGAGAGGGGGCTGTGCCAGCATCCTGCCTGTCCCACCCCCGCTCGCTCCAGCGCTTGGATGAAAGGCACTGGCACAAAGAGCATCCACAGAAAGAACGGGCACAACCTGAACGTTTGCAGCCTGTAACACAAAAGCCTGTTCAGGGAATGAGGCACAGGCAGAATTGGAGCTGCTGCCTTCTCTGCTGTCTGCTGGTGGGATTGAAAGCACTTTCACCACCACGGTCAGATCCAGAATAGGGAGATGCTGATGAAAAATCTTCAGTTACCCATGTGATAATTGATAGGACGCATAGGATGAGTGCAATAGCCAATAATCCTTCACAAAGCAGAGGGATTTAGAAGTAGCATCTGCTGTTGACACCTGAATGCCCAAACAACTTGTCCCCACTCCAGAAGAAAGCTGAGACCAATGCACTGGGCAAAAGCACAGAACCGCCCATGTTCAGAACTCTTCAACTCCCAAAACAACAAAGATCTCCATGTGACGACCATGTACCCCAAGCAGCTGGTGAACTAAGTGTTCAGTGGGCTGGCTGTCACCTTCCAGACCCAGGCAATCCATCCCCACCAGCACAGCCTGCACACACCAAGAGCCATCAGCAAATTCTTCCGCAGCGGCTGCTGCTCCATCAGCGCTCCAGCACCCGCACAGGCAGAGCCACTGCAATATGCATGAGGTGGCTTCAGACTTGATCCCTGTGCAAGCTGAGTGTCCTCTGCTTGTCTTTGATGATTAACTGAGCACCCTCTCACCCTCTGCTCAGGACTTTCTGTTGTTGAGGTATTTCGCAGCAAGTCAGAAACTCAAATATATTTCCTGTCCAGCAGATACTGTCTACTCTTGAGAGCAATTTTTATTGGATTTGTAATCCCCTTTTCAGTTTTTTCTCTCCCCTTTTAATATTGTCTTTTAAGCCCTTTACCAGGAGTTCACTTTCTGAAGGCCAGGAAGGAACAGTGGACAGAACCTTTGGGTTTAAAAAGGAATATGCACAGAATGTTAATGCAAGAGAAATATGCAGCACTCTGACCCCTTTCAATTAAGGTGTCATCTCCATCACCTTTAGCTGTCCTCAAAACTTGGATGTGCCCTGAAACAAACAAAGAAAAGACCCAAGAAATCAGTGCTATGAGCTGAACTTGAGACATTTAACCATTAATCTCCCCAAATGACATGTGCTGTGACTGCCTTTACTTATACAACCTCTCTAGACCAAAGTCAGTGCCAAGTGCTGATCAAGGGCAAGCAAAAAATGAAACTGGAACTGCTCAACAGAAGAAGAAACATGCTTATGCAGAGGTGGGTCTCACCACAGAAAACTACAGCCACTGGTACCTGGAGAAGCACTGGCACTTACAGCTGAAACGTGGCACTGAATGAGGATGGGCTACACCTGTCTGGATACACATGAAAGGCAAATCCCAACCATCCAAGGAAATTTGGTATATGCCCACATCTCTCCTCCTCGGACCATGAATCCAAGCTGCAGAGAAGACGGGTAGGGAAAGAAAATGTTCCTTTTCATCCACCAAAGAGTAGGTTGAGAGGTCACATAGGCACACGAGGGTAAGAGCAAAGCCCACACTTTTCTCCAAAGGAGATGAGGCCCTGCAGAGGGGAGGATTGCAGATGCCTTTGACAGGTTCTCCAGCCACGTGGGACTTCATGAAAACTAGGAGAGACAGGAGGGAGCAGCAGCATGTGCCCAAGGCAAAAGGCAAAGGAGCAAACTTCATGTGGAGCTCTTGGGAAGCATCCCTGTGGTCCCCTACTACACCACGTCCTCTTTGGGTTCAGCTGAACAAGACAAGACTTGAGGTTCACTAGAAGCAAAAAAAGTGTCATTTTTAGACCACTCTAGCAGGTGGAAACACAGGATTACAAGTCCTTTGTACCTCCAGAGTTTGGATGAACCAGACTTCCCTCCTGTAATCAAGGGTTTTGTGGACCTCTGGGGCTCCTGGTGAAACATGTCTCCAGCCCTGCAGCTCATTTCAGTGCTGCAAAGCCCTCTGCAAATTGAGAGGTACCTGAGGTTCACCAGGGTGCCTCAGCCCTGCCTTAATTAACAGCAACAACAAAGGGAACAGCATTTCCCTGGCTTGTCAGTCTCTGGAGAAAAGTAACCGAATGAAGTGATGTGTGAAAATCAGTTTGTCAAAAAAGGAAATGGAAGAAACTCTTTTCTCTTAATTAGCACCACTGGAGATTGGGCTGGTGAGGGCTTTGTGGCTGCACTGCTGATTGTGGCTCTGTGGCCCGAAGCCTGCCCTGGGTACAGCAAAATAACCCAGCACGGACAACACGAACTCCATCCATTCACACACATCCTCTTTCCACCTCTCCTTTGATGACCATTCCAGTGTGACCTCCTCTGCAGGTCAACAAAAGCTCCTTACATTTATTTTTCATGCTGTCCTTCTAATTCCTCATTTTGGCACCATCTCCCTGTACAGAGCAGTGAGCAGGATGCTACAGCCTCCCTGCATCATTTTGCTTTATGTCTGCAAACATCTGTACATGCAATTAGAGGGCCAACTCCTTTTATGTCCCTAAATGAGTAGTCTTAATCACCGCCATAAGAAATTAAACCCTGGCTGGGCAGCATAACTCAGCAATGCAATCCTGAGCTGGGCTGGCACTACCTTGCCTGCAGGATCAGCCCTTGGGAGAAATCTCCCACCCAGGAGCAAACTCTTCAGGCTTTTCTTCTCCATGGAGGCATTTTCACAAGTCTAATTACAGGGAGGCAGTGAGATGCTTCCCTGTTGTGCCCAACCCTTTTCAGAGGCTTTCCAGGGTGCTGAGAGACCGAGCTCCAGGTGCTGGTGCAGCCTTACAGAGATGTTGGTTGGGAGCAAATGGCTGCAAGCTGGGGTTTGGCTGCCACACTGCAGCTTCCTCTGGCATGGCTGAGGGAGTTGTAAAGGGAATTGTGTGATGATATCATAAAAGATGGTATAAGCAATGGATGCCTGCATTTCTCCAGAAACACATCTCTTTTCTCCCCTCTCTTCACCTTTGGCCTCTCCACCAGCCTTTGATGTATTGCCCTCTCTTTTCTCCACCTTTCTCTGTCATTTTTCCATCACCACAATCAAGGTGTAGACCTCATATCAAGCCCACTTCCCCCCAGTGAAACCAACCATGTTCCACAGCTCCCACCAAAAGAAACAGGCCCCCAGAGCCTTGCTGGCACCTCCCTCGGCTGAGGAATCATAGAATATCCTGAATTGGAATGGACCTGCTGGGATCACTGAGTCCAGCTCCTGGCCCTGCACAGAACAACCCCAAGAATTCCACCTGAGAGCAATGTCCAAACTCTTCTTGAACTCTGGCAGCCTTGGGGCAGTGAGCACTGCCCTGTAGAGGAGAGCTGGTCCCATGTCCAACCCAGCTCTGGTGCTGCACCATCACAGGCTTTCCATCACCTCCTCTTCCCACCTGTGCCTGCTTCTGCCTTTCTTCCACCCTTCCTAAAGTGACCTCTTGCTTCCACATCCACTTTCCAAGCAAGATTCTTCTCTGAGCAACCTTCAAAGTTCATAAGGCCAGAAAAAAGTTATGGCAATATAGTGCATCTAGACCAACAGCAGGAAGCATTTTGTCCCCTGGAAAGGAGTACAGTTGGTTTGATTTGTGTATGTGCAAAATATTAACTCAATTTTCCACTTCATCGGCCCCGGTGCCTGTGTGAAGCCTCTGCCTGTTCTCAGCACTTGGGTCTCGAGGAGTATTTTGTTCACCTTACCATTAGATTTCATGGCATGCATTCCAGTGACCATTTTGGATTCCAAAGGAGTGCTCAAAATACACACAGTCCTGATTTTTCTCCTTTAGATTTATGGTCTGTTCTTCCGCTATGTAGCTTTAAGTAATTTTATTTCAAGCAGGAATATTTTTAAGAGAGTAATCTGTATGTGCATGTCAGGGAAAAGAATTAATTATTGTTCTAATTAAAAGGACACTGTTAAAAATAATCCCTCTCTTTTCCTGCTGATTTTGCCCTTTTTCTGTAAGCTTTACATTTTTGCACGTATATGTTTCTCAAGTAGTTTAAAATTAACAGGGCTTATTTTATTTATGCAACAGTATCAACCAGGAGTTGTGCATCAGCAAAATGCACATTAAGCTGATGGCAAAGGCAAACATCAATGATTTTGTGTAGGTCCTAGCTAAGTAGTTGTTGTTATTATTATTACTGCTGTTGTTGTTGTTACTATTACATAAAATCCTGGATCCTTTAAAGAAGCCTAAAAGGCATTCCCTCTTCCCGAGGCTGCACTTCAGGTTTAAGACTCTGAAATGTGTCAATTAAATTTTGTGACTGCCATGTGCTTTAACAGGCACTTCCCTGGAGAATCTCCTGCTCCCTGAGCAGCACAGTTTAGCTGTCAGGGCAGGTTGGATGGACCCAACCATGGCTCAGTTCCAGACTGGGGACACCACTAGCTCAGGGTCCCCCTGCCCTGCCTGTTTTCCTCCCCATGTGGCTGGAAAGGTGGCTGTCATCCTTGTCCCCACGTCATGGGGTGCCCAGGCAGGGCTGCTCAGCCATATGGGAATGTTGGCTCCGTGGAGCGCTGCTTCCACTGGGGATGGGGGACAGCTGGATGGAGCCACCTGGCCCTGTGAGCTGCCAAGCTCCAGCACAGCTATCAAAGATAATGTCAGCACAGCCTACATGCATCTCCTCCTGTTTTGCCTTAAGGGAGAAAAGGTTTCTTTAAGCACAGCTTTATGGTAGTGATAGACAGGGAGAGATGGGAATGGAACAAACCAGCACACTTGTCCCAGACATAGTCCCAGACATTTCCTCCATAAATTAAAGAGGAAAAATACAGATTAATCCCTGGGAAAGTGTCATTACACTAAAGTATTTGGCCATCAGAAAGCCAATTAGGTCAGTCATTTGAAACTAAAAAAACTTGGGAACACAAATTGGGGAACAAGCAGAAATTCATGTGTGCAGTGATTCACAGAAACCCTGGATTATGTCACAGAATGGGTATGGTTGGAAAAGACACAGTGGATCTCACCTAGTCCAACCTCCCTGCTCAAGCAGGTGCCCTAGAGCACCATACTCTGGATTGTGTATCCAGATAGCTTTCAAATGTCTCCAGAGAAGGAGACTCCACAATGCCCCATACCAACACTATGGAAAGCCTTGACACACTGAAAAACTTGCCAAGGCTTCCATTTTAAATCATACAAAATCCAAAGTGTTCCACCCAATCTGAAAGGAAATCCTGACCTCCCAATCGATCACTGCAACTCTTCTTCCAGCAATACTTAAAGGAGAAAGAGAGAGAAGAAAAGGAATACTGGACCACTGCATAATTCAGCGTGTTTTGACAGTCACCTTCGGGGCATGTCACACTCGACTGCTCATCATTCTCAAAGATGGATATGAAAGAGGCTGGAGAAAGGGACGCTGGATGATATAATGAAGAGGCAATTAAAGAGCACAGAAAACGAAAAGACAAACCAGCTGCATCTTTCTCTAATTTACAGCACACGGAGCAGGCAGTATGACTGATTCATGCATTTCTCATCCTGCGGGAGAAGAGTATGTACGGATAAGAAATGATGTGCAGTGTGAGGAGCACAAACTACATGGCCTCTGTTGACATGTCACTTTGTGACACCTCTCCTTCTTCCCAGTCAGATGCTTGTGGAAAACCCATTAGGGTTTAGCACTTTCTCCAAGCACTGATGGTTTAATGAGACACCACGACACTTGCTGTAAATGCAGACTCAATTTTAGCACAGAGCTTGCAGTACCAGGGGAATGCCTGCACTAAAAGGTGGAGGGACTTTAGCACAATGACCTCCACATTTAGGTTCAAACTTAAACAAAAGTAATTTATAGCTCAGAACTGGTAAAATATTGCCTGCTGGTAATTTGCAGTAGATCCTCCTCAGGTGATGCCTTGGAAGAACAGAGCTTTCTCTCATTTTCTCTTTTCTAAATGTTCTTCAGGCAACTGTTCCTTATCTTATCCACTATCACCCCCTAGATGCTGACAGTTCACAGTCAAGTATGTCAAATACATCTGTCTTTCAGGGTATTGTAGCTGTATCCTGACTGGCTTGATCTTCTGTAAAAATGTTAAAAATATCAGAAACACACTGTTTTACTTAACAAGGAAACAGAAAACATGGGGAAAGCCAAGGATCGGTGTGAAATAACTTGTACTCGAATATCTTTAGAGTGTTGTCTGCAAAAATACACATGATGGAGAAAAGAAACCATGCTGGAGAGATCTGGGTGGCTGCCCATAAATCCAGAAGAAAATTAAGTCCCCAAAGCTCTGAAAGTTGCCATTGCTCTGCCTGAAATGAGCAATTGGGTAATCAGTGTTAATATTAAACAGCTTGTTATGAAAAAAAAAAAGACAGTTTGAGAGATGCTGCTTTCCAGCACCAAGAGACAGTCAGAAAACCTTGGACTAAGAAATGGGACATTTTGCTTGTTCCTGAGCTCACATATGTAGCCATGTTAACCATGATAATGAAATACCAAAAAATGGGGGTCATGCCAGCACTGCCTGCCCCCTTGCCTGGCAATGTCTCAGCACTGTATTGGGAGGATTTACTGGGTGGGGAAGCAAAGGGCTGGGTGGTCCATGGAAGCATTGCCTCCTGCCTGATGACATCTGCTTGCACAGCAAGTCCACCTTGAGCCAGGCTCCCTCCTTTTCTGAGTGTGAAACATCAATAAGAGACTGGATATGCCAAAACCTGAGCTTACAAATGCTATTGACATTGGACAATTTTTATTCCACAGCCATATATACATAGAAATAGATAAAATACATATATATATGCTTGCCGTGTCAAGTTCCCCTTGCTAACTTAAGTCCAGAGCCCTTTAGAGACCATCAGCAAGTAGAGTTTGTTTAGATAAACATGTCACTAAACTGCAGTGCATTAAGTTGAGGACTTTCTGGGCTAGATGCAAGTTCTGTGGCCTCTGGAAAGCAATGTATCTTTTCCCAGCAGGATGAATATTTGTTTCCCGACCACTTGACACTAAAGGGAAGATTTAAAATCAGTCTGAAACGTAGGATTGTCTATTTTGAGACTTACACAGTTGAAATTATTTTGGGGGGCAAAGCTGGAGGCATAGATGAAGCAGAATACTTTAAGAAGAGCAGTTTTTCTTTTTAAAGTGGCATCTGCATGCCATGGCTGCAGCAGTCAGGGTATTAGCATGAGGCCTTGGGGAAAATCATCAGATAGAGCCACTGTATCTCTCAACAGACACAACACTCATTCCTACACCCCCATGGATGCTCAGGCATGTTCCAGCTTTCTCTGGCAAAACCACGTGTTTCAATGTATTTACCCACAGGTGGGTGTGACTCTGGCATGGGGGTAAACACCATCACATACACATCACTGTGTGGAGTTCACACAAATGGCAAACATGGAGATGGATTCATTCCCTGCCTTTCCAATGGCTTCCTGTTGGAAGCAGTTAAGGGCAGAGACACGGTTCCTGGTGAAATAGCATTTTGTGCCATGGGTATTTACAGGAAACCTGGAACTAAACTAGGCCTTTATCAGCAGATTACAGCCTTTATCAGCAGATTATGGCTTCAGGGGCTGGGCACTCCTGAACATGAAAAAATAATATACTGACTTCTCTGTCCCTTCCTTGCTCCAGTGGCCTTACAGTAGGTGCACTTATCCCACTCAGCTTTCTTGGAGGCTATTAATTTTTGGCTGCATGCACGGGTCTATCACAGGCCCATTCATAACCAGCCTGCAGAGCACTTGTGACACCACCAGCCATGTCCTTGAAAACGAAGGTCAGCTGCCTCAGGACCTCTGAGCTCCCTGTGCACCATCATAAATACGGCATAACACTGTGCCGGGGACAACAGCACTGCTCCATGGGCCCCTGGTCCATCTGCCTGATAGAACCAAAATGCTCCCTTCCCTCTCTCCCTCTTGCTCAGGGTCCTGCTCCCTCCCTGCAGTCCTGAGCTCTGGAACAAGCGCATGTGCAGGTTGGTTCCCAGTTTCACATTCACAGGCGCATGTCTGCTGCTCCTGAGGAGCCACAGCTCCTGCAAACGCAGCACTACCTGCCTGGAATTGAAAAGCTGGACATTACCACCCCGTCCAGCTCTGCTGACTTATCATTTTGCTATCACCTGTGCCTCATTATCATGCAGTTTCTCGCCGGGTCTTGGCTTTCCTAATACATTCCCCCGCTTCCTGGCTCTGCATCTCTCTCTCCCCTTCTTATTAAACATGGGTTAGATGCTATCTCTCAGCCCTGCTTGCTCGTCCCCCACCTTCCCTCTATTGATTATTTCCTGGGAGCTCCTGCTGGCTGCTCCCCCAGCACCACGTTTGACCTTCGCCGGGAGGAAACAAAGCCCCAATGTCAGGCGACTCCCAGCCACGCAGCAATATGAAAGGGCCACTTCAGCTCACTCCCATTTCACAGACAGACAGAAAAAGATGGAAAACTTGGTCAGAAGAGCTGCAGAGGGAAGAGATCAAAATACAGCATTAGAACTTAACAGCTCCTCCCTTGCTCAGAGCTGCCTGTGCACCACTGAAGCACAGCTCGCTCCAAGTGTTTGCCATGCCCCAGCCCACCTCCTTCCCTATTTTATGGAAACGATGGAGCTCTTTAACTTGCACATTGACTGGCAGAGAGAAATCCTGGCAGTTTAATGGCATCCTGCAAATTCATCATCACTCGAGCTGCCAAGGGCCTTGTAATGACCATCCCACATACTCCTGCAAGGATGAGCTTGGCACTACACTAATGGTCTTGGGAATCTTTGACTTGCATTAATGTAGCCTCCCAGTTTTTAATGCATTCAGAGCACAGCACAGGAAGAAAAAAAAAAAATCACCAAACGCAAAAAAAGCTTCAGAATCACTTGGGTTTCTGCAAATCAGATGAGCTGGAGGGAAATATCCGGGACGTACCATCAAAGGAGGGGCAGGAGCACAGCGGGAAGGTGCAGAGCTGACGGCAGCCCAGCTCACTCACACTGCTGAGCTTGTGCAGAGAGCTCACACACAAAAGGAGGAACTTTAAATAAAGATGAAGTGGATGCAGTGACATTGTTGCACAGCCAACCAGTTCCACCTCCACCTCAGGGGTCACCTGAGAGGCAGAGACCTTTCTAGTGGCCTTTTCCAACCCTTCCATTTCTCACCAGCAGGTCTTTTCATACTCTTATCTGGTCTATTAACCCTTAAAGCTTCCCATTGCTCTCCTCCTATTTGTTATGTCCATGCATTCCTTTAACTCAATGCTGACCTCTCTGTTTCTTGCTCCACAAACCCTCTTGGTCATCTGTGCTGAGGGCAGTCCTTGGTCTTCTCTTCTTTCAGTGATTTCGCCCTTTCTCACACTCAGTCATCAAAATTTCTATGTAATTAATTGCCAGATTTACTTCTTACCTCATCTGTTTTATTTCTTGGCTCTCTTGCTTATACATCTCAAAGGCATCTCAACCATTTCCTTAAATATGGACTCTACTTAGTGCTTTTGGAGTAGTTTGAACTTGAAAGTGCTCAGAAAATCCCAGCACCTTCATCTTTTTGCTTCCTAATAATTCTGTGTTCCTCTTCTCCACCAGTACTAAAAACTTCATTATTTGGTTTGAGATTTTTTCTCCTGGAATAATGAACATCCTAAAGGATTAGCCTTAACAGTTAAAGTATGACTCCTCTGAGATTCAGCTTCCTGTGCACAGGATGGACTAAGCTCAGTGCAAACAGCCTGGCTATGAGACACAGACCCCATGGATTGCTCCCTCCTTTGGGCTGAGGAAGGAACTAGACAATCCTATGTTTTAGCTCTTTCCCCTGTCATTCTGCTCTAAATGCCTACAAAATGATGGATGGATGGATGGATGGATGGATGGATGGATGGATGGATGGATGGATGGATGGATGGATGGATGGATGGATGGATGGATGGATGGATGGATGGAAGGAACCATAAGCATTTGCTGGGTCTGACACTGGGAAAATGCACAGCTGGCACCTTCTTAGGGTATGAGAATCACCAGTACAAAGGCAACTTGTATCAGAAAAGAGCAAAAATTTTTAATAAAGACTTCCCTGACAAGCAGCTTTAAGCACCATGGGACACATTTTGTCTCTTCCTAATGCATTCCTCTGTCTGTCACTTGCTGGGTAAGACAATCTCACGACCGAGAGCCTGAACTGCTGTGTGGATACAGAGCCTGTGAAACCATCTGTGTAAAGTTATTCTGGACACCAGGGAGCTGCTTCACTGACCCAAACTCACAAAGGTATCACCCAACATTAACTCAACAGCACATATTTTCAAGCCCTTAAGCTACAAGTCACTTGACTCCAGCCTATGCTCTTTGAAAGAGAGAACATCTGTAAGGGAGGAAAGGGCAGAGGGTAACCCTGGAGCCTCTAGAAGGTGATTTTATCAAAGGGGGGAATGGAATAGAAATGCAGCTATTGCTGTCTCGTGGGCTTGTAGAATTTAGAAAGATATCCAGGTGACATCATATGATTTAAAAGTTAATTAAACTGAGTGATATAGTATAACAGCCCCAGGTGTTTATTTCAAAAGCTGCCTGTTTCCGCAGCACTTAGAAGGAATAAATGGGGCAGGGGGAAATCTAATAAAAAAACCTTCTGTGTGTTGCATTAAGAAGTAATCACACTATTAAATCATTCTGGTTCTGGAGCACTTCAAATACTTTAAAATCCTGGCAATTCTCTCCAGCTCAGGCCTGTTTCCATCGTTGTGCTGTCCTCCTTCCCAGAGCTGGCACGTTTTTCCTTTTAAGAACCCCAGGAGAGAGCTGCAGAGCCTGGCAGCCAGGGCCTCGTGCACAGGCTGTGCCGGCGGCTACACCTTGGCTGGAAGGCACATCAGATCCCTTCTGAGCACTAATGGACTGCCTGGCTGGCACCATCCCTCTCACACGGCTGCTGGGATGGAAGGGAAGTGGCCCAGACACAGCACTGGGCACGTGGCAAATGCTGACAAACCTTAGGAAAATCAGGAGAGTGGCTGGAATGTGAGGTGTGAGTAGGGAGGAGCAGAAGGATCCAAAGGAAAAGACCTTTCATAAATTGAATGTTTGGGAGAGGCTACTTTTCTCCCTCAAAGACATTTTATATGGAAAATGTAATTGTAAGTAATTGCCCAGGTACAACAGCTTCTGTTGCTTCTTGGGAAATCTTGAGCATGGACATTTCTCCTTCACAGGCAGAGATCTTTCTCCAAGACCATGCGGATGGAGAATCCTGTTTTGCAGGACATTTGTCCCACATGCCTTATTATCATCTGACACCAACAGCTGACTCTCTTCAGAGTTCATCACCTTTTCTTCTATGGGTTCAAAAATCTTCTAAAACTTTTGAACTTCAGACCTCAAGATCTGTGAACTCCTGGCCAAGCACCATCTCTATGCAGTGCAAATCCAAGTGACACAGTATTTGAGCAAGAGCAGGGAGATGGAAGTCTCAAAAGTCTGAGGTGAAGTAAAAAGAAAGAAAAGAGGTTTCAGTATCATCAGTGTCACCAAAGGCCCTGAGTTATCTCAAAGGCATCGTGTCTAGGAAAGTTCCTCTGCATTCTGAGGGAGAGTCCACTTTTCCATAATTCGTCAGGTTAATAAATGGCTCCCTCTTCTCCCTACAGCCTCTCCTGTTACCAGTTCTCATGCAGCATTGCCAGAGCCTCCTTTCACTATTAATACCACTCACTGTGAAATGTAATTACCAGCTCTATCACAAAGCGTCAGGCACATTTATCCACTGTACACCCTCGCTGACTCCAGATCACATCAGTCACTGGTTGGCTTGTTCTGACAATGCTGTCCAAAGGAAAAAGTGTCTGCACAGGCTCCCAGCTAACTTGGGCCGCTTAAGTGGAGCATGAAACTTGTTCTGGGGGCCCAAAGTGGGTTCAATAGGCAAACACAAAAACAAGAAGCAAAAAGAGATACTTAAATTAATACAGACTCGTGATTTAAATCCAAAAGAATGAATGATGATAGGCAGAGGGAAGTGTTTGGCTGGAGAAGATGGATTAGCAGGCGCTCTAGAAAGCAATTCAAAATGATAAAGTGAAATTAACGGCTCCCTCCTCTAGGCTGACACAAGCAAAATCCCTCCTTTGCTTTATGCTTCAGCTCTCCTCATTATGTTTTGATTAAAACCGATACAAAAGAGCTCACTTACTGTCCCTTGCTCATGGCTTTCTTCTCCTGCCTCCCTCTTTACACCGCCTTGCAGCTGCTCCCACCAAGCACACAGGATACCCAGAATTCACATTGCTCAGCCCTTTGTCATTTGGTGAAGCTGCAACTCTCACAAAGGCCAGGGACTCAGCCAGACGTATCAGCTTTAGCTTTACTTAAAAATCCTATTAGTTAGAGGAGAAAATAACATAAATTCTTACTGATATCCAACTGGCTCTTCTAGTAAGTGCTGCTAATTCCATGGGGCTAGAGGCAGCTTTTCCTGTCCTGTCTGAATATCAAGTATGTGCTTTGAAGGTGGTACCTTCACTGCACTCAGTATTCCTGGAACTGTTTAAAAGCACACAGCCTATGCCTACAATGGGGAACTGATAAAAGGTGAATTTTATTTACTGGTCGAATGTTACCATGGGGCAATGAATACTGAAAGAGAGCCCGAGAAATGCAACTCAAAGTATTGCTGACAAAATAAAATAAGAATTATCAGCATACTCGAAGAGGAAAGAAGTGGAACTGAAAGAGGATTAGTTATGTTAACTGCTTATCTGTCCCTGAGTCTCCAGTGTTTAGACTGTGTTGTCCAAAGCCAGCTAATGATCTGCACACCTAGGCAGAGACAGGAAAGACATGTCTGTGAGAAACCAAAGTATTTTAGAGTTTTCTCTATTTCACAGTTTTCTGTGAAGAAAAAAAATGAAAACAGGAAAGGAGAGCTTGCAAAAACTTTCTGGTTCTAAAAAACCTGAGGATTAAACTGCTGCAGATGA
The DNA here is from genome assembly GCA_024734555.1 of Trochalopteron elliotii. Classification (NCBI taxonomy): domain Eukaryota; kingdom Metazoa; phylum Chordata; class Aves; order Passeriformes; family Leiothrichidae; genus Trochalopteron; species Trochalopteron elliotii. The sequence continues at coordinate 2,760,692 of JANPWX010000033.1, forward strand.
AGAAGGAAATGAGGTAGGCGTCTTTCAATTAAAATAAAGCACAACAGTGTGACCTGCTACGGTGTGTTTGTGCTAGGTACACATCCCAGCAACACCCCCAGCAAATCTCTGTGCTCCCAGGACCATCACAGAGCTTCCTGGAGCCTGGCTGAATCCAAGGTGTCTCTTTCCACCTGAACGGGCTCCTCAATTTCAACCAAATGCAACTGGTGGTGGAGAGGAGAAGGAAACAGCTGAACTTCAAACCTTTCCCACGCTCTCACCATTCCGGTGTTGCTTTCAATAATGATGAATTTGTGGATCATCTTCTTCTAATCTCACACAATAATGATGCTTCCTGCTTTGATTCAAGCCCTTTTAAGTGTGATGGTGGCAGATGGCAGGCTATTACACAGCATGGCCACACAGCAATGGGAGCAGGAAGGATTATCCACAGAAATAGTGACTCTTCAAAATCAAAAAGGTGAGGGCCCATGGAAGAGCTGTGGTTTTATTTTTACACCTCAAATCAGTTATTTGAATGCATTATGAATGCTGTAAATACACCCAATGGATATAATGAAAATACATTATTAATTGACACTCATTATTAATGAAGTTATAAATTCAGAAGTGATGGAGCCATGACGGTGTGAGGGAAAGGTCATGAATAATAACTGGAGATTAATAATATATGCACAGTTAGCTCACAGGATACTATGTTCATATGACTGTAGTGCCTCATGTTTATTTAACTCAGCAGTGCATTGACTTTTTATTCTCTGCTAGATAATAAGAGGAAGAATTACAGGGACTATAATCTCTATTAATTCAACATAACAGATCACAATGGACAGCTGATCCTTCTGCAGGGATGCTCCTGCATCTTAACTAATACTAAANAGGTCATATGGTAGAATGTGAAAGACACACCTGAAATCCACCTGCTCTCACTACTGAAAGGTGTTCACCAAGGTTCAAACAACAACATTTCATGAGGAATGTCAAGATAAAAAAAAAAACTTCTTCCAAAATATGCCAGCCTATGCAACAGGCTACAGGTGAAATAAGCACCAACCTGCCTAAAGATACAGGAAAGATCCTGAAATTCAGGGATGCTGAGCTGCAGGAAACAAGAGAACATAATTCACATGCTATCAACTGATGCTACAAACACACAAGTAAGGGATAACTTCCAAGGAGCCCAGCATTCAACTCGCCAGCTATTCAGTCTTCTGAAGGGAGACATCAAGGGAAATCAAAGGCAAGAGATGGTAAGTTATTTGATCAAAGACCCTTTTAAGGTTAATGGACAGGCCAGAAACAGCAATCATGCCTCCAGTCATGCAGTCACAAAAACAGATACATCATGTTTGGTTCGTGGTAGGAAAAGGTCTTCCCCATGGAACTCATTCAGCCAGTTCTTCAGGGATTTTCAGGTGAGTTTTTGGGTAACTGTTGCCCTGCTATGCCTCTTTGTTGCTGCATATTTGTTCCCTCAGTGCTCATGACCAATTTAACAAGTATTTTGTACCAACTAAAGTTTTCTTGCTAAATAAATTAATTATGACAGAGTAAACAAAAACTTTTTTCAAATGCATGTTTTGACGTGATTACATCTTTAATTGGCTGGTTTAACATTTGAAATTTGATTTAATTTTAAACTTGATTATCCTCACGGCAGGGTCAGGCTGCCAGAGACACAAATGAGCACTGAAGCCTTTGGCACTCCCTATCCACATCCCAGTGAAACCCACTCTGTACTGCAGCATTCCTCCAGCCCCTTCCCTCTTTTATTATTCTTATTTAAGAAGGGAAAATCAAATTCAGGCCAACAGCACACATACCTTTCCTAGCACTCCATTAGTAATTTTAAAATGAGATGGTGGCTCTGGAGTCCTGAGTATTAATCCCAGCTCTGATAGCTCCTTCCCCTAATTGTCTGAATTAAATCTCCACCCCATCCCAACTGTCCTTACCCATAAAATGAGCAAGGATAACGAGAAGCCAGAAAGGTATGCCAGGGAGTGGATAAATTATGTTTGGGAATTGCTTGAAAGATGGATGCTGTGAGCTGGGACAAAGAAAGCCACTGCACTGTCAGCCCTGTGATAGAACCCACGTGGCATGATGAGTCTGATGAGGTGACAACATCTCCAGCCACCTCTGGAAAAACCAACCTAACGTGGGTTTGCAGCCTGATTCCCTACTGAGACACAGGAAAGCCATTTTCTTTCCAGCAGAATTACTGAGTTGTTAGTAAATGTTGCCACAGATTTCTCTTTCCTGCTTCAAAAAGAGCCTTCTGCACTATTCTGCCACTTCCCAGTAGCAGTATTTGTACTCTCAGGTGCTTTGCTCATCAGCACTATCCCTGATTTCTCATAGGTTCCCAAATTGTGGAGCTCAAAAGAACCGTAAGAATCAGCCAATCTAAAAACTGATGAAAGGCACAAGCTGGTGAATTAAGCAAAGCAGTTCCTGCATCAGGCTCATAATTACCAGCTGACTTGGAACATTTCTTGTACGAGAATATCCCATCTTCATTTAGACACTTCAAAGTGATGGCAAATCCCCTACGTACTGAGATAAATAGTTCCAATGGCTAATTACCCCTGTTGTAACAAAAGCATTTCCTTATTTCTAATCTTTTCTGGTTTCTACTTCCAGCATTGATCTTGTTATGTTTTTGTCTGATAGATTTAAGAGCTCTTTGCTGGCCACAATCTCCTTCCCATATAGGAACTCAGACTATGATCAAGCTGCTTATTAACCTAGCCTTTGTTAAGTTAATTAGAAGGAAATTCTCCAGCCTCTCACTGGTTTTAGATCTTGAGGTGAGGCAGAAGAAATAGAGACTGCTCACCAAGGATTTCCCCTATTTTTAGAGAAAACAGGTTAAGATAATGTCTTGACAAAATAGTGGCCTATGTGCCACGTGCTTTATGCTGTCCATCCCATCTTTATGTCACCTGTCCTGCCTCCTCTTGTCCTGGTATAGGTTGATGCAGGAGGTGATGCTGGAAGCTGATTTCAGGCTGAATTTGCACATGTTGAAATCATGACCCCACCTCAAAGGAGACAGAAAAGGAGGGAAGCAAAGACTGAGATTCCAGGAGATTCTGCTGGAGGACCCAAAAGAAGCACTCAGCTTTTTTGTCAAGAGGCTGTTTGCTAAGTCGGGCCCTGACACCATTGAAGGCCCTTTACCAGCTTTTCTCTCTTCCCAAGGCTGCTTTGCTGTCCTATCTGCATGGCAAACGACCTACACAGTCATCTCATCCCCTAATGCCAATGGGAACTCTTGGACTACCTCTCCCCTCTCCTCCCACTTCTCTCACACACGTTGTCTTCTCTTCACTGTCTTCTTTGCCAAACTGCCTCAAAGAGTGCTTTCTCCCTTCCCTTTCTCCTTTTGCTTCACATCTTCTCTGTGGGAGGACTCACAGGGCTGGTGCTCTCCTCTGCATCCATATAATCCCTCTTCTCAAATCCTGCTCTGAACAAGAGCTGTTTTTCTGCTCCCTCAATGAAGCTTTTTGGTTCCCAGCACTGGGAGTTTACACGAGCACAGCTCCTGTGTGAAATACTCCAAACCCAGACACACCCACCACACCCTCTTGTCCTTCCCAGCCCTTTGCAACACTCCTGCACAACTGCTCAGCCCTGCTCTGCTTCTTGCTGCCCTCCCAGCAGCACTGTAAGCACCAACACTCCAGGGCAAAACTGCTTTGCTACCAGTAGGATCACCAAACAACATCATCTTTCTGTGACTCACTTGCTGGGAAAGGAAGATGGGAACAGCTGTGCTGTTGCCTCAAGACTGATTCCTCCATCCCCACGCTGCCTCACAGTCACAGAAATATTCCTCCTCAAGAAGTATCTCATTCTGACTTATGCTAACCACTGGCTGACTTCATTCATCATTGATTGTCTCCTCTCTGAGAACCAGAGTGCTGCTGCAGATGCATTTTGATTTGCCTTAAATTGAGTGGTGATGGGGGTTTCATTATGCTCATGTTAGTGCTGAACAGCAGCGTGCCAGTGGTGAGGGAGCACAGTGCCATGGAGGAGATCTGGTGGGAGAACAGTGAGCACCATGGTGGATATCTGGGGGTAAGCAGGGATGGAAACCCACTAACTAATCTAAAACTGGAACTACAAACCAAGAGGTGTTGGGTCATTAAACAGTGTTGTGCCCCCATGAATGAGGTCAAAGTGGAGAGAAGGAGGATCCACCTTGCCACATGAAAGGAGAAAACAGGAGGGAAACAGCAATTAAACTGCGGGAGTTGGAAAGAGCTCACACTATTCCCCTGTTATCCCACTCTGATTCGTGGGAACAAGGCAGACTTGGGAAAAAAGGTTGGGGCCATCCTGGTGCTAAAAAAAGCAGGGGGAAACCCAGGAAAAACTGTCAGCAGACAATAAAGGATGAATGCCGAAAACATAATTCCTGCCCTTTATTTTCTCTACTGTCTTTAGCACCTTCTCCTGCAAAACAATACCCCAAGGTAACAGTCAGGAAATTGTGGGATTCAAACACTGCTCAGGTCACCTGTGGGGCAGGATCCAAGGGTACTCTCTGTGGCTTTCTCTCCCTACAAGCAGTAAGAGCCCCAACAGACTGCTTCCTCCTGAGCTACTCAAGTGGTTTAATTAGAAGTTAATCTAGTGAGGTAGGAAGGAACTAATGGCAAGCAGCAAGAATGAAATGAGCCATCCCAGGAGAAGGGTGGTGAGACAGGAGATCTGGGCTCAGCCATACCATGAGGGGTGACATGCCCCAGTGTCTCCTAGACAGGGAAGACTCAAGTCCTCTCCCCTCAGAACAAAGATTAGCATGGTGGATCCTGGGCTGCTGGCAGCAGGACACAAAGCTGGGATGGTTTCTGTGTTGTTCATGTATCTATCTGCTCTTTAATAGGAACTAGATAAAGGGATGAAACCCTTCCTGTTGAGAAAAACTACTGCTCAGTGTCAATGATTTTCTGTCACTTCTTGCCAGAACTCTGGGTGACACAGTCTGGCCTGGGGACCTCTGGGTGAAAAAGTCAGGTCTCAATTGACTTGTATTCTGGCAGTGAATGCTGTCTAGTGGTCTTCTGCCCACTAGCAAAAGACAACTTTTCCCATCAGTTGAGGCTGTGATTTATTAATATAGAGGTTGAAATTCAATAAAATGAGCTCCCCCATCATCACCTCCCAGAAATTGTCTTGCTGCTCTGCTAATTTCACCAAGACAACCTGAAAAGACACCCAAAGGCCAGCCCCAGTGAAGCAGGAGGCTCCCGGGTACATGTGTCTGTGTCACCACAGTTTGTAACTGCCTCTTGTGGCACTTGGAAAGGTGGCTGAAGAGACAGAGACTGTCCCAGGTGAAGAACAAACTTGAAATCTGTGCTGGTGGCACAGCCAGGGGTCCACTGTGTTAAAAACTCCTGGATCCAGAGTAAATGCAGGAGGCTGTTACAAAAGTCAGCACATCTCCCACTGAGGCCTTTAGGCAATAGCAGCACAGGGAGAACAGAGAAACCAGCTCCTAAGAGTTGGTTTGGACCAGTTGTGAGGGTACTCTGGACATAAATTTTGATATATTAATGAGTCACAGCGGTCGCATAACTGGCCGTTCCATCATTTCTTCCTCTCTAACAGCCCCTTCCGGAGATCTAATCTCAGTAAAATGCTGGAGGAGCCTCTCAAAAGGCCATGTTTTACTGCTGTCAGTCTATCACTGGTTCCTCACGACAAAGGGCCACGGGGGAGTAACCTCTTATCTCAGAGATCAAAGTCCTGTGTTAATGACCAGGAGCTGCCACTCATCCCGTGCTCAGACCACCCGAGGAAGCTGCTGCTCTCCCCAGCTCAAAGCTTGGTTTGTTTACAGCAGCAGCATTAATCTGGAGGATGGCTTTTCAGTACAGGCAGCTTTTATTATTTATTTAGTAAATAATAAATTAGTATTTATTATTTATTTAATGCCCAAAACGCAACAGGTCTTTGTGGCGACATGACAGAGTCTATTCCTTGAAAAGCCTTCAGGCTGATAAAGAGAAAAACCCTAAAAGAAGATGAATGGGGCTGAATGGACAAGAATGGGCTTGAAGAGATAAAGCACTCAATTGCTCCTCACTACTCACTCACAAAGCTATTTTGCACAGCTTTCTATATGCCCGGAACACATACAATGGGATGGCTCCTTTATTTGGATGCAAAATGGGGAATTGAAGGGAAAAAGGAACAAGTGGCTGTATGGACTCCAAAAAGAACAAATAAATGGAGAGATGGGAAGGATAAGCAGCCTGAAGTGTCTTCCAGGCTGTCCCTGAGGCACTTGGCCATATTAACAATGCCCAATCTTCCTCTGGATCCAAGGCTCCCCAGGCAAAGCCCATCCTGCTGCTGCACTTCATGTTGGACTGGTTTATACAAACATTTGCCAGCTCTTATCCAGTTTCTGTGAAGCCACGTTATCTTTCTCTTTCTCATATCTCAAAGATAAAATATCGGGAAAGATCAGCTAGAGAACTGTTGATCTGGCACAGCCTTCCCCAAAGAGCAACCCATGCTTTTGGACTCCATGAAAAGAGGGACTTTGTCTGAAGCTCTCAAGACTTTTACATTAATGTGCTGAAAAGAAGAAATTCCTGAGTATCCTTCTCTATTTAACATGAGGTGATTGTGTTCAACCTGTAGATAAACAGACAATGTACAAAGATTTAAGGTAAGGAGCAAGAGGAAACATCATTATGATGTGATATGGCATGTTAGCAAAGGCTAGGAAATAGAGGTAGGTAAACCTGAAGGTTTTTGACTTGACAATGATCAGAATTATTATTGCTTTTTTTGCCAAGGAAATCTTCTCTTCCCAATGTTAACTTGGTCCTCCCATATATCACTTCCCAGCAGGATTCTCATCACAGATGCATCTTCCAGATGAGAAGCTGGGGGGAATGGGATGCTTTTGACATCAGGAGAAGCTGCTCAGTGCAACCACACTGGAGCCAGAGGCTGCTCTGCCTCTGTGCCAGTGCACTGACTCTCCACAAAGCACAAATCCAGCACAAAGAGAGGCTGCTGCACATGAGCAGGAGCATGAGCTCATCCAGAGAAGGTGCTACTTCTGCTGGCATTAGGAATGGTGCATGGAAAGCCATCTGCTGGGAAGGAGCACGTGCCTGGCTTTGTGAGGATGCTCCCTCCTCTTTGTCACTGCTCTCATCACTGCTGGGTGGATTTCAGGCAAGTGCCTGGCACTGGCTGCTGCTCTTCAGGAGCATCAACACCCCATCGTTGCCAGTCCCTCTCCCAGCAATGCTCATTCCTTCATTTCTTCAGGTTGCCAAATGTCTACTGACTGTGCTGTCCTTCACCCTGTGTGCAGCTGCCTCCCACCCTGCCCTCTCCAGCCTGTCCTGACTCTGGGGACAAGCCCAAGATCAATGATGCAAAGAGATCTGTGACCATGCTGTCACTGCCACCTCTCTGCCTCTCAGCTTGCAGATGGAAAGCGGCAGAGGAGGAAGAATAATGAAATAGAAAAGAGAGGCATTGTTTGCAAAAAATGTATTGCTTCTGCTCCAAACATTAAATACAACAGCCTACAGCACTCCTCTGGGGACTTACTCCAAATCCATGCACACAGACTTGGACATTTCCTGGATAAAAGCTTCCCTGCCTGGGTTCATTTCAACTCTAACAACTCCATTTCTTAAGAGAGAGACTGAGCTAACAGAAGGCAAGGTTGGATTGGCCTTAATGGATTTGGGAAGTGCTGGGGGATTGCCAGTCCCCCTGGTCCTCTCTACCAGCACAGCACCCTCTGCTCCCACAAAACAGCCAGTCTGTGCTTTGAAAGGTTTCCTCCAGCATGAGAGAAGGGAAGCTGTGGCTAGGCATACACCTCTCAACCCTACAGGAGAGGAAGCAGAACCAGCACCGACTGTAGCACTTAATTGAGGATACCACAATGCCAGGCAAAACTGAGTGTTTAGCTCTCCAAGAGAGCTGCATGACCTTTCCTGTGTGCCTGGAGATATTTAGCACTGCACAGTTTGGGTAAAGAGGGTTTGTAAAAAGGGAAAACAACAACAGAAATCCAGGTTGTCTACAGTGACAAAAACGCACACAGAAGGCAGAAGAGCAGCAGCAGATTTTTCTGCCTTGATGGAAAGATTGCATTTAAATAACACAGAGCACCACGTTTCCCCTTGGCTCCACAGTGTTTCTTGTTGAAGGAAATCCGTGTGGTTAGCCTGGCAGGGAGAACACATCCCTGTGATTTTCACTGAGCTAATGGGAGCCAACAACAGTTACCTGTAACTTGGAGGACAGCATTCCCACCCATCCCAATATTTGCCTAATAAAAGGTCAGCCTATTCTACGGCACCTATTTGCAAAATTAAGAGCCTCTCTCCAGCAGCTAAATGCTTGCTTTAGATTTGGAATTACTGTAATTAAAGTTACATTGTGCTCGGATTGGTGCCAATCACTGGGGAGCTCCAGGCGTGACCCGCCGTTCCTGGCGCCATGCGCCTGGGCGTCCCACTCCATTAGCTCCAGGGAATTAGCTGTCATTAACGAAGAGATGCACACTCCTTCGTGTTGTCAAACCGCAATCAAGCGGGTCACAGGTGAAGAATAAATACTTTCAGAACAAGCCCAATTACACCATTTACATTTCATTACAGAACCTGTTTAATCCACTGATGGGCTCCCAAAGTTCTTCTGCCTAATAAACAGCATTTCAGAGGAATTAATAGGCCCTGCAAAACATGCTAATTACACTCTTTTGCATTGCATTTGCAATATTGATTTTAAAGTTGCCACTTCCCCCTCCTCCACTCTCCTTTCCCAGCCCCAAAGCCTTAACTTTCAGCAAAGTACACTCAAACCAACCTAATTACTTGTGAGTTTGCAAGCTAATGCATCTCTCTTGTCAAAGCTCAATTCCAGCAAAGGCCAACATACAGGGAGGGATTTTCACGTCCATAACTTGTGCAAGTTCCTCCAGACAACCACTGGAAACAGCTGCTGAATAGCAATTACAGGCAGAGAGCAGGCATCAGCAGAGACTTTGCCATAGCAACGAGCCTGGCTGGGCCCGCTCCCCAAAGACGCCTCCTCCTCCTCCTCCTCCTCCTCCTCCTCCTCCTCCCAAAGACCAGAGCAGCGGAACAGGTACAATGACAACACAACCACCACAATCTCATTTTGATTTGAAACCCCAGCTCTTTGATGCTCTCCCAGGCACTGAACTGTTTAAAAAACAAAAGGAAAGTTTATTTTCAAATTGCGGGTTTCAGCTAAACCGTTTGGAAGAGAGGAACAAATCAGCCATGCTGGTGGAACAGCCGGTTGGTTGTTTATTCACCCTGGCTGTTCTGCCCAGCTCCTGCCATGGGCTTTCAGTTCTCTTCCTCCTCTATGTGCTCACTCTGCCTTCCTCTCCACTTCTCTGAAATCCACTCTCTTTAATCAGTGGGCTTACTTCCCAAACTCTGACTTTTTGCACTGGCTTGGTGGCTGTCACTTACGCTTGGGGTTTTATCCCAAGCTTACTGACAGCAAAAAGCTTTTGGAGGAGATAGGAGAGGGACAGAGTGCTTGTGGTGTTCCTCTACAGCACCTGCAGGATGGAGGCAGCAATAAAGGACAGTAGCCTGCTGTGTTTGATTCCTCTGCTAACAACAAAGCAAGAAAGGAAAGCCAAAGGAAGGTCTATCAGAAGATGGTGAGATACAGAACACCCATCCTACCATAAGGGCTGACACCTACTCCTGCTCCTCAGAAACTCTCACCCATAGAAGCTTTCAAAGGGAAGGGATATAGAAGCAGATACTGCAAAAATGGACATAAGGAACACTCAGAGTTTAATGAAGACAACACATGCTGCTCGGCCCTACTGTCCCCTCACTAGGAATTTGGGCATGTCCCCAGCTGCACTGAGAAACAATACAAACACAACTCATGTCCAAGGATTTAATCTCCCGGGTATCCAGTCTGTGTGAATGTTCATGCAGGAGCAAGTCCCTGCACGAGTCAGAACCGTTTGTGTTTGCCCAGCCATCCATGTAACCCTCTTTGTGAAGTCAGGAGCAGGTGCTGCTCAGTGCCCCAGGTGATGCAGGGAGTGCTGTGCCCTTCCACCGTCTGGCCCAGGAGCTGAGGAACCTCCACCCCTGCATGCCCACAGTCCTCTCCTCTAAGGAGAACATCTGCCTCACAGGAGGAAATGCATGCAAGAGGCATCCAAGCCACGTGGGAAGGCTGGCTGTAATCTTGTAACATTTTATACCATTTATTTATCACATGTACGGAATTTCTTTTTGCCTTTCAGAGATTCTGTGGGGATTTACAAACAGGAAATGCTGCAAATAATACCTTGGGATCTCTTCCCCCTCACAGGCACCAAACTGGATTAGTTAGTTATTGTCTGGAAAACACTTTGAAGTATCACTTAATGCTACTAATCACGCAGCACCTCTTTAACACCATCTACCAATGTTAGCACAGGCTGGAAAGGAGATATAAATACCAACCAAGCTTTGTAATTACACTGCAAATACATCAATATTTGTCAAGAACTACTCTTCATCTCATAAAAGTGCCACAAGAAATCAAGACCTACAAGCAGTTCTGTATCTTTTCTGCAGGACAGACCCTCAGGCAATGCAACATCTCTTCACGGCATGCTGTGCCCATGGCTGCCTCAGACAAGGGTGTTTATTTACTGCAAAACCTTCTGACAAACCTTTACTGCAGGTTTTCCACAGCAGGGCTAACCCAGACCAGCCCTGCACAGTTTGCAACAGCAAAGATCACAGGACAAGGAGAGTTTGCAACAGAATGGCTAAAACCATCTCTAATTTAAGCTGACAGAAAAGCAAATTGAGAAAAAGATATAGTCAACTATTTGAAGCTTGGCCCTTCTTAATCATCCACGGAAAGCAAGAGCTAAGTTGCCATCTCATTGCACAGGTAAGATTAAAGACAGGCAGAAGATTTTTACCCCATAGTTACAATGATTAATGTTCCTAAACAGACATATAGTTTGAAAGCACTATTACTGGAGAAAGAAAAGTTGTTGCCTCATATTCTCATCCCACTATTTTCCCTGGGCAGTGAGCCAGCGGCTGAAGAATAAGGAAAGTTTCTATTTTAAGAGTTTTCTTGAATTGCAAGGTTTGGTAATGAACACAACTTGTTACTGTCCTCTTTGCTGAAATCAGGGGCAAATGAAAAAGATGTAGATGAATGCTCTGCTGGGCACTCTGTCCTCAGTCAGACTTGGAGGAGGAAGACTGGTGACATGCTCCTGACATCTGTCCCTCCATCCCAGTTTCCCCAGTGGAATCAGAACCAACTTCACTCCCTCATTGCCTGCAAAGAACCAGGAGCTGCCCTGTACAAGTTTGTCTGCTGCTGTCAAGAAAGATGCAAGAAAATTATTCATAGAGTCCCAGAATGGTTTGGGTTGGAAGGAACCTTAAAGATCATCTAGTTCCAACCCCCCTGCTATGGGCCACTGAATTCAAAGAGCAAGAGACAGCAGCTTTGACTTTTTATACAGGACAGGACACTATATAAAGCCACCGATCTCATAACGATGACATAATGCACATTCTACAGGTGATCATGCTGGGAAAAGAAAAGGTGTGAGCTTCCATGAAGCCAATGTTCCTCATTAGTTGCTGCAATACTTCTGAGAACAACTCCTGCCAGATCTGGGATGCAACATGTGTGCTGGCACCTTGCTAGGAGACACAGGAAAAAAGTTGGAATAAGTTCCTGCAAACCCAGCTTGTGGTCTGGCTGGGCATGGTGTGCTGCTCTCAGTTCCTATTGTACCTCATCATGCCCCAATGTAATTTAAATAGTTCACTGTGGGAAGTGAGAGGAGAATATATTCCATAAGTTTTGTTTCCTGCTTAGTCTCGAGAACACTGATGTTGTGAGTTGTTGCTCTAAAACCTCTGTGAAAAAAAGCCCAACATGACCTTCTGCATCCAGGGCTTCCTGCTATTATAAACTCAGCAAAACAGCATGCTGTGTCCTGCCCATGAGGCAGACAGACAACAGACTGTGGTCTAATTAGAAAAGACATCCTTCCCACATTATCCATAAAGCTGCCTCAGCCCACAACTAAGGACAAATAAATAACTGTCAGGGCTAATAAGCCCAGAATCATAAGAGGAGGGAAAAAACTGAAATTGGACCTACTCAGATCTCAATTATGTGATCACAGAAAACGTGTGGTAACAACTGTGAAGACAAACAAAACCAGCTATGGTTGAGCCAGCTCCTCTTCAGCAGATTCAAGACATGATCCACCTCAACAGATTGTGCCAACCCCTCGGCATTTCTCTGAATTTCCAAACTAGTAAGAGACACAAACTGCCATAGGTGATTAATTGGAGCACTTGAGCATCACAAGAAGACCTTCTCCATTTCAGCATGCCAGGACACAACAGGACGGAGGACATGAGGAGATATCCAGTGTGGGGAACTGGAGAGAACAACCCTGAAATGATGAAGATTGTGAGGCTGGCACAAGTTCTGAGGGCTGGCTATATCAGAAACCTGTTTAGGACATTCTCAGGATCAAAGATGTCAAAGGGATGATGTCTAGAAGCTTTGTGTGCATTACCCATTTGGATCACAGCTTGTCATTATGCAAGTCCTGAATCTAGAGCAATCTTGCATTCTTTCTCCCCACATCTCCAGAGGAAGGGACAGACCAACTCCTGGCACTCTTCTGAACTTCCTCAGGAGTCAGTTGTGTTGGTGTTACCCTACGCCTACAATTTTACAAAGCAAGCTCCTCAACTTGCTGCTATGGTTGAAAAAAAATTAAGAATCTATAGAAAGGATTAACTCCAAGTACAGTTTCCAACAGAACACATGAAGAATAAGTTGGAGTTACCCAAATTGCCTCGGTTTAGTCTCTCCATTCCTTCCTCAGCCACTGAATGACAGCTCAGGAATCTGTTCCGAATTAATTTTCATCCATCTGTTTCACCTTTATGCTCACAGATCTGAGGCAGGGCACGGGCCCTGGACATCTGCAGGGTGTTGGAGCAGTTCCCACTGGGAGCCTGTCCCTGCCAAGTGACAGGGGAGCATCCAGTGGGACGAAGCAGTGCCAGCTCCCAGCTATCAGTGGCACTGTGAGTCAAACGTCACCGCTCAGGTGGAACCATGCTTGACAGGAACACTGGTGTTTCCAGTGCTCTCTCCTGTCTGGTGAGGGGAAAACAGGGGCTGGACTTGAGACCAGGAGGCTGCTCAGAGCTTTTCCCACAAGAACAGTGACAGCAGGAGCCACCATATGGGATGAGACAGGGAGCAACTTTGCCTTGGCCTTGTTGATTGAACAGCACTAATCAGGCTGAACTTGGGGCCCATCTGCTGACCACTGATCACAGGCTACAGAACCAGGACACTGCCCATGAGCTGGCAGGACTACAGGCATGGACAGTGGGGAGGAAGCAGCATCCACACACTTGCCTGCTCCTCAGTTCCCTCAACTCTGCTCTTTAATTCTGTCCTGGAGGGATCTGTCTCTGGAAACAGCAAGGTAGTGCCATGTGCTGCTGCTACCTCAGATCACTGATCAGTCTGGAATATGCATTTTTTGAACCAGAGAGCTATTTCTTCTAAAAGAAACATCTCCACACTGCAAAGACTCGATTCTCATGAGGTATTTTTCAGCTCTTGGAGGCCAACAGACTTCTTCTGCTCTCATGGCTGCAGTGTTTGACAGAAGCAAACACTTTGTGAGGCTCTGGAGCCCTGGCTAAGCAGAGGTCAAAGAGAGAGCTCCAGGAATTGAGCTTCTGCCCTGCCTCAGCTTCTTCTGCTCTTCAAAAAGGTCTGAGCTGGGCCCAGAGCCCCACCATTCTGGTGGGGTACAGGGAGGCAGCCCTCGGGCAGTAATGGGGCATGACCTCAAGAGACACAATCCCTGTTAACATGCACTTCATTTCACCACAAAGGCAAGCTCAGCATGACACCAAGGACTCAAAACCCTCCAGCTTTTGTCCCTTCTAATTTGTGGGTGCATCAAAGCACCAGCCAGAAGCTTGGAAGCTTATGAGGTGGACATCCATAATGGAGAAGGTGCAAGATGCACCAAGGTAGCAGATTACAGCAAAAGCCCTAAACCAGACTTGGTGTAACTGCATCTTGGCCTCCAGGACACATTTGCATCCTTGGCCTGTGCTGAGGTGGTGCCTGTCCATGCCAGATAGGTTGATTACTTTCTGCAAACAGCTTATCTGCAGAGAACTGGACTAAACCCAAACTCATTTCACATAGGTCACTGAGCAAGAGGGCAGCATGTAATGACTTCTCATCTCTATCTGCACAGACTGGATCTAAACCACTGATCTCTAGCACCATTGAGACTCCCCAGCTTCACCCAATCTCCTCAGTTAAAGGACGTCCCCTTCCCACCACCACTCCCCTGGCACCTGTCAGAGCCAGCAGAGCTCTCCCTCTGCAATGCCCAAAGGAAAATTCCCTTTTCATAGGCTCAGTTACAAAGGAAAATCTCAACATCTGCCCATGTGAGTCAGCTATTTCTCTGAATCCCAACAACCTTGGCTGTAGGAGATGGCTGGGAAGGGCAAAACCAGAAAGACAAAAAGGGTTGCGTCCTAAATAAAAACAAGTCTAAACGCTTGGGGGGGGGGGGGGGGGGGAAGAAAAACCCATTTAGCTTTGTAAGGCAATAACAAGCAGAGAAATATGTATCTTCAAGGCTACACAGCCAGGTCAGAAAACCCTCCAGAGAGAAAGAAGTAGGCCACAAAACTCTGATATTACTTGCTAAATCTGCTGCATTACCCAAAATTTGTGGGGGAGGCCCCTCTGTTGGCTGAGCCAGCTGGCAGCTCTCCTTGGACAGGTATTTATTCACATGCTGATGGGCTGTGGAAGCAGCTCTGAACTCTCCAACAGAAGATGAGATGTGACCAGGATGCCAAGAGCTGCAGGTGATGCCTCCACCTTCCCAGAAGTCATAGATCACATTGGGTCTGTGACAGAGGCACCCACTGCTCCAGCAGCCAACATCTGGCTGCCACCCCTGCACTAATGTATGTAAGATCTGGAAATCTGGAGAACAGGAATCCCCAGTCTGCTCCCTCTTGGATCCAATGATGCCCATGGTACAGGATCTTAAAGACTATTTAGTTTCAATCCCCTTGCCATGGGCAGGGACACCTTCTACTATCCCAGGTTGCTCCAAGCCCTATCCAACCTGACCTTGGACACTTTCAGGGATGGGGCAACCAGAGCTTCTCTGGGCACCCTGTGCCAGTCTCTCACCACCCTTGTGTTAATAACAAAAATTTACCTCTGCCTGTAAAACCTGCACTTACAAATCTGGTGTAATGAGAGATGGCTTTTGCAGATGATTTTTATGGAGGAAAAGTCTTTGAGGTTATTCATCCCTATCCTGCTCAAGGGAAATCATTTCAATATTATGAGCAACAGCACTGCTGAAGAGAACATGCAAAAAAACCTGGAAAATGCTTCATTTTATCAACAGAAGCAAGGTCATCCAAACCCGGAGATGACGACATTCAGTATTAGCATCTCCAAGCAGGGTTCAAACCTCTTGGTAACCATCCATTCCCCAGGGAAATGTCTTCAGTAACTTTGATGTGAATTAATTAGGCTTGCACAGCTGGTAAGTGCCATCTGCCTGCCACGACAGTGCTGGAGAGTCCATGGGATGGCAGAGGGTGGGCTGTCTCATCCCACAGCACCTGCTGTTCCAGCACCCCTTCCTGCATCCTCCTGTGTTTCACAAGCCCCAGCCTGTCCCACCATCCAGCAAAAGGAACAAATCAACAGGGCACCATGCAAAAAAAAAGCTTCCTTCTCTTTGACACATGCAACTTTTTCATTCAAGCCCTGGTTTATTCTCATTTCCAGGAACTCCACTTGTTTCTGCTGCTCCAGCCCTAAACAGTTGTGTACAACGTTCTAATGAGGTCCATTCCACTGATATAAAGGGCACATCCACCACACTGCTCAATTTATTCTGCTTGGAGCATCCAAGAGCTGCCTCTCAAGGAGTTTGAGAAGATCTATTAAGAGTCCAGCCCCGACTGGTAAACAATGTCCATTTCTGGACTGGCACCATCAATGCAATCAGCAAAGGCATTTAAGGACAGGATGTACAATACTGGAAAATGAAATTACTTTGAAAAGATTCCTCCTTGCTTATTTGCCAGCTAATGACAGAACCAATGCCAAGCACAGCCAATCTGTGCTAGGGTGTTCAGAGAGACAGTCCTTATGCTGAGACATCTTTTTTTGCCTTCTCATCCACCTAAACACATCCCACACATTGGTCCTCCCCCTCACTTGAGCCTGGGAACACCTCCAGAGGCTTCTCCAGCAATAAAAAGGCAGCAAAATTCCCAATGCTGCATGATCAGGTGCCTTGTTTGGTCTTTTTTTATAAAATGCCGTGAATTTTGCACTTTTGGCAAAGTTGTGTTGTTGTCTTCCCCTTGTGAATATTTGCTGTTGAGAACCATTTGCAATGTAAAACTTTGCTAAGGAAGGGGAGAAGGGCTGATGCTCTGCTGTATTTGATACTACTCCTTATGTCATCCATGGTGTTTCCCTGCTATTTTTACAGGTATTTTCAAGAAAGACTGAATGATATTCAGCATGCAGAAACACAAAAATAGAAAAGAAGAAAGGCAAGACAACTCAGCAAGCTAAACTCAGAGTTAAGCCTAAGTTTGGGAGATCCAGGCTCAGTTCCTTGCTGTGCCAGACTCCCTACAGGACCTCCTGCCCATCCTACAAAAAGATTAACAACATTCCCTGACAAAGGTACAGCCCCACAGCCCTTCTGACAGAGCTGAGAAAAGCTTCCAGAGGGTTTGTCCCCAGCAAAGTCCAAAGGAGCACCATCAACCACAGCCTTTGGCTGCTCCAGCTGTGTTCCACAGCATCATCCAATCACACCTTGCACTCTGCCCCATCCCTTCCTCCTGTGAACTTCTATGTAATAACTGAAAAATGTGACAAGCCTAACTTTAATCATGTTTTAACTCGGGTTGGTATCATTAATCTTGCAGCCACTGATGGGTAATTTAATTAGGGTGCATTTGTAATGAATTACAATCATCATTTAGCGCTATTGTTCCTCACACGAGCAGAGGGGAGTCAGAAAACTGGCACAGTTGATCTTCTTAATTACACACACACACACACTATGCAAGGCACCACCAGCCCCAGCCTTTCACTGCTGGCTTTATAGATAAAGGAACATCAGCACCAGGGACCCTCCACATCCAGCCTGGCAAACATCTCCAGACGTGCTCCTCACCAGCAGCTGGTGACTACCAGGCCTGGGAGATGGAGCCTTTGATGGGGGAGGTGTCAAACCCTAAGCAAGGAGCTCAGGGCTGAATCAGAGAGAAAAGTACACAGCCAGAACAGAAACTGGGCTTCGTTCTTTCTCACCACCTGCAAACATCTGACACACGTTCAGGTGTGGCAAGACACAAAAGATGAGTCAATGGATGTATTATAATTCCAGAAGGATCCCAACTAAAGGACTGGATTTATTTAAACATGCTCACTTGATGGTGTTGTATAGTCACACCAAAGCTACAGGAAAGGCTGTAGTCACTAATGATGCTCTGAAGGAAGGAGAATATTTACCCCAGAGCTTTAAATCCACCTCTACACGACAATATAAGAAAATTTCCAGCCAAAAACGCTCATTTCTGCTCAGCTCCTCCACTGCTCCGTGCAGGATGCGCGGCAGTGAGTGCATGTATTTATTTCAGACATGACTTCAGTCTGCAAAAGAGGAGCAATCTGTTGCTGTGGCTGAGAGCCAGCCCACTTGCTCCTCGCTATCTCTGTGCAGAACAGACAGACTCCACCACGGATGCCGCGTGGTGCCATCCCTCTTTGGCAGCCAGGCTAACCTGCCTCTGATCTAAACCCTTCTGAAGAGCTGCTCAACTTTTGTTGCTCTCAGTGAGGCGTTTTATACAAATTTTTATTTGTTTTTATATACATATGATGTGTTTTACACAACAGTTATTATGCATAGGACAAAAGGAAAGCAAGCCCTTTGTATCTCCTCCAACAGGGTGGTCAGGATCCCTCTCTCAGTCTTCACTCAGAAGAAATCTGGATTTCCAGACCTCAGAGCAAGCAGGAGGAACAGCTGTTCCCAATATTCCCCAGCTGGGACACCCCAGTTCTGACACATTCCTATGAGGAAGCAGAAGCTAGGTCAGATTTTTAAGAGAGAAAAGAAATGTCAGGCTCTGGGTTCCATGGTCTAGGACAGTGTCCTAAGAGCAACATGACTTTGTCTCTCCCCTCCTCAAACATATTCAGTGAGGTTCCACAGAAACTCCATCTGAATTGATTAAAAGTGTCCCAAAGCACTTTTTTTCCCCAAATAATTCTGTCAGGTATCATGAAGGACTCCTTCTTATGTGTGTGGAATTTGCCTGGAAACCAGAGAATTCTCAGGCAAGGCAAAACTCCGGGCTCTTGCCGAACCTGGTTTTTAAACAAAGGCTTGGGAAGGAGCTTACCAATTTGGAGTGGCAAACCATGCCAGCAAAATGAGCAAGGAAAAACTATTAAAGACATGTGCAAATCCTCTGTGGTAGTATAATATGGGAAGAGAAACAATTCAATGTGGCTCAGGGCAAAGGACAACCAGGCCTCTGTTTTGGTAGTGCTTTTTCCAAGAGTTAGCAAAACCTGGATAAATTCTGGACAGTAATGAACAGAAAATAGGGAACAGTCTGGATTATACAGTAATGCAACTTTTTAATTGGTGGCTTATACTTATCTGAAACATTGGGCACATTCTTTAAGATAGGCCCAGGAGAGTACTGAAATGCACTAGAGAAACTGAAGAAAGAGGTTTTTATAAATCCCTCAGAAATTCTGGGGAAACTGTATGAAGGGACAAAAAACAAGAGGCTCATAAAAGAGGTCTATAAAATACCAAGATTATAATAAGGGAAGAAAGAGCACCGCTTTTGTTCTGAAGAGAAGAACAGGAAAGAACTCAGCTCAAAAAAAACACAATGTAAGGACTTTAATTTTCATACAACATGTGTTAATTAACCTGTGCAACCATGGTTGTAGGGGAGCAGAAGCCCAAAATTTAATGAAAATTGGAACAGACAACAACATCCCACTTTCTGAATGGTATTTCTGCCATTTCCATTTTGCTTTTGAGAACGGGATATGGTCAAGAGGAACTTCCTTTTAATCATGTTATTAACAATGCAGTCACTGAGCAGCATTTAATTATATTTTCCTAAGTCATGAGGAGCTTCTGCGGCATGATCACAGCTGGGAGCTCAGATGGCAAAAGCCTTCTGAGTGACTCTTCCTGGTAAAGGTCCTGCCTGCTCTGCCCCTGCTCTGCTTTAGGGACAGGTGAGGAGCAGGATGAGTGTCCTGTCCCTGCTGCCAAGCACAAGTGGGGATGGAGCACAGCTGGAAATGTGTAACTGTGCTCACCATTCAACTTCAGCCTCAAACCCTTCCCATCATGTCCCAGCCTGGGACAATGCCAAGCCAGACACACGCTGCAACTCCACACAAAGTTTCAGGCAGATGCCTTACCTGCTCCCATCCCCTGCCATTATAAAAGCTGAAAAATACAAGGGGAAAAAGAATTCTTTTTATCGTTGGGTTGCTCGCCAAATGCAGAGTCGGCGTTTTCGATACGTTGCCATCAGCATTTCTTTGTCAGTAGCTTTTCTCCACTTGCTTTCACGTAGTGAGTGAAAAGGATAAAATACCTTTTCTAGCAAAATGATTGTGAAGCCACTTCAAATTAGGGGAGGGATGCAGGCGCAGGTGCAGCTCTCAGCTGCTGCACTTGAAGATGACGGGGCTACAAGCTGGCAGCGTCGCTCTTGGGCTGCAGAACCTCCACTGCAGCAGCTCTCAGCCCTTCCACTCCCAACTCTGTGAAATCCTGACTTCTGAGAGCTGACATCACTCAATTATTTTCTCTGCTGGAACTGATTTTTTTTTTTCAGGGATGCACTGGTAAAAAGCACACAGTGCTCATGAGATGTGCTATCCCAAGTGTAATTTTCCGTTTGTAAATAAATTTTGGCCACCACCCAGTCTGGGTGGGATGACTTGGAAGCAGCTGATATTTGAAATCTCAACCATAGCATGAAAATAGTCTTTAATGAACTGTGCATCAGAGGGAAAAAAAGAATTGGCTGCAAAATAACAAGTGATAACCATTGGAAAAGAAGGCGAAGCATATGCAGGAGGAAACTCCATTAAAGCAGCAGCCATGCAATTAAAGATGGATGTGGGAAATGTGTGTGTGAGCAGCTCACAGTGCTGCTGTGACCCACAGGCCCATTAGCTCTGGAGCACTGGTAAGCTGATTAGCTCTGGAGAAAGATGATGGCAGAACTCATCAGCTAAGCTTGTTAGCTGCCACAAAAAGTTGGTGTACCTTGGAAGCTTTGCAAAGCAATTAGCTTGGGGTGGGAGGAGGCAGCAGAGCCCGCTACAGGAGATGAATAACCCAAAGCAGTCACTGCGTGGGCACGAGCTCCACATACAGATCGGCTGCCTGGCAGAGCTGGCAGTGGGATCTGCCTCTGCTGGGGTGTGGGGGAAAAGACCCCCATTCCAGGGCTCAGCAGCCTGCAGCCTGCCAAAGAAGTGCCTCAGTCACAGCCCAGGTCTGCAGCCTCCTTGCACAATATAGTTAAGCCCCCATGGTAGGTAAGTCCCTCCAAAATTCCCTGCCTGCCATGGCTGAGTGAGCCTGGATCCTTTACCATGGAAGGCTGGGAGGTGGATGCTGCCCTTGTGCCAGCCCAGCCCAGCTGAATGCCTGCAACTCTTCCCAAAATACCTCTTGACCAAGTTTTCTTTAAATAAAACCAGAGGAGCAGAGTAACTCAGCCCAATGAAAAATGACAATTTTCTCCCATCTGCCTTCAGTCTGCACAGCGATGCCCTGCAGCCATTCAAGAACAATAACTCCTGTCTCACTTGGGAAACAATTTCAAAGAGGTTCAGCTCTAAACACTTCTCCTCCTTCTGTGGTGGGACCCCACTTCAGCCACAGAATCACAAGATCATTTTGATTGGAAAAGACTTTCAGGATCATTTGGGCCATACCATTAAGCCAGCACTGCCAAGTCCACCACTAAACCATGTCCCCAGGTGCCACCACATCTGCCTAGTGGGGACTGTGACCTGCACTCCAGATATTTTTATACAGCAAGATAACCATTTTATCCCAACTTAAAATGGTTCATACAGCTGTTTCACATCTCCAAAAACTGCACAAACCTACTTCCACTGCATGTCCACAACCTGAAGTAAAAAAAAAAAAAGGAGCTTTGGTCTCTATGCCAGTTCACAATGGCAGCAGTCTTGTACATATCAGCTTCTGTTTGCCTTTTTTTTTTCCATAAAAACAAAACAGAGACAAGAATATCAAATATTAAATCCCCAAGGAATTTAAATATTAAAAAGCTTTAATCACAATCACACAGATTATTTAGGCTACATGTGGCTGTAAGAAGGTAGCAAATGCCTATAAGGGTGTGGAAAGTTAATTCTTTAGGGTACAACCATGGAGGGAAAATACGTGTTTTTAACTTAATGCTTTCTAATTTCCAAATGCCTACCTGCAAACATTCATTGTGAATGCATGGAGATGTCTGACGCATTCATTATGTCTGTTTGGTTAATCTGCTTTTACACAAAACTAAAAGAGATTAATAAACTTCCCTAAATGCCCTACCATTGCCAGCATTCTTCCCTTTCTGAAAAGCTTTGCAAGACTTGATTTGATTAAAAACTTTTCTTCAATTTCGATATCCTGAAGTCAAGGTACTAGATGGCAATCTTTGTTTCAAAATAAAGAAACTTTGCAGTTGCAGAGAAAACATGATGCAAGTATAACTGACAGCTCAAAACCAGATGGCAAATAAAATTATCTCAAAGCATATTGTTATTTTTTACCTTGCATTTACAATTTCCAACACTCGTATTTGGCAACACTGCTGTCCCTCATTTTATGTAGGTTAAAAGTGAGAAGCAGCCGTCTGCTCACTTCAAAGTCAAGTATTTACCCCCAGGTAGGATCTATTTATGTGCATTTAACCAACTATTTATAGTCATTTGGAAACAGAAGGTTTTCATGAAAAGTGCTGGCATAGCCTTCCCTGTAACAGCGTTGATAACATGTTCTCTCTGCTCCCACTGGACCTTCTAACTTGATAACTCCTTTGGTAAAGATGAACTGGAATGTGGGGATCTGTGATATTAAAATTTCTTTGAGTAACCAACCCCTCTGCTTCCCCAGATGCTTTTCTGCTGCTTGTAGCAATAAATCTTCCAGTCATGCAGCGAGGCACCAAGGCACTCATGGCTTTTATTAGATAGGCTTCTAGGGCTTTGGGAAGTATAGGCTTCTAGGGCTTTGGGAAGTATTAATAGTCCATCAGAGGAGGCACTGACACTGATCTCCAGGTAGCCAAGGCAGAACACCTCAGTGCGATGGGGCTGGTGATGAACACAGGACAAAAGCACAACCAGAGTGTCACCCACAGACATCATCCCCCTTCATGCCACGGATTTATTCTCCCTACTGTCCTTTCTAAGAAACACAACAGCCACACGGTGAGATTTCTAAAATGAGATCTATGCCCCAGTCCCTCAGCAAAGCAGCAGCAGAAGCAGGAAAAACAATTTGTTTCTAGAAGCTGATATTCAAACCCCACCTCTCTGCTCTGCTCACTGCTCCACCACAGCAAACAGGACCTTTCTCACTCCCGAGCCCGACTGCACAAAGATCCATTAGATAAAAAACCATATCTAAATGAGAAATGCAGCAAAAAGAAATGAGTTTAGACAGCTCCTCCTCTCTGATCTGGGCTACAGTAATTATGCCCATGTCACGTGAATTCACGGCTGTGCATCCTCAGCATAGCCCATTTTACCCAATAGCTTCAAGATCCTCTTCCAGAGGCTCCTCTCTCTCCTCACCCACCTTTCCAGTGTCCAACTCACCCATTTCTCTTCACCATCACAGCTTTCCATTGCATGGCCCTTCCCTAAGGCAGGTGCTCCTTGGCATCCACCCACACACCTTGCTCTGTCAAGGTTTGCAGCTTTGAAGCCCAGACAGTTTCACCCATGTGCCCTCCCATGCTTTCCCCCATGCTAAAAAAGAGCCTGGAAGAGACTTTTGGGAGCAATCCATGCAGACATGAACACATTCTTCTTGCAGATTTTTCCAGACGTCCTCCTGCCGAGAGAGCTCCCGAACTCTGGCAGTGGATCAGGACAGGCAGGTGACACTCTGGCTCTGTCCCTTATCCCCTCTCTGGCTGCCAGGCTCCTGCTGTGCCCTTCGACCTACCTCTATTCCAATTAACAAACCAAATGAACCAACAGCCACAAGTGTAAACTTATGACACTGTGCCAGCTACCATCAGTTAATTTGCTCATGGGCTGCTCCTTCCTTTGATATTCCTTCAGGTTTGACTTTTAGGCTGTGAGCTTTCTGGAGAAAGCATCTATCTCCACTTATCTTTCCTATAACAGCCAGTACTAATGTGGTTAATAATAGCAGCTAACCTTTGGCTGCTGAAGTATTAGCAATGCCACCCATAAAGCTGTGTCATATTTAGTGAGCTGTCAGAGCAGCAGCATCATTAAAAAGCCCAAGCACATAACTAATGTATGTAAAGCACCGCAAGAGATAATCATTTGGTTGGTTGGTGATTTATTCCAAAACTGGTGGAAGCAAAGGGCTGGGCAGTGAGAATTGCTGAAGGGAGGGAAGCAGGGCAGGCTAACACTCACACTGAAACAGTCCTACCACCTGGCTTGCAGTAGCAAATTCTGGTGAAAGCAGTACATGTGTTTTTTGAAACTCAAATGACCCTTCATGGTCTGTGGACTCACTCTCCTAATGATTTCTGCCTGGATTTGCAAGTCCTTTTTTTCCTTCTCTTCTCGTTTCACATCAGAGGGATGTCAAGACTTTTGCTGCCTAGTGTTAACTTTGTGTCTGTACATGATGTTCTCACTGTGCTCAGTGGGACCCGCAGGCTTCATAATTAGGGCCGGATTCAAGCAGCACCAAGCACACTTGCAAAGATTTTCTTCAAACCCAAACTTCCCCACTCCTCCCCAGTGCTGTCCCTTCCTCCCTCCCAACCACAGCTCTGCAGGCTAAAGGAGATTACTGAAGAAAGAAGTGACGCCTTCCCCTCCTCACAGCACAGTGAACCTGGCTGCCTCTCCCTGGGCAGTAGCACCAGGCTGCAGCTCCCAAGCTCTCCTGGTCCTGCATTACCCAATCTCTTTGTAGCCACTCTCCCCGTGGAGCTGAGACCCTCAGTCCTCCCTGGGAACACCAATTCCCTCTTGCACAGCCACGTCAGCCTCTCTGCCAACCCCACCTGACCCACAGACACCCAAACCTGAGCCTCACAGGGCCCAGCCCGTTCGGCACCTCCCATGGTGGGAAGACAAGACCTGTTGATTTCTGTGGTTTCATATAAGTGTGAATTGATGAGCTACTTCAGGAAGCTAATATTAATTCCTAGAATAACGTGTAAGGGCTGCCTGGCTGATTACCCCTCATTCCTGTCTGCTTACAAACAATGATTACAGGCTAATCTCAGCACTCTTGGAGGAGCTGCGGAGAGTACCCTTCATCTACTGTAATTATGTTCCAGCTCCCTTGGAGCTGGAGCTCTTATTCACTCCTAGTGTTATCTGCAGTCTAATCTAGTTGGCTGGAACAGAGGTGAAAATTACTCCAAAAGAGCTCTAGTAAGCTCTTGCTGTAGCTCCAAAACCAAGCTAAAGAAACCAAATTGTTTTGTGACGGTCAGACACAGGCACAGGATGAAGGAGGGAAGGATCCAGCACGTGGCAAAAGCGAGTGCTGCTGGCACTGCCAACAGTTGACATTAATATGACTCAATCCTGTTTTTTGCAGAGATGTTCACCCTGCTGTATCTCCTTCAACCTCTCAGCAGGATGGAGACACAGCAGACATCTCTGCAAGCTCTTTTAAAAGAAAGCCTTTTCCCAGTGGGACCTGGTCATACAGTCTCCCCAGGCAGCTCCTCCACACTTCAGTGAGGCCTCACAAGGTGCTACAAGGCAGTAAGTGTCAAAACATCACCAGCCATTCAGATGTGATGGGAAGGCTTATCTGCTTCCAGAAGTTTTGTTCTAAATATCAAAAGTCAAAGACAGTATATGCCTGATTTAATCCTGCAAAGGCTTCCAGGCAACTTCACTTGGCCTAAAAAACAATTCTAGGTAACTGTGTAGGTCAACAGCTTCTAAATCCATTTTCTTATCATGTTATTTTCTCTGCTATCTATAGATTAGATGTATGTATGAAATTCTTTCCTGTGAGTGTGGTGGGGTACTGGCACAGGTTGCCCAGAGAAGCTGTGGCTGCCCCAGCCCTGGAAGTATCTAAGGCCAGGTTGGATGAGGCTTGGAAGAACCTGGTCTAGTGGAAGGCGTCCCTGCCCATGGCAGGAGGGTGGAACTGGATGGTCTGTAAGGTTCCTTCCAACCCAAACCATTCTGTGACTCTATGAAATTATATTTAACTGTTTCCCTTCAGTGTAACTACACTCTAGAAGATCAACACTGCCTGCTGCTCTTGTTAAAAACACACATGGTTTTACACCACCTCCTTGTGCAGACACAGCTGAGACCCTCTGCTCAGGCACAGAAAAGACCTCTCCCTCCAAGGCTGTGCACAGGATCCTGTGCTGCCTTCCCTTGCTGTGGGGATGGTTCAGGATGATGGTAACTTGTACTGGCAACCACAGCAAGGGCTGCCCAGCAACCACAGCCTGCACTGGGGCTGTCAGCACAGGCTGAAACCCTCACCACTGTCTCTTACTCACTGCTGCTACAGGCACCTGTGAGATTGAACATGAAAGAAACTGCACATGTTGCCTTTTGGGGGGACAGGAACCCACCCCTGTGAACAAAGCAAGAGCGTGTGCTCCACTGATGCCTGAAACACACGAGGTTTAACTGCAGCAATCTGGGAAATGAGACATCTCTCCTCCCTGATCTCCCAGAAGGCAACCTGATACCTGGGTAGCCAAAGGTCCTGTGTTCTAATTAAGTGTTAAATCTAGTTTGTTGGTTTTTTTTTTTTTTTAATCTAGTAAGATGTTTCTCTGTCCTACAGTGCCGTCACTCTTTGCTGTGCTGTAATTCAGTAAGGAGAACAATTAATTAAGTTTGAACAACAGTGTCTAATGACTTCTATTTGAAGCTGTTCATAAAAAAAAATATTAGAAGCCCTTAGAAATTACCTAACTTTGGAAGCCAACATGGTACCTTAAGAGAATAAAACATGATAGTCCTGCCCACTTTCAACCTGTTATCTTCTACCCCAAGCAGTGCAGTGGAGCAAGGCATCCCCTCCTGCCCTACAACTGCTCATTTTAGATTTAAGTCATGATGAGAACACCATGAAAACAACAAAATGTCTCTGGATGCAGGATCACTGTTAAGTGCAGTTCCATTTAAATTACTCTCAGATGCTGGAGGAATGCAGCTGCTTTGTGGAAACCTGTGGAACCTGGCAGGGAAAGTAGATGGAGAAGCAAACAGGTCCTGAAGAGATGGGAAATATTGAAAAAATAGCAAAATGAGACAACCTAGAAAACCAGACAGCAGTCCAAACAAAGCAGCATCATCCAAGATCTCAACAGGAGAAGGCAACCTCACTACAAATGGCTTGAGAAAGGAACTGAGGATAAGAGAAGGGGAAACAGAGGATTACCTATTCTGTTTAACCTCTTGAGATCTTAATCCTTACGTTCATCTCTAGAATTCAACAACATGCACAGAGGTTATGCTGAGACACATGATGGCATAGGAACATTGCCAGCCCCAGCACCAGAGAAACTCCAAGAATGAAACACACATCGATTTAGACACGTCACTGGTAGATGATAAACACTGGAATTATCAGAGAAATTAATAAGAAGATTGTTTAAATATTAGTCTAATTGAGCACAAAAGAGGAGATCTAGTGCAGCATTAACCTCAGACTGACCCTTTGAAAACACATCCTGGGAGTTGTATGCTCACTACACCCACTCACCAAAATATCTCTAATGAATTTCCTCCAACCTGGTGTGTCAGATCAGGAGGGAACCCCTTGAGGTAACTTTGTTCCTGGCCTTGCCTTCTGTTTAATGCACAGATTGGGAGTTGTTTGGATGGAAAAAAGGAAGCCTTATTTTTCTTATTCTTCTTAGCAGAGAAGAAGTGACAAAGGCACCTATCCATCACTGTTCTTGGTGGGCATCACAGAGCCATAATGGAAGGACCACACCTGATTTATCTTCTACACAGTCCAAATAAAAAGAGACCTCTGGTCTGTCTCTACTCAAACTGTATCTTGCCAACATAATAAATTGAAACATTAAAATGAAGCCTAGCTTCATCCTCCTTTTTGAAGTCAGCAAAGGGTACATGCTGAAGGGAGTTCAGTCTTCCCCTGATGGATTCCACAGGTGCCCCGTGATGGGGACACACTTTAACCTGCTGGCTGTCAAAGCCATCCTGGGTGTCATTTCTGCATATAGCTCTCCCTGTGACTTGGAAAGTTTGCTCAACTCACAAAATCATCTGCAAGCTCCCATACCACATCTCTTATCCTCAGTGGATCATGAATCATCAAGGCAGGATAATATTTGAGGACTTAAAAGTATTGAAATTGTTAAAAAATAAATTAGCTTTAAAATCAGATGCATATAGCAGCAGGCAAGAAAGGAGCAATATTGTAGCCTGACTCCAGGTTTTCAAAAACGATCCAGAGAATATGAGACCTTAAAACTTATTTCTGTATCAAATAAAACTAAACAAGAAATAATAAACCCCTAGGCAAAAATTATGCTAATAAATAAATAAAAACACTCCCTTCCTATCTTGGAGAATTCCCTAAAATTCTTAAGAAGAAAAAAAAAAAAAGAAAGAAACCCTGAGGATTAGGTTTAATTATTTGGATTTTCAAAGCTTCTGTGACAAAGTACCACCAAGAAGGCTACAAGAAAACTCTCTGAGCAATGAAGCAAGGGATAAAGTGCTATTACAAATCCAGAAACTAACTGAACTAAATTAAAAAAGGAGGTATAACACACGATCAATATTCAACATAGTGAAAGATTACAGTGGCTGTTCCCCGAGGACCGGTTTTGTCTAACATATTCTTCAGCTATTTGCATAGGAGAGTGAGCTGGGATGTGGAAAGACTGCATATGACACGATTGGTTTGGGGGGCATTGAGCTGACCTTGGCTGCTCTGCCTCTTAGGAGCACTGAAACACTTCATCTTCACTGCGGGTTGTCTTGGGAGACGTTCACTCGCTTTAGTTACAGAAAATATAAAAACACAGCTGTTTAGCAGTTAAGGAGAAACCTGAGAAAGCACAGAATAATGAAGATATTTACTCTTTTCTTGCAAGGTGCCTGGGAAATGATACTCAGAGGAACAGAACGGCACTTTTAAACAGATATAAAAACCTCCTCTTTTCTCAAGTCCTGCGTTGACCTCTGGAGCTCACTGTCACAGGCTCTCTCGCAGATCAAGAGTTCAGAAAGTCCAAAACTGAATTAGATACATTCAGAGCAATAGTGGTGAAACACATTTACCAAAGCTTATGAAAAACATCTTTTACAAAGACACCACAAGTTTCTTGGGCAGGTTTACAGCACTATGTGTTTTGAAATCTGAAAACAAACTATCTCTCTCTGTTTGAATGAGGGTGAAACACCTCCCTCTCCCTTGCAAACCATAAAAATTAACGCTTCACTAGGAACTTGCACACCAGAACTGGAACACCTGGACAAACTGGAAGAGCCATTGCTGCTCCCAAGTCACAGATGGGGAGTGGGACAGAGGGAGGCACTCAGTGGCAGTGCTGGATTACAGTCAGGGGATCCCTGGATTTTTTGGCTGCGTGCTCGCCTACAAGCTGCTGTATCTGCTGACCAAACAAGCACAGAGAACCTCACTGAGGAAGAAAGGGAGCTTCCTCAGCTGTTCTCAGCCCTTCTCCCATCCCATCCCACCCCAGATCTGCACTGCAGAGGAGAACTCCCCAGGGAGCTGCTGCTTCATCAGCACCAACGCTGGGTATGGATGGGATACCTGTGGACACTATGTACAGGATGACTTCCCAAACCCCATTCCCTCAGTTCCCTCAGCTCCCTGCAGGGTGATTTCCATGCAGATCTCTCTGGCAGCAGAGCACTGGCAGGCTCTGGAGGAGCAGCAGAGCTCTCATCCAATTTGGCCAGCAAATGCCCTCTCTCATTTCCATGGCAGGTTGCATACCTAGGTGGATCACTGAGGCTGAGCCTGGCCGCTGTCAGCTGGGAAGGAACTGTGCAGAGCAGGAGGTGGGGAGCTGAGGAAAGCCTGCCCTTCACGGTTTTCTCTTCAGTGTCAAGCCAAGCCCGTGGCCAGCCACCAGCTCCATCCACAATCCAACTCCTTCCTTCCCCTCCAGATGACCATATTTGCTTTCCAAATGTTCCTTTGACAGACACACGTCTTCCCCCTGAGCTGTGCATTCCAAGGTCTGCACATATTCACTTATAATTGAAAAAAAAAAAGATTTAAAAAAATTAGAAATTACTTTAAAACCTGTAATGGCTTGAGGAGTCTCTAGAGTGAAAGGGAGGAGGGAAGGGGGAACCTGGGTTAATAAAAGCTGTTAATTAGAGTCAAATTTGCTGCTTAATATGTCAAGAACTAGTGAGTTACGAGTTAATCAACTGTCTCAGTTCCTTGGGAGAGCAATAAAGCTGAAGCCTGAAAATGGAAGGACAAGGTCAGAGCCTTCAAAGGAGGTGTCTTTAAAATTGCTAAATCCTGAAGTCCAAACTGTGACACACCAGGACTTGCCCTATCCTGAACATCCTGTTCTATCACTAATCATCAGCATTCCAAGCCTTTCACAGCACAGTCATCCTTGTTTTTTACCTTTTTATCTGCTTTACTTGGGACTTTATCATGTAGGACAAAAGGCACAGAAAGATTGGTAACTCTTCGAACCCTTCATTTTTTGTTTCTGCTGTTCCCTTTCAAAGGATATTGCAAAAGCCCAAAGCAAAAGGCAGAAAAAGAAACATGGATGAGTTGTAGAACATCCATCTAACTCTGAGTTCAGAATCCAGTGTTCCTTGTGCAAGACCATCAACATCTCCCTATACCATGCAGTCAAAGGAGTTGGCACAGCAGGAACTGCCTTAGAGAATAAATTAATAAAAACATCAGAGAGGGAAGAATGAATAAAGCTTGTCAAGAAATGAAGGGTTCAGAGATGGAGCATTTCCCTCATTTTAATGCATCTGGGAGATAGAAGGCAAATGATGGGTGATTTACTTTTGCCATTGAACTATGGAAAGATTTAATCTATTTTCACTCCAATTTACTCTTTGCAAGTCTAGCCTGGATAGAGTACATCCTTCTTCCCTGCAACATGCCAGCCATCACTACTGTGCCACTGTCATTGCTAAGAGAAGAAAAGCTGCAGCTGCTGCAGGACCTCTGCCATCACCCAAGAGCTTTCCCAATGAGGGAGGTGCAAAGGGAGCTGGAAGATAAATGTTTACAGCAGAGGATTCCACCAGACTTCCAAACTTCTGCTAAAACAGAAGGCATGAAAAACTTTTTTATTTTTTTGATGGAGACACTCAGTTATGCACCTCCCAGCCAGGCATCCACCCAACTCCAATGAAGCTGTTAATTCATGAATATCATTCATGACTGGGCATTGCTCAGTGTGGGCACCACAGTGGATCTCAATTTCCTGCTCTTGCCACCACGTTTCCCTCTCTCTTGTCTTCCCTGCACAGCTGCCACTGAAAGTTTTAAAGAAAAGTGCTTTTCCTGAGAGGCTTCTTCTCCTGCCTTGCAACCTCTACTTAGTTTAGGGGGCAAATGTGCTATCTAACTGTTGTGGAGACAACATGATTCCCAAAGGTTGGGACTTGGCACAGAAAGGGAGAAGAACAGATGTTCATAGATTTCATTGCAAAATGTAATTGCCCATGGTTTTGAACACTACATACAACATATTCTAGTAAGTGTAAAGCAACAGGAAGTGCCCTCTGTGTCCTTGTGGGCATCTTGGGTGCTCCTCCAGATCTTACCTGTATTGTCCATACTGCAACATTTCAGCACAGCAAGCAGCAGCCTTCTGAAATGTGAGGAGCAGGGAGGATCACTTCACATACAGCTAAATAATCTTTTTAGCACTAATTTTCTTGTTCTCTACAACATCCAGGTCCTGAGGGAAAGCAGAGCCCAAAGCTAGCACTGGATGAAAAGATTAGTTGCTTCTGCATTAAGATGCTTTTAATGATTCAGCAACTTCAAGCTATCTTTCTACCAACAAGGAGTCTTTGTGCTTCTTCTATAATCCGATAGTTCAAAGTGACAAATAAAAGAATTTGACAGAAGTCATTACCACCTACAAAGCTGTTGTACATTTGCGAGTACAAATGGGTCAATTGTGCCCCAAACTTGCAGCTTTCTTCAGCTGGGGGAATAATCCCATCCTTCTTTCCAAAAAGAAATCTACAGTTTTGCTTCTCTAACAAGCAATTCACCTGAAGCACCAGCAGCAGAGCAAAAGCAGTGTCACACACAGTTCTAGGTGTGATGGCTGCTTCCCAAAGAGCAGGTGAAGTGCACTGAGGACACTGTCATTGTGAGAGTGACCAGCTATCTCCCATGTGACACCCCTTTCAGCCTCCTTTAAAAGCAGGCACAATAAACTCCAGGAGCAATCAAT
Organism: Trochalopteron elliotii; assembly: GCA_024734555.1. Taxonomy (NCBI): domain Eukaryota; kingdom Metazoa; phylum Chordata; class Aves; order Passeriformes; family Leiothrichidae; genus Trochalopteron; species Trochalopteron elliotii. The sequence goes on from JANPWX010000033.1 coordinate 2,792,554, forward strand.
CCTCTGCTTTTGTTGAAAACTGTTGCTGCACAGAGCAAAACAAACTACAGAAAATCTCAGCAAACAATTCAGGGTCTGAAACTCTTCTTTTCTAACAATTAGTAGAGAGCCTATGTGTACCTCCTTCCACAGCAGCCTAGTGCAGAGGGAAGTGGAGAGGGTCACAACCTTAATTCTGGACACAAATTGGCTGCTGGTTCTTCACTGCTGAAACAGGGAGAGGAGGTTATGGTCACAGAGTAATGAGTGAGATTACACTGCAATCAGGGAGCAGAGACACGAGCTGGAGAGACGTGCTGAAGGCAGGGAAAACATCCCCTAAATTAAACTCCTATTGTTCACCTCATCTCTGCCTTGGTGGATAACCCACAAAACTCTGAGCTCCTGCCAGGAGTCTCTGTGAATAATTCCAGAACATTTTTCCTACCTGTTGCTAACATAACTGTCTATGAGCACACGAGCTTTACGCCGCTTTGAGCCATACATATGGGAAGGTAAATTTTCAGTAATCCCTGGGAATATCCCCTTCTTTTCCCTTTTCCCAGTAAAATCTACACTGTTGTTTATCAGGATGAAGGGGTGCAAGTTGCACTGCAGAAAAACCACAAGTGCAGTACATGACTCCTCAGCACTCTGTACATCATTAGAGCGAGGTTATTAACCGGATTACGGGGAGCTGAGGGCAACGAGCTCTCATCCCTCTGGAGGACGATGTGTGAAAGCAAGGAAGGCAAATGCAAATTTGCAGAGGAACCATGCTTCATTCAAAAGGTGAATTAGTGTTTCCTTCCCCTGAGACACTATGGAGATCCTCACACCTGAAGATAACTGCATGGTAGCAAAACCCTTTTCCTGAAGAACAAGAATTCCACAAAGAAGGCAGGACTAGAATCATCAGTGGACATCTGACTCAAATCCATGTTGGCACCTGCTGTACAAAAATATGAACACAGACACAGCAACAACTGCAACGGTAGTTCTCAAGGTTTTGGCAAACAGAATTTGGGAAATACTGTGTAGGGACTGATGCAACGTGCTTTGAGATCTTCCTTCAGAAGCTTTCGTGTAAGACTGTGGTGGCATCCTATATCCAGTGTGCTGGGATGCTAAATATAGCCATGCCCACCGAGAACAGCTTCAAGTCCTGTCTTTGAAACTGCTATGGATATCAGCTCTTCCTTCATCTCACTAACACTGCTGTAAAGTGCCTGGCACAAATCCACATCAAATGAATATAATTACAGGGGAAAATACATTGCATTAACTTGTATGTCTGGCCTTCCCTTGCTTATTCTGTCTCACTGCTGTCCACAATTTTGTTTCTATTTTTCTTCACAATTCATCTTCTTTGTTCTTCTTTTCTTTCAGCCTTTCACCTACTCCTTATTTCAAGCGCAAAGTTGATTGCTTTCCTTTTTTTTTTCAAGTTTGATTGATTTATTCTGCACTTACGTAAATTATTTTATACCAGGCGTATAAACTGTAGAACTCCCTGCAGAACAACACAAGCACTGCTACCCATGTAGGTAAGGAGGAAAAAAAGGTAAAGTTAACAAAATGCTAAATTAAGTAAGAATCTCTTACATCACACTTTAAAGCCTGCCAAATCTGACTCTTCAGATGTACTGCAACAGCAATTTTCTAAAACACAGGTCCTTTGTAGGTAAAAATCTTTAGTGTCAGACAGAAAAAGAAATAAGAGGTTCTTCCAGCTGCTCCAGCAGGGACTAGAGAATGATGTAACCTTTCAAACAACCAGGCTGCAAGTTGTCAGAAGGTCACTACTGCATGGCCCCAAAACAATGCCCTTCTCCTTTGCCTACTATAAAAAAGAAAGGTAAGGAAGATAAGGGGAGGTATTTACTTTTCATATCTCGTCTGAAACACCTGCAGGACTTCAGGCGAGTGATCTCTGCTGAAATTCATTGTATTGCTCAGTCCATCCTCGCTTAATTCATCTCATGAAACTCCTAAATGGTACCCAGGCTTCAGGCTGGCTCTCTACAGAGATGGGAATTACATCCCTAATTACAAGATATGGTACTGCCCTAATAATAACTACTGTGCTCAAGAAGTCCCCACCCAGGGGAATGAGCCTTGACCTCTTTTAACAAAGACTGCAAAACAGTTGATAAGAACATTAAAGCAAGTCCCTGCTCCAGAAACCAGGCGTTTGCTTCCTCCAGGGCTGGCTGCAGAAATTAGCTTTGAGCACTTCTCTCTGGTCTGAGCTGGTGATGGTTGTTTGTCTCCCAGATCAAACATAGACTTGGCAACAAGCATGCAGAGGTGTAGAAGAGGAACTAGAAAGGCAGAGTGTTAGCTCCACAATATTCACTTGTTTCACCCCACAATCCCCCAACAGTGCCAGGACAAGCTCAGCTCGACAGGTCCATTCCAGGCACTGCTGGAGGAATTAATCAGAATTTTCATGCATCTTCAGGATGAACCTTCACAACCCCTGGAGATGCTGGGCTCCTCTACAAAATGTCCAAAAGAGCTAACCTATCATTATTGCTCCCTGCATTTCTTTACAAACAGCACCTCTTGCCCTAAGAGCTCTCCCACCTCACACTGCAGCAATCTCAAACTGGGGCCAGGTTTTCTTCTCCAGCACAGATTTGTAGCATTTAACAGCAAACCTTCAATTACCACAGTGCATGACCGTAAAACTTGCTCAACTGGAAATGTTCACTTATTTCTAACCTTGCCTCCAGTTGTCTTCTTTCTTTTGCCCCCGAAGCCATCTCAAACAGTATTCTCCTGGAACCTCTGTGCAGTCTGCCTAGCACAAACCTAAACCATAAGTCAAAATGATTTAAATTATATGGAAATATATATCTCTCCTTCAACACCAAACTGGGACTGTGGCTCCTAATGGGACATCACTACACATTACTCATAAGGCCAAGACATGTGGCATTTCCCAGGGAACATGCACATTCTCCTTTTTATGCTGGATGACTTATAAGCAGCCATCAGTCTTTTCCTTTTGGGGCTGTGCCTTCCATATTCATAATTGGAATCCTTAAAGTGAACCCCTTGATGTAGATTCCACCTGCCTCAGAGAAGAAAAAAAAAAAATACGAAAAAAAAAGTCTTGGAAATATATAGCAACAAGAAACTGGCAGGACAAACTCACACTCCCACTGTGCCAAATTGCAAGTTTAGTAATTCTGTTTTCTTCCCGCTGAGTGGAAGGTGTCATTAGCTGCTGTATTTAGAGTCACAGAAAAGGTTCTTGGAGCAATCCCCAGCCTTCCTCTGAACCAGGTGGCTGCTGACCACAGGAGCTCTCTGCAGCTGGGGACCTTCACCTTCATCTACCTGCAGTCACCACTTCCATTTGAATGGAAAGGAAATAAACAGGGCAAGTGGCACTGTATGAAGAGAAACCCTGAGGCTACGTTGTCCTCCTCGGGGCTGGAATTCATCCCTGCACCACTACAGCCACTTTTAAAGCCCCTGCTCTGCATAAAACACTCTGGGGTGCTTTTAACTCAAGAATAGCTTTCCTTCTGGGAGAGGATTTCTCCTCTAGGCCCGTCCCTGTGGAGCACCCACTGAACCAAATCCTCATTTCTAAAGATTACTACAACAATTCAAAGAATCGTCCTCTTACCGTGAGAGCCTTGGAAAGGGAGTACAAAGGCTTTGAAAATGCCCTGCAATCATGCAATGTGCACCTGGGCTGGGGTCTTGTCTGCTGGCAACATTCCTACAGGCTTTTGGGACACAAGCAGAAATGTGCCCATCCACTGCTGAGGAGGAATGGCAGAGTGTGGATGTGATGGCTCGACGGGATCTCAGATAAATAAAGATACAAACCCATAACCATAGGGGGTCTTCATGATGCCTGCAAGGAGGAGGGAGGGGGATTGTGAGGAATTGCCCCTTTGCTGTGGTAACCAAGGCTGGGAGCACCCTGTGGTTTCCAGAGCTGTTTGGGATGGTGGAAGTGAAGACCACCTGCGCTGACAGAGAATTGGGAGAATCTGTGCAAACATTCATTATTTATAAGATAGCTGTCCAGAGGCAAATTGCCTGGAATCCATTAAAGGGAGAAATCCCAGCTCCCTCTGGCAGTTGCCTGACACAGGCCTTTCCACTGGCAGAAAAGGGAAGGGAAAAAAAATCACTTTCATTTCTAACTAATCTTCTGGTATATAATACTTTTAATTAGGAAGGGAAAAAAATCCTGTGTGCTCTTTGAGAGGGGAAGGAAGGAGCCAAAAGAGAAGCAGCAAGCTCTAGCATCTTGGCTGTAGTTCAGACCTTGTCTTCTTTAAACCTGAGGAGCAGGTGAGCCCCAGCTCGTTCTCTCCTCATGATGTGACCAGAGCCCCCCAAAGCTTCAGAGGCTGCTCTGAAGATGAGGAGTGGGACACTGTGTGTACAGAGTTGTCTATTTATCCCAGAAAAGAAAATCCAGGTGAAAGAGGAGCAGGAAGGAAAAGTACTGAAAAAATGCCTTGGACAGAAATGAATCAGACTCTGCTGGACACAGCATGGGTAAGAAAGGAGAAAGGCCCAGGGAGAAAGAAATACAACGTATACATTATCTCTTCAAATTAATAACCCCCAAAAAACATTCCTTCCCTAACCCCAAATTTCCTATCCCTTCTTTTTCCTAATGTCTCTCTTCCCTGCATTCATTATTAATGCCGCTGGGGGTACAGATTTGCACTTTGGTTTCTGAAAAATTAATTCAATGATTAAAATTTCAGTCTCTGAGTAATGAAAGCAGCTCAGGCAAGCTGGAGATGCCCCTTTGCAGTCTGAAGGCCTTTGGTGTGCTGCCCACTTACCCCCTGCATGAGAAGCCTCCCTGTAGACCTGGCTCAGGGGGAAAAATATGGTAGGAAAATGTGGTTTTAAGTTGATTAAGTCCTGGTTTTGTGGAGAAGCCATTTCAGTTTAATACCCTACCAATTCTGTATTCACTGCAGAGAGCAAACCCCAGGTTCTTCCAAAGCTCAAGTACTCATGGCTATCCACATGACCCCTTGGGTAAGTGAAAATCTTCAAAGAATGTAAATATTAATCAATGCTGTACATCTATCACTCACTGACAGGCTGATTGCAGGCTCAGAGACTTTTGGTGTGGCTAATGCAATTTTCTGTGACACTGTGCTTAAAATGAAAGAACAGCAGAGAAAAGGTTCTTGGAGAAAGACATCATCTCAACTCACAAAAAATATCTATTTTCTCATCTGTACCCACGCTATCAGCAGAAAGAGCAAGACTCAAGGAACCTGTTAACTGGTGAGGAAAGGGCAGGTGACACAGCACCCACCCTTGGATGGCAATTTCACCTCATTCCAGAATAACAGAGACTCCCACAGAAAATTCAGTATCAGCTCAAGGAAGGTCCTTTCCCAGCCTGCAGCAGAGCTACCCTTCCCACCAGCTCCATGTCAAAGCAAAAAGTGGGCAAAAGACCTGCATAATTCTCCACCCTCAACTCCCAGCACTGTTATTTTTATTTATTTTAAAATAAATGTGAGAGGGATGTCAGAGCTCTGAGCAGCACAGGGAGCCGAGAAGCTCAGAACCTTCTCCAGACTGAGATTAGAGAAGGACAGGGAAGGGCTGGATTTAATCTTACACATTCCAATTTCATTCCTAAGGTGTTAAAAAATAGTAAAATAGAACAAATATACACAAAACCCCCTTGCCTTTTCAATGGCATTTTGCTTCCAGGCTTAGCTGGATTTTTACTCAGTGGAATAAAGACAGCTAAAGTGAACAGAATCCTTGCGAAGCAACATCTTGGGAATATGGTGAAATCTCAGGGCAGCACTGGCAGGACATTCCCCACCAGTGAAAGCAGCACTGCTTGTGCTGCCATCTTGGGGAAAAGAAATGGACAAAGAGGAACAGGAAGCTCTGCCAAAATCCTCCACGGGCAGGAAAATAGCAAAGCTGTGAAGCTGAGATCTGAATTTTTTCTGAAGCAACAGGATTAGTGACAGCCCACACTGCACTTCACTGGGGTCACGATAACTGAAGGAACACTCAGCGCTGACTCAAAGCCAACTCCTGGATTCAGACATTGTGTGGCTGCTCCTGAAATATTTTATCAAAGTTTCTAAAACTCTACTGAATTGTGAATTTTGAGGTAAAAACCAAACGTCTTTGGTAGCTCCAGAAGAACACATGCTGTGTATATCACCTCCACAGTGCTGCCAGGAACAAAAAGCAATGCACAAAAACCTATTTTTCACCACATTTGCTGAAACTTCACCGTGTGAATGTGCAGAGCATTGGCTGCTTGGAAAACTCGCTGCTTCTCTTCCTCAAGATGCAGCTTTGTGGAGATTTCTGAATATATAGGCTTTTATGTGCTGTTCAACTCTTGAAGTTATTCTGAGCTGAGCCTCCAGCACTCGGCCCTGTATCTACAGGGCAGACAGAGCGTCAGGACAGGCAGGATGAGCTCCCTCACAGGCTTTCATGTGTCAGCCTTCCCACGCCAGGACAGGTTCATTCATCTTGCTCTTAAGAGTCCAGGTGGTTTTACTGAACCTGCAGCTATGAAATTTTCCCTTTTGAAGAGGCTCCTGAGCAGGATCCATCCCAACCCCAGCGTTGACGTGCTGGGGGCACAGCCCCGACACTGCGCAGAGAGAAGAGGAAATGGAAATGCTGGAACAAGCACTTTGGCACAGCTCCTTGGCTGGGCTAAAGGTTTATTCCTGGGATGCTGCTTTCCTGCAGACTAAGGAAAATTAAATTTAGCACTTTGCAAATAAATAGGTTAGGGCTGAAAGGACACTATTTAGGAATTTACTGCACACAGCAGCCTCAGAGATTATAGATCCATCACCATCTATTACCTTGCTAGTTACTGCTTCCACTCTGTCTATCTTCCCTACTTACAGAGTGGTCCTTTCATCAGGTCTTTTTCTGTTCCAACTTGAAACTGTCATCACTCTAATGGAATTATATGAAGAAAAACAACTTTAGGCTGCAGTGACTGCCAAAAAGCCAAGGACAACTTCTGTGCTTCCCCAGGACAAGGCGGTGAGATTCCTGCCTGACAGAGACATGCACAGATGTCTGACACCCTCCTGGGCAGCACAGCAAGAGGCAGCTGTTTACACACATGTCCAAAACCTCTGGGCCTCCCTGAAACTGTCAGCTGGGCCTTTTCAACACCCACACTCAAAGGAGGCTTCATGGGGACCAGCAAACTGACAGCTGATGGCAACCCTTGCTGCAGATTCATCATAGCTACACGGCATGTGGCACTCACCAAAAGCACCCACACAATTATAAACCCCACCTTGTGCTGCTCTCCACTCTCTACTTCAGAGAAAAATCATCTGCAGACAGTTCCCTCTCCAGGGTCGGATAAGTCCCGGAAATGCAAAGTGACAGCCAGCACATGGAACACTCCCCAGAGCCTTCCATCAGAACAGACAAACCCTTCACTTAAAAGGTTTAAATTTATGACAGCTCCCCAGAACAAGGCTGAGTTAGATCTACTGTTATCAGCTACCTGCTTTAGCTGAAACAGATTAGGCACAAATTAAAATTTCAACCCTCGGTTTGATATATTCCCTCCAAGATACAGGCAGACTGGTTTGTTTTCTTCTGGAAGCAAAAGATGCCATCAAAAGATAATCTTGGGAGTTACCAAAGCTGGAGGTCATCCTCAGCTCTCAAATTCCCTGCTTCCCCCACGATGTGATTCAGCTACAAATCCTTGTAAGACAGATTTGACATAAAATACTTTTCGGAACTTCTTCCTCAAAGGACATTCTCAAGCAATTGGAAAACAGAAAATACATTGGATAAAAAGGCCTGAAACAGTACTAAGTTATGTGCTCGTGGCACTAACACTCACATGGGGCAGCAGGAATGGTATTTGTGTGGAGTTACAGTGATTCATGGACTTGTCCATTTGAAGCAAATGTGAGAACAGGAGAGGTTTTCCTACCATTTTCACGAATGTGAATGAAGACAGTTGATACTTTATCAAATCCTTAATATTATCCTTAATATTAAATTATTAGAGTTGTATCCATGTGAAGCATTAATTCCTTAAGTATAACAGAACATAAAGAGCTGAGCTGCAAGCACTGCTGCTCCAAGCACTGCTGCTCCATAGTGTCACGTAGAAATCCACCAGAATCCCAGCAGTCAGTCCTTGCACAAAGCTCTCCAGGAGGATTCCCAGGGCACTGCTGCATTCTGTCAGTGCTCTGTGGACACAGCAATATGAATGGATTGACACTGCACCACTGATGGGACGTGTTGTGATCTGGAGAGCCCATGTGGCACATCGTGCTGAAGAGTTCTGATGCTGTGAAGTGCATCAAACTCTCAGGAAATGACACAACTGGGTGCCTGATGTGCTTCCAACTCTCTCCAGCAGTAGCTGTCCCCAAACAGTGGTAGGATGCCTCAGAGCAAAGTAGAAGGTACACTCACAGTAGTTATTATTTTTGCTTTTCTACAAGTGGTTTCATAAACAGAAGAGCTCTGTTTAGATGAGGGTCTTGGGCAGAACCCAAACATGGTACAGACTGGGATCCCATGAAGGAGAGCTACCTACAAGCTCTTATCTTAAGCTGGCAAGCCAGTTTGAGAGAAAGCACATTAACTGGTTTATGCTGTGCCAACTTCATGGTTAAGAACCATGTAAGAATTGAGTGTTTAGACTGTGAAGTGTGGAAGAAATACAAGGATGATAGAGGAATTGTGTGACTGTGAGATGCTGGCTCCTGTCTCACTCCTGGTGAATGAGACAGCCCCTTTGGCTGCCAAAGGGGATCTGTAACCCCAACACCCCATTGTCTGCTCCTCACTAGTCCCTCACTCCATCCTTCCCCCTCACTTGCCAAACATGCTGAGAAAGAGCCAAACACCTCATCACCCAAACTGAACTTAAGCTGAAATCTTTCAACTAAAATCCTACATGAAAGCACAACACAACCATTTATATTCAAAACAAATAAAGGAGAAGACCTTTATATGAACCCAGACACACCTTTCAGATGGAGGCAACAGATGTTCCAGGGCCACACCAGCATGGGAATCTTTTGCTGTGTTTCTATACTTGTGAACAATTTTTATACACACAAACACACATCCTCTTCCCTCCCTGAGGGTCAGAAAATCTCCTGCCCCAGTCAAGCTTGGGTAGTAGCTACAACTCCCAAAAGAAGAGATAAGTCCTAATTATATTTGTATTTAAACAATGTGCTGCTTACTCAAGATGGGAGAGAGGCAATGACTGCCACTCACTCCCACTGGTGCCTTTGTGCAGGCTGAGCTGTGCTGCCATGACCTGGGGGCACTCACAGGGCCAGTGGGTGGGTGCTTTGCTGGATGCTACCAGCTGTACCTCAGAGATGTTTCCTGGAACTAACTGCTTTTCCTAGAGGTCTTCTCACAAACCTATTCCTGGAACACACAGGGAAAAGGTGAAGGAGTGGTACAAAAGCCATCTCGAAGTCCCTTGGCAATGCTCTCACTGCATGCCCTCCACAGCACCAACCACCCCTCACAGCTAGCTCAAGAGAGGCTTTGGGGTGTTCATGTGGAATCACAAGTGGAGGAAAGGTCCACAGGGATTGCTGAAGTCCCTGACAGCATTTGTCACACAGGGATGGCACAGAAGATGATGCTGGGACAGTCTTGCTCTGCCTTGGAGCAGATCAACACCTGCACAGAGGCCCAGAACCTGCCCAAGGCACAGGAGCTGACCTGTCCACTCCTCGTGTCCAAGGACAGTTAAAAACAACAGAGACTGGGGAGCAGCCAGGGAAGACAGCTGAGATGCAGGGTACCCAGAAACTCCAGGCTTTTCCCCTGCAAGAGGATAAAATCCTCCAGCAATTTCCTCTCCTTTTCATGTGCAGCTTTGAACAGAACCATATGCAAGCGACCAGCAGGTTGTGGCTTGCTGACAGGGCTCTGCATGTTCTGCAAAAATCACAAGAGAGCAGCCAGGGACAGTAACAAGCATGCATCAAAAGCTGCTTTGCAAAACACCCATTTCATGTGTGATGCAGCAAGGATTGGTATTCCCCCACTGCCCAGGCTCCCAGGCACTGCCTTTTCCTTCAAGAGTGCTGATCACACAACCTCTAAGTAGAACATCTTTTGAAACTACCAGAGACTCAATTAGATAGATAGATAGATAGATAGATAGATAGATAGATAGATAGATAGATAGATAGATAGATAGACAGACAGACAGACAGATAGATAGACAGATAGACAGATAGATAGATAGATAGATAGATAGATAGATAGATAGATAGATAGATAGATAGATAGATAGATAGATAAAACTGAAGATATTTAATACCAGCTGGAGGTGGTGGGCACCCACAGAAAAGGAAAAGAGCACCAATGCTGCCCCAAGCCCTCACCCCCTCAGGATGCACCATGTGCATGAGGGACCATTTACTGCATCCATTGCTGTGCAAGAAAAAGCTGTCTGCCCTGGTTACATCTGCAACCCATCCACATGCAGCTTCCCCACCACAGAACATTTTGAAAAGCTTCTCAAACCCCTGTGAGTCCACAAATTGTAACGTCCTGCAACCAGGTGAGAATGACAGAGAAGACCAGGAGGTTGACTGACCTAGAGCAGAGCCACGTGGTGATTTAGTGGCAGAGATGGGAACGGGAATCCAGGAGGGGCTTTGCTTATGTCCCCTCTGCTTTATCCCCTTTTTAACTCTGTCCTGGTCTCACATTGCGCCAACACGTTCCTGCCAGCCCACACAGTCCTTTGTAAGCTGTTCAAACACAGCAGCAGGCGGGCACAGACATCCTCCTGTCCCCAGACCTCCCACAGGGACACCGGGCACAGCCAGCGACGGGAACGACTCTTCCTCAGCAAACTGCAATCACGCGGGTGCTGGGGACGTGGTGGGGGGCAGAGAAGAGGGAGAGGGTTTTATTAGAGCAGGTAAGGCAAGCCAGGACCTGCTCTGCCTCCTCTGTGCTGTGCAGGGCTGCCTGGCTCTGCCCCATGGCACAAGGATGGAGTCACAGGCTCCTGTTTGGCACAACCTGCCCCATGTCCACCCCGTGTCTCTCCGGGTCACACATGCTGCCACACCAGCCTGGATGCTCTGGTTTAATTAAATTCTTATCAGTGACCTGTGCTCCTTGATGGTGCACGTGACTCACCCCAGAAAGCACAGGCTGTCACTTCTGTTTCATTAAATAAGAGATATTTCAATGAAGGAGATTTGGAGGGAGATAAATTGCAAACTTATTAAAAAACAGGTGCATTCCAGTAATTTTGTTACTTATTGTTATTGCAGAAATATGGACTCATTTAAGTTGGAAAAGAGCTTTAGAATAATTGAGTACAACTGTAAATCTAATGCTGCCAAGGCCACCAGAAACCCAGGAAAGATGGTGAGATGGCTGATGCCTGTCACAGACTGGATGAGGCTATCAGCATTTCTGACAGTGATGGGGGGATGAAGTCAGGTGAAGAATTTGTGTGGACAACTCGAAAGCTGCCTTTTTTCAATGCCCTCCTCCTTTGCCAAAGGAAGTGCAGACAGAGAGGCAGAGCTCAGGCCAGCACAAGGAGGGTGCTGTGGGGAGGGAAAGCTGGGAATACCGCAGTGGCACTGCCGTGTCCTTGGGGAATGAGGGAGCAAAGGGAAGAGAAAGTGAAAAGCAACTTGGTGGTCAACAGCTGATCATTGCAAAACAAGTGGAATTGCAGAGAGACAGCCTGAAGCTCAGCTGGCATCCAGAGCCCAGCCTCTTCAGGCCTTTGCTCAGAAATTCTGCAGTCAAAAGGAAAACCTTCCGTTAGATTTTTCCAGTATACTCGAGATGTCTGGCTTCATTAAAAACAAAAAAAGAAAAAGCCCTAATGTGCACTAGGGAATAGGCAGTTGTTCAGGGAAGCATTTGCAGTAAGAGAGAAACTGTGTAAGGAACAAAAAAAAAGCATGAAGAAGAGCAATTTGAAGATAGTAGCAAGAATTAAAGTTAGGTCCTAACACAAACCAGTGTTAGGACCTAACTTTATATAACTACAGTATCTCAAAGAAAATTACGTGTGGGAAGTTTAAACACAGGATTTGATGCTGTAACACCACAGATTGCTCAGCAGCTCCTTTTAGAGGCTGCTGGTTAGTGCAACCCAGGATGGGTGCTTGCTGACCCTTCCAGGAATCCCAGCAATCATCCAGCAGGAAGGCACCATGCTCACACAGCGACAGCCAGAGCCCCTTGAGCTGAGCTGAAATCAACCCTCCAGCAACCACACAGGCAAAGTGAAAACAAAATATGAAAGTGAAATAACTTGCAATTAACAAGAATGAGGAGTTAAGAGAGGCCTACAGTCCCTAATCAATCTCTTGCTGCCTGGCCTGCTCCACCGATGAGCCCCATTGTTAGTTTTGATTGTGTGTGCAGGATTGTGAGGAGTGCTGGAAGAATAGCTCTCCATCAAAACTGTGATTTCCTTCTCCCCTCGAGACTCATCAAAGGTGAAGAGGAGGAGAGGGGAGAACATAGAGATACAAAAAGAAACAAACAGCTAGAACAGCCTTCTCCAAGACACTCTGCTAGGTTCAAGGAAAAACAACTGAAACTGCAGGTATGCCAAGAATGTGGACTCAAGAATCACAGCTCCCATTAGTGCTGACAGCTTCAAGATGAAACAAGAGCACTCAGGAGAATAGAAGTAATCCCTGCATTAACCATCCTGCTTATTCTGAGCTGTACATCATTCACCAGCGTGCCCTGGCCATACTGGTACTCAGACTGCGCTGGAATCTCAGCAGACCAGACTCTCTCTGCACGTTTAACCACACAAGTTTTGCCTCTCCCTTTCAGCCAGCAGTTTGTCAGCATCACTTTGTGCTTGAAAAACACCCTCCAAGTTCTTTCTTATTCAATCCAGACTCATTTCCCTCCTGAAGAAAAGAGAATTAAACCATTGTATCTTGTGCAGACTGCTGCCCCATTGTGTTTTACACATCTGGTCAACACAGAAGCAAGAGGACAGGGAGGTACCCAAGCCATGGGGTGAGCTAAGGAGGATTGGGCAGTTCAAAGTGGTGTCTGAGCTTCCACCATATCCTTCTTCCATTCAAAGGAAAGAAGGATCCCATATCCTTTTCACACCCTTATGCTCAGCCTCTGCACCCACAGTGATCTGCATCAGGACCAAGTGTTCACTTTTCAGGTGGGCCTGAAGTTTGATAGTTACAGTTCCCCTTACAGATCTGCAAACTAATTTGGTATTTAACTCCTTAAAGGGGTGTGCAAAGACAGTGTGTGTACACCAGCTTTTCACAGCTTTTTAATTCATCAGGTTGTAGAAAAGCTGTTGATTTTACTTGATTTTATGACTGAATTATCAATCCAACAGGACACCAATAAAGGCTTTATTTTGCAGCAAGAAGTGCCAGCCCTAGAGCAGGCCACATTCTCAAGCTATGTCAAGATGCTTCTGGTTTTGTTTGCTGTCTGGTGTCCAGGGTATTCTATTTCAAGGAATACAGCCTATCAACCTGGGAATGCTCTTCAATGAACTACTGCTGGTGTTTGGGTTTTCATTTGAAAAACTTGACAGAAAATAACACGGGTGAGACCTGGAAGCAGAGAGAACTCTGTGCTTTGCAAGACTAAGCTCTGAGGATATAAAAAATATCTGTCTAAAGGCAGCCTTTTGGCCAGGATTGTTTATGAGCTCAGACACATAACACCACCGTGACACTGGGAAGAGTTTGTCTGCTTTAACTTCCCTCCCAAACAATTTAGACCCAAATAATTTAGGCATGAATTACCAAGAAATCTGAGCATTCCTTTCTAAGAAAGTAGAGGAATCTGAAACCAGAAAGATTGCAAACATTGACAATTGCACAGGATCAGACTGATGACCTGTTCAGCCCAGGATCTTTTCAAAGTGAAGAGCTCCACATTCATGCTGCAACAGTGGAAACAGTTTACCTGAAGCATTGAGAATAATCAAGAACAGATTGCTCCCTCTTCTTCACTCAAGTCTTTATTCCCATTTCCAGAGGATCGACTTGAAATGTTGCCAAGTACAGAAGCAGCAAAATCATTTGTATACCCAAGCCAAAAAATAAGCAGCATGAAGGGGAATTCTCTTCCTAACCTCTATATTCTACAGTAAGGAGTTGCCTTTACACCTCCAAGCAGAGAGCTCTGAATGTCCCTACTTTGAGTAATGTACATATTTAATGTAAAACTGGATGTTATTATTTGTCCACAAAGATATCTTAACTCTTTAGAAAATGCAGTGGCCTCCTGCTCTCAGTAGTTCCTTGAAGCCATAGGGTCTATCAAATAAAAGGATTTCTACTCTTTTTCTTTTAAATTGATTGACTTCAAATGCTTTGGCTGGGACTGTGTCCTTAGGCACACAAAAAGAAAAAAGCCTGTGATTTAATTTCTTTCCACTGTTTGTTCATTTGTACAAGTGTCTCCAAATCATCTCCTCTTCAAATTTGACCAGCCTTTCTGTTTACTGAAGGACTTTCTTTGTCTGAAACAATTGTCATTGCCTTTCTAAAGACCTCATTTCCTTACTCCCATTCAGAACCCAGGCAGAGACAAGGATAAACAGCACAATGTACAACTGGCCAGGCAATGACAGCCTGATTTGCCATCTCATTCTGAGCCGTTTAAGCTGATTCAGAGCCTCCGCAGCAATGTTTGTTTGTTTTAACAGATATCTTTAACGGCTTGTTACAAAGGGAGGTGAGGCAGTTCCCGGATATCTGACGGGTGGGCTGGTCTAGACACACCAGTGAAGCATCACACAAAGTCTGTGCCATGGCTGGACACATCTAATGGAGCAGCAACAGGAATGGAATACGAAACTGTCAAGTGCCCCAGGAGCTACAACGCATTACAGCCCACAAAAACATCACCAGAATCTAAACTCCTGGTGAGGAGTCTGTAACAGCCTTTCCACAGCGTTTAATTGAAACAATAAAAAGGAGCAAACAAACGGGAGCGAGCTGTGAAGCCTGAGATGTGCCTTCCTGCCCACGCACTCACAGAGGGGCTGAAAATCACTGGGACATCCTTCAAGCTGATGAGCTCATCTGTTGCACCGATAGGGATCACCAATAAATACTGGGATGGTTTCATTGGAATTCAGTGCTCATTTACAGATGCAGTCATCGACATTCCCAGCACAGCACTGTGATTAACCCTTTCACTGGAGCTGTAATCCCAATTAATGCAAACTGGCTGGACACATACAGCAGGTAGATAATAAGCTCCACTATATTAACAGCACACCTTGGCCAGGAAAACCAAGCATATCTTTCATCTTCATTTAGCTCTGAAGGGGTTACATTACGGGGGCTCCTATTGCATCCCTCACTTAAAATTAAATGCCACCAGCAGTGCTACTGAAATATGCTTTTAAAGTTTACAGCTGAACTACAGAAGCTTGTAAAGTGCCAAGGGACTTCTCTGGTTTAATTATATAGACCCTGTTCCATAAACTGCTCGAATAGAATAAATACAAATAGCATCCATGCTTTGTGACCTCTCTGGGTTAATGAAATGCACACAAACACCCACAGTCTGCTACGGCTCAGAAATTCCACAGCATAAACACACAACCCTGCTGGAAGCTGTAGTGAGGATTCAAGCCTTCATACATACATGAGAACCAGCTGCCTGGACTCAGCAAGGAAATAATTTGTTGTTTATATTCTACTACTATTCAAAGCTGCAGTCAGTGGGAATTGCCTGCGATTTACTGAACAGGGAGAAAGAGTCTGAATTTTTCTTATGTTGTAATTAGCAAATCTGCTCCTCTTGTCCAGAGATGTGGTGAAGTAAGAGAGGCTGAGGAATTCCAAGAATCAATAAATGACCCACCCTTGGCTCTAAGAAATGTGAGATCTCTACCTAGTGATATTCACCTCCATCCTTGGAACATACTTGGGAATAAACACCTGAGTGAAGAAGAGAAAAGAAGAAGAATGTGTAGAGAGAGAAACCTGTACTTCAGTATCCCCTCTCCTGCATATAAATTATTTACATTGCCATTTCACCAAGGAGAGTTTCCTTCTACCAGAGACAAGCTCCTGAGCTGCCAGCCAGTTCTCATTCATGTGGCCAGCATACCATTTTCTCACATTTTCTTAACTTTCTCCAAGCATGTCATCTATCCTGTGGTGCAGAAAAAGCTGCAACTTGTAATGTCCAGCCATGGCATCCAACAGACATCTCCAGGAGTCTGCTGAAGTTTCATTCATTGAATATTTAACACTACAGGTGTGAGCACAGATCTCTGGAGGTGTTAGAGCAGCACTGCACCATCCATCTCAACAGAGAACTGTTTTCAGGATTCAGTGGCAGCACCTTAAAACCAACAGAATTATTCTCTTCCCTGGGCATTGAGCTTTCTTTTGCTGCTGCCACGTGCCTCAGGTCATCCACAACTCTCCTAAGGCCAATCAGTATGACTGTTTTGGGGATATTTCCCTAGTTTTACTAAAGATCCTAGGTTCTGTCTTATACACACTCTCACTTGCTTTATTTGTTTCATTTTTTTTTCTTCAGGCACTAAAGTTGCAGAACAGGAAAACCTTTGTCCTGTTATGTAGAGAAACAATCTTGCTGCCATCCACATGTGGCACAGAGCTGTAGGTCTGCAGAAACTGAACCTTCCCACTTCCTGCTCGTAGAGTTCCCTCCTGTCCTGAACACCTCCAAACCCCTTCCTAAAGGAGATTTGCCCTAGGGAGAATCAGTGGGAGGCAGGTATGATTTTTAAGTGCTGTTGTATTTGCCACAGAGAAGAAGAAAGTCCTTCACTGACCTGTAAACTTGGGTTGTTAGCACTTGAACCAATCTAAAGACAGGATTTAACATCTTGGTGACTTCTAATGTCACTTTTCAGCTCTCTAATGCTTTGCCAGCTGGAATAAAACACAGCAGAAAAACAGCCCCTCTATCAAGGCACAACCTCACAGCCCACCCAGCCAGACCAGTGACAGCACCCGACAGACAGAAGACAGACTGTTATTGCTACTCATCTGTGCCGTTCACATAAATGGCACTTCACACACACCAGGATGAGTTGCTGCTCAAAAGGGATTCCAATTTACATAAAGACAAGATGATGACACGCAGACAAGCTGGAGGATGGTAAAAAAACATAGGGGCATATATCTCACAGTGAAGTAATGATGAGCCTTGATGGTTACATAAGGTTTTATTACTGCGGCACATAACTGATAATAAAAAAAGGTGAAGTGCCAGGCCAGATGCCTGAGGTATTATGCATATATAGTCTCCTGTCTTTACTCCAGACTTTGATATATAAGTGGGAGACCAGATGTCAAACCTCCTACTTTTAAACAGAGGAAAGGATCTTTACTTCCCTCACGAGGAACACTCTGCCACGTAGCAGGGGGCAGTGATTTTTCCAGTCTAATCACAGAGAAAGAGCAAACACACCCTGGCACGTTGAAAACCACAAACCCAAAGGAGCAGGTGCAGGTAGGGGTGCACAGACCTACCTTGAAAAGCAGGCAGTCCCCCTGGTGTTCAGCATAGATGGAGCTGAGCCTGTACTGGTTCTCCGTGGTGATGTCGATCTGGTATCCCGTGAGGGTGTAGCACACCTTGCGGAACTCCTGGATCTTGGTCTGGAAAACTTCCTTCAGGCGCTGGTTTTTCAGTTCTGCACTTTCCACTTGCTTCTTCAGCTCTGGGTAAAGGGAAGAAAATGGGCAATTTCTTATATGTCACCGGCACAGAGCCCTCCTTGTGCTGTACTTACAGTGCTGGCCAAACTGAGTGAATTGAAAAGGTTAATTAAAAAGTGAATTAAGCAGGCAGAGTAGAGAAACAAGCAAGCTGGATGCCTCTCCTCCTGGCCCCAGCAGACCAAAAGATAGTAAGCTGGGGAGTAAGGAAAACAGACATGTCTTGGTGGGATGGATTTCTCTTTTGCTCAGCCAGTCTTTTAAGAACACACTACAAAAATTCAGAGCTATAGCATCCATTTCTCCACATGCACACATCTTGTTTTCTACATGGAACCCAAGAGAAGGGTGTTCCTCTATACAAAGCAGTAAAGTGGAAAAATGGCCCGAAATATGCCTCTGTATGGCTGGATCAGGAGGAAGCTGCCTGCAAGGGAAACCTCCTCCAATGGAGGAGTGCTTTGATCTCAAATTGACACACTGCTTAGGAATCCTTCAAGGTTTGGGAAGGGGCTTTTATTGTGATAAAGAGCCTGGAGAGCACCTCTGCCTCTTTGCATTTGCTACCTTAAGTGGACTAGTCCCTATCAGAGAGGTCCTGGGAGACTGCCTGCCACTCACCCTGTGTTTTACTGCTACAAAGGGAGCTGCCAGTACTGTGAATCCTTCAAGAGGATACACAACAATTACCATGAATCTTTCACCCAAGGTGCCTTCTGAGTAATTAAACCTCGATTTATCATCCCATTAATTACTGAGATTGGCTTTACTTTAATATACACTAGAGATGTTTCCCAAGTCAGCCTGTTTTATCAACACTGCAGTCCAGGGTTAGGAAGAATCCTGACTCTTTCTAACAGCAAACAAATAGACTTCTTCAGTCGAAAACCTCTTTGTCATTCTGAGGTTTAAAGCTTTGTGCTGTGATCAGAGACATAACTGCAGCATTTGTAGCCCATATGTCTTTAGCTTAGCTAGTTCAGGTCCAGCAGCAGGACAGCAGGAACTTCAGAGCAAGGTGACTGCTGGAATATGAGGAATGTTTTTGGCTGGGTGTACAGAGCCCATACTAAAACATTATCGCTTCCCAAGTGAGCTGGAAATTTTTTTGCTTGAGTACTTGCTGGAAAGTGTTTCCATTGGCCTCCCAGGCACAGTGCAGGGAGGATGCAGGATGGAAACTGCAAGGCCATGGACTTGCCAGTGACATTCACCTCTGAGCAGCTGCAGGCACACCAGGAGAATGCCAGTCACCTCTTATCTCCTATACTGCTTTGGTTAGGCACCGTGGGTGGAACAAAAGGATAATTCAGTGTGTTAAGTTAAAGTGCCTTAAATGTCACTGAGGATGCCCCTGCTCAGAAGTACTTTGGCCTTAATCCAACTCAGTTTAATCCCCAGGTAAGGACAGGAACTCTTTAATGGTTAAAGAGAACCACATGTCCCTTTACTTCTAAGTGAGAGCATCCACCCAGGGAGAGTTGACACTGGCCAGCTGCTTACTTCAGCTAATCCAGCTCCACCTTCCTGAGCAGCTTCTGGTGCTGATGTACAAGCAATGATTGCCTTTACTCTGGGCATCCCCCAGCTGCATCTTGCTTTATGAAGGGGAGCAAACCAGTTGTGGGGAGCATCACCAGTTGGTTCACTAAAACCCTGCTATACAGGGAACCCCCCAATCGTAGGGGGATGTAAAGTAAGTACAGAATATCCAAACCACCCTCCATGGCCCAAAGGGTTGTGTTTTACACACAGTCTCTTCTCATGAGCTCAAAAAGACTCTTTTCTGACCACCCACCTTCCCACTCACAGCAACTCATCAATGTGTGATTAACTCAACCCTTCTCTGGATTATTACAACCTTTTCCCCATCATCTCAGCTGGGACTGGTCTTTGATTAATCAAGTAATCAGCCTCTGAAATTGGGAGGTTAATGGGTGGCTCTGACCTGGATATTCTCAGTTTTCATTCAGCTATGTAACTGTTAAGGACAAAATCCTATATATGAAAGTAAAAATTCAGTGACCACACTGCAGTGGTAAATAACATTTCGTCACTGTCAGTGACAGCCCTGCCTTTAATATATTGCCCATGTCCAACAGCAATATTTTTTTCCCTAATAAATGCAGCCTAGCCTTGGAAAAGTAAATCTGCCTCTTCCTACTGCATCTCGGAGGTCGCCTTTCCCAATTTTTATAACCTTGGAGGTGGATGGCACCCTAATTCATTAACTCGTTGAACAGCTTTCGTTATTCATGAAGAGTTAGTGCCTTTCCCACTGTTTTGTCTCTCAGACTTGGTCCTGCCTGTGGCCACCACGAGCATCCTCACCCCCATCCAACAGCACTGGCCTAGTTTAACAACCCTCTCACTCTGCAACAGCAACCAAGTGATGGCAACTGCTTCCCTCCACTACGCTCAGGGTGAGAAAGGGAAAATTTTGACTACAATCAGTCTTTTATGCAAGAAATCTGGGGCTTTCCAGTGTAACTGAAGTACCATGGAGCCTTCACCCCCGGCTGTGTGCCCTTGCCGCCTCCCGCTGCTCCTCCTGGCCCTCTTTCCAGAGCCTGCCGCAGTGTTGGTGTCCTGGCTGGAGGAATTCATCTGCATGAAAAACTTCTCAGCTCGTTAGAGATGCCTTGTGTCAGCCACTGGCACAAGGTGCTGAACTCGGGAGCTGCTAATGTCGATGCAGCTGAATGTGCCAGTGCCAGCCAGGGGTGGGATAAAGCCTCGTCATCCCTTTGTGATTCCATCAGCAATTGCCCAACAGGGCTTCTTGAGCTCAGGGACAGAGCAGGAAAAAACCCAGGCAGGCAGAGGGACACAATAGGAATGCCTGGGTTTGCAGCTGCCCCCAGTGAAAGGTCCATTGGACCTTGACTGTAAAACAGAGATCACTCTTCCTTTACACCCAATTAAGCCGCAGTCCTCGGCTACAGCCCTGCTGGTGCCTCCCTCCTGCAGTGTTTATCCCCTGGGAACAATTCTACCCGGGGCTGTTCCTGGTTTAACGCAGGACAGCACTCAGCACTGTCACTGCTCCCCTGCTTTCCACTGAGGGATTTGCTGACACAACCAAGAAAGCACACCGTGAGCAGGATCCATGGAAGAGTGACTTCAGGGGAAGGTAAACTGAGACTGGAGAGAAAGTGAGATGAGATCCCACTGCTGAAACAAAGCCATTCGAGATGTCCTAGGATATCCTTCATACCTTTCCACCATACTTCTGCAGGAAAGAAGCATCCTGCAGCAGGTTTTGTGTGATACCAGCCAGGCCTATGTCTCAGACACCTTGGGGTGTCTAAAACAGCAAAGAATGTCTATTTTTAGGGTACCTATGGAGCCTCTCTGCACCATGGCTCTGTCCATGTACAGACCTGGCACCACAGCCAGCAGGACAGCACAGACCTGGGGACAGTAATTAATCTTTCTAATATGTCCCCCATCAAGTGAAGATGTTAAGCTAAAAGGCAGCTCATTGTTTGCTCTGCAGCTGAATGCAAAGCTGTGAAAACGCTAATTCTTAAGCCTCACCTAATACCACTAATTCCCGCCAAATTTCTAGCACAGTCAGGAAAAATTGATTTAAAAGTCATCACTTGCACAGAGTGCAACTCAGCTGTTTCAGAGCAGTGTTTAAGGCACAGCCACAGAGGCCATGGAATAGAGGGAGAATCCTTTTGGGATGGGGCAGGTGCAGTAGCAGAGCACTGATGTATCCACCCCTTTTATCTACCACCCACAGAAAACTGAACATCTTGATCCATTCAGATCCTTCCCAATGTTTGGAGAATTAGGTTTAATTACGTCTTTAAAAGACAGTATTTGAAAACCAGAATTCCTGTACGTTCCTGTATTTGATCTTGTTCCACTTGCACAACACAGGTGAGAGAAGTTGCAGAGGCCATGGATGGGAGAAGTCACACCACAAACACTCTTCATCCCAAAGAAGGGATGCCAAAGCATCTCTAAGTTTATGAAACAAATAAGAACTGAGAAAATAAGCATGAGGTTGCACAGGCCATGCCTTGGTTGGGGGAAATGACTGGCCTGACAGAAAAAAAACCCAGAGAGAACAGGAAAATATATAGAAATACTGCCTCATCTCCTTTGTATTCAGGCTGAGAATATGTATGAAAAGTTGCCTGTCCTGAAGAGCTGGATGTGGAAAAAATATCCTCACTGAAAAAAATCATTAATCTCTTAGAAAATTAATATTGCCAAATGATTAATTCCTCCTAATGATACCGCTTCTTGAAACACCTTGTATTTTCACACACTTACATTGACTTTAATGAATAATTCAAACTATTTTGGATAAATAAATAAAATATGAGTTGGGCTTTTTTGGTCTCATATTGGAAATGTCACTGCTTTTTATTCCATTGCTTTGACACTCCTTACATCTGAAACTGTTCAGAGCAGCCTGGAAATACCACAGCTTTGGCTCTTGCTCCAAGTTCAGCCACGTCAATCAATAACAATATCAGCCCCTACACCAAAGAAAACCAAATTCACACTTAGCCTTTTCCCCAGGGAAAGAGGAGGAAACAATGTGACTCTGAGCATGTCAAAAGTGGCATGAAATTAAATGTATCACTAGTCTTTTCCAGGAAAATACCAATTTGTTCTGCCCATCCTCAAAGATGCCACAAGCCATGTAGCTGCATTAATTCAGCTGCAATCCCAGCTAATATATATCCCTCTCAGAAAGGCCTGCAGTCCTTTCTAACTCTCCATTAAAGGTTACTTTCCCTCAGTGACATGTTTGGGGGTCACTCACTCCAACACACAGAGGATAAAGTATTTACACATCAATTCCTGTCCCTGCTGACCCTGCCAGGGTGTCTCACAACAGATGCCACCCAACTGTGCTATGGAGGATGCTGCATTTTCACCAGCCCTGGCTTAAATTTTGTTTCCAGCTTACAGAAGGGATGCCAGAACCACCTTGTTCACACAAGGTCCACAATGGGAAGAGGAAACACTGTTTTCTCCGTTCCAAACAGCAAGGCACAATTACCTTTATTCTCCCCCACCTACAGGAGCTGCTGCCATGCAGTGGCACTCCTTAATCACCCCCCTGCACTCCCAAACTGATACTGAATTACTCCATCCACTGCAGGTCTGTCCTTCCCATCTGACCCTCTGCACCTGGGACCCTTCCAGTCATTCCCCTGCTCAAACCCCGAGCTGAAATTTTCTTTGCCAGCCTCAGTTTATGAGGAGCAGTGTCTGAAAAGGAGTTCTGTGATATTCTGTGAAGGGCACAACATAAAAATAAATTGTATCGTGTTAAATAAAGGCTAATAGGAGAAGAGCTGAACATTTTCTGATGTGGGCAAGTTTACGACCATCGCTTTTGAGAAATAAAATTTGCTTTGCTGGATTTTATAGGCGTGTTTTATGCCCTGGGGGAGTGGGACCACGCAGCCCCACACCACCCCTACTCGACCTTACAGTCTGGCAGCCTCACACTGCTCCCTGCAAAACTTGAAATTTGTGACATTACAGCCATGAATTATAACTTTTCTTGAAGGTAAAAACAGTTTTATATTCAACAGACTGCGCTGGCTGTTCAATTTGAAACCTAAGTGGTATTTATTTGATCAGTCAACATTGGTTTATTTTTAAACCGTGTGTGTACCATATGGTTCAATGCACCTCCCAGCCCCCTCCTCCAGCCACCAGCTTGCCCTTCCAGCAGCTCTGGGGAGAGTTTTCAAAGGCAGCACAGCACAAGTAAAGGTCTCCACCACCATGACCAGCTGCAGCCCTTGCACTGCCCGAGAACTCTCCACTAAAAAAAAAAAATTTCCCAGATGTTTCTCTTCACTGAGGATGGTTGGCTGAAGGCCCCATTTCAGACAGCCCATGTACCTTTACAAAGGTTCCCTTTCTTGGAAAGAAGTCCATAATTAATTATCCTCTGGTAACTTGCAGAAAGTAGCAGAGGACACTGGAAGGGTAAGGTGAGAGCAGCAGGACACTGAGGACCAAAGAGAGGAAGCCATGGGAAAGCATGAACTCTCTCTTGCAGTACCTACACACACACACACACACAGAAGATGGGTCAAGATCAAGTAAAGGGTGATTTTCTTTACTTCCTGTTGCTAAGACTGATATTACAACACCAAATTGCAAAACTCATAAGCACACCTGAATTTGACAATGAACCATCACTGAGCAAAAGGTTCTCTCAGGGCATCCCAGTCTGGGCACTGCTTGGAGCTTTCTCTGTCCTTCTTCTCCTTGTTGGCAGGGCAGGAGTGGGGGCAGGCAGAAAACAAGGGGGCTTTTGGAAGCTCAGCTCAGTTCCTCAGCCACCCCTGCAGTTGTTCTCAGTGTTGTGTGCACCCTGGGTACCACTAAAATCTGTGGCTGCAGTGATGTGAGCAGCCTGCCTGCAGCAATACAGAACTCAGTGGGGATGGCAACACACACCCCAGACACAGCAGAAATTAACCTCAGGAGAACTATTTATTGCCTAAGATGGACTTCATCAATTAGCATGATATGGCACAAACAGTTTGGAAATTAGGGCGGTCACACTGGTCATAAATTGTGACCCAAGCAGGAAGACATCTCCCTCCACCTCCCAAATGATGATTAAAGTCTGCCAGCCACATTTCCCTTCCATATGGCAATTATAGCCCAACAGCACTTCTCAGAACAAAGTGATGTCAGCCAGAGCTGCAGCTTTGGATTAACTTGGGATGCAAAAAATAGCCTCACCTTAAAAACACAAATATACTGTGTCACTTCAGTTTACAGGAAAGTACTTAACTTCTGCTTCTAGAACCAGCCAGCAAATCTCAGGCGTAAGTCTTCCAGCCTATATGTTTTCCAGGTAATCTATTTTGGGGTCCAAAAAAAAGTCAGTGGGACTTTTCATGGGCTGCAGCTCAGGGAAGTCAGGTAGCAAAAAACAGGGGCATAACTTGTATCACTTGTCAGATGGAGGAGAATCACTTCTCCACTAAGTTGCTTTCAAGAAAAAGAGTGCTCTGAAACCACTCAAGTGTCTAATGAAAAGATTAATCCTAAGAATTATATAATTAACATATATAATATGCATTGTTAATTAGACAGGGTGGTCTGCAAAAGCATCTAATAGATTAATTTATCCTCTGCCTATCACATCCTCTGCACTCTGCCCATTATTTTGTTTCCATTGGCACATCACTACTGTCAGTACTACCCCAAAACACTGGATGCAATTAAACCTCTGAAAGAGCACCCAACATCTGCTATTAAACCAAATGAGAAAAACAGCTCCAGAAATAGCTATTTGTTCTCTCACACAGTGAAGACTTTTTGCAGGAGTTTTAGTAATTCACAGCACAGGGTGGACAATATTCAATCATGCATTAGAGAGTGCTTCACAGTTTATTAGCTGATGATGCTCACCGAAGCTGTGAACGGGAGAGATTTCCACCGCTGGCAAGAGATGATTTCAAGCCTTCCCAGGAGCAAAGCCATTCTGCTCTTACTCATGGAACTTTTTATAGTCAAATGCAGATGCCGAGACTCATGGAAATGCTATTTTGACTCAGTAGTAGTGTCCAAGATTATGTTACTTACAGTTTCTTGTCTCCCTCTGTTCCCTGCACTGCAAAGTCTGTGCTCACAACACAAAAAATCTGTAGCTTTGCAAAATACAGAATAATACAGAACTAACTAACTAGTCAAAATACAGAACTAACAAATGCCTCATGAGGTTCCTCCCATGTCTAAAGCCTCTGTCGAACAACTCTGTGGTGTAAGACAGATGCTGAGATGGGGCAGGGCATCATACAGGTACCTTTCACTTCTAATTTGGGATGCACAGACCAAACTCTAAACCCTGCTGACTGTTTGGAAGCATGGCTGTGAGCAAGCCCTTCTGCCCATATAATGAGCTCCTCACAGTCATTATAACCCCATTCCCATCTCCAGAACTCCCTTTTTTGTGACACTGTGCCTTGCCCCGAGGCGGGGTGGCTCAGAAAGGTCAGCCAAGGGCCCCCCGGGCGCTGAGCACAGCCTGCAGGGCACAGCCAGGAAAATGCACAGGCTTCAGCCAGCTGGGAGGAGAACACAATGGCACTGCAACAGAGAAACGCAACGCTCTGCAGCGTGCCACCTCACTTGTGTTTTTAATGGCAAAAGATTGTGGAGTTTGTTTTAGGGCTTTTGTTCCAAAGGAAATTAAGCTGTAAAAAGCCTCCACTCGCTCCTTCTATTCAATCCTTTTTTCCTCCCCTGTTTATCCCCTTAATAGTGTTTTGAAGTGTTGGCTCTGAAAAGTATTGCTCTTGGCCTGAAAGCTCTCTGGATGCCAACTAGTCAAACCTTTCCCAAACCCTTCTCCCTGCTCTTTGTGCTCCTGCAGCAGGACCCAAAGGCACTCTGCTCAAGAATCACATCAGATGTTTCCTCTGAGCACTCTTCTGAGTGCCCCGGACCTCCTCTCACGGGATAGCAGGTTCTGCCCTGTTTTTATTGGCATATTTTTCATGTTTTACTTCATTGTCTGGTGCCCACTTTATGAAAACAATCCTTTAAAGATGCTCATGCTGGAGTGGAAGGGAGCACTGGTTCAGAGTGGGGCAGCAGCAATGCAAGAGAGGAAAAGACTTTCGAACAACAGAACCGCAGGAATATGACACAGATGTAAAGACAAGCAAACTTATTTCCCTGGAGCATGAAAGATGTTTGGAAACAGAGCCATCTCCTGGATAACCAGGCTTTCAATCATGTTATTCCAGCCTCTGGAGCTTTTATTTCCATTGCAGGAGTATGAGACGTTAGTATGAACAAGGGAGATTTATTTCCCTCAGCCTTGTGCTGGCACTCCTGGCCAAGAGGCAAAGGCTTGATGTCTCCTAGCACAGGTGTCACCAAGGCTGGAGGACACCAAAATCATCTCTAGGCAGGGAGACAGGAAAGGTAACATCTGTCTCAGCCCAAATGCCAAGTCTCCTCTCCTGATCCTGAATTATTCATCACGTGCTAAACTTCCAAGCCAGTTCAGTTTTCAATTTTTAAATATTTAATAATTGGGTATTAAATATTCATGCAATTTTATTAGAAATTTTGGAAGATGGGCACTAAGGCTCTAATTGTAAAGTTCATCATTGGCACTGACTGCCTACTCAGAGAGACCTTCTGGCTACCTAGAAGGAGAGAAGGAAGAACAGAAAAGTTAAAACAAGTATTTATGGACCTCTCTGACTCTAGATCACAAGAGAACAGAGACACCTATGCCACTTGTTTTCAAAAATACATCACCTCTTTATGAAAAAACTGAGAAACTTGCACTGGGAACATGCTAGTCAGCTGCAGTCTAAAGAGTTTTTAAGAGTTTAATTTTAGTGCCACAGAGAAAGATGTCCACCACAGACAGCTGCAGTGGATCTGGCTGGTAAAAGGAGCCTCTGATTGCAAGAAAAATATACAGTAAGTCTTGGTTGGGATTGGAGGTAGATGCAGGGACAATTCAGCTCAATATACCCCTAGAAGGAAACAGATTCCTCCCTTTTTCTGATGCCTACTCAGAGGGGACATCAGGAGGCACGGTCTCCCCTGAGCTGGTTTAATAACTTGGATTCATTAATTTTCCATGGCTGTTTCTCTCCATGTAGTTCCTGCAGATCATGTTTTCCTCCTTTTTAGTAGATGATATGTCTTTAACCCTGATTGCTGCTGAGAGCGAGCCCATGTTCCTGTCCCTCTGTATTATGAGCACACGTTCCCCACTGGGATGGAAATTGTATGGTTTACACAAAAGATGACACAAAAGGCCTGGAATTATATGCAAATGAATGGATCCATTCCTCACTTCTTACCATCAAAGTCTGACTTTCCAACAACTGCATGGGGTAATTTCTGCACCAGCTTTCAAACAAAGGGCATCTCTGTGTTATTAGCATCTCACTGTGGCGAGCAGTTTGTCACCTTTCACAAGAATTATCTGAAAAGACACTAGCAATTATTCCCAAGGAGATTATTGGGTGGCTATGTCCCAGCAAAGCAGCTGGAAGCTCAAGAGACATAATACGAACCAGGAAAACTATTTTTTCAAGTCAAAAGACCATGGAGGAGATTCAAAAATGCACTAATTGGAAACAAACACAAAACTAGAGGTAAAGTCATGCTTGTTGCCTCCAGTTTTGTTCACCCCTATACCAACATTAGGAGTACATCTTCAAAAGAAAACGAAAAGCTCCTGATTATGCCATGAGATAACAGGACATTAATTCTGGAGACTTATCCTGGGAAGAAACTTGGTATTTATACTAAAACACACAGAAGAAGAATGACTCCAGCACCAGTTACAGCTGCAGAAATCCAGCTGATTTCTAGGTCTCGTATATTTGGATTTTCCAAGAATTTTAAACACCAAGGACTGGACAAACACAAGACAGCCAAGTGTTCTCTTCCTGGGATTGTATAGCTCGTGGTTATATCTTACAATACAACCCAGGAATCAGCATTTGCTTGGGTAATGTTCATGAATGAAGTAGGGCAAAGAGCAGAAGTCCTGTAGCATTCCAAGGACACAATTACTCATGGCTCTTGACAGAAATGAGTAAGTAGGGTCCCTGCCTGTGCAAAAAAGACCCAAGAGATTCAGTCACACAAATTTCTTCAGGGATATTGGTATTGGAGAAGGTGATGTCCTACTGGATGTCCTTTGAGGACAGGCCATTTCCAGTTACACAGAATCACAGAACAGTTGGGATTGTAAGGGACCTTAAAGATCATCTTGTTCCACATAGGGAGGCTACTCACTGGATCAGGTTTCTCAGAGGCCCATCCAAACTGGCCCAGGGTAGTTAGAGGGAATTAAAGCCCATTAAGTGATGCTCCAGCAGCTGCTAATTCCACATTCTGACCAGAAAACACAGCCAAGAAACCAAGGATGTAACCCTGGGATCATAACCTTGGGATGCCAAATTTATATTCAAAAACCCAAAAAAACCTCACCACCAATAAAAAAAGCAAGTCTGACCTCTGAGATAAAAGTGGAAATCTCTTACCCAGTGAAATACTTTTGCTACTGCTGGACCACCTCATTACCTTCAGCTCTGTGAGAAATATCCCTTGTTACTTTGGTGGAAACTCTTCTAAACACCAACACCCATGATTAGAGAACTCTTTGGAGCCAGAGAAGCACAAGAAAATCTGAGCAAGTCTCCTGTTTGATGCTGGGAAAGAAGAACACACTATTGCTGCACTTTTGGGTGCATACTGTCGACAACTCTAAGCTCAGACTTCTCATAGAACCTATAAACATATTGAAAAAATTATGAGCTCTGCTTGTTTCAAGTGCTAGCAACATCCATAGAGCACATAATGGTCCAAAATGGAGCACTTTAGTGCAATTCATTTCTTCACTGACGTTTTTAAAAGTCTCTCTGCATCATCTAGGAGATATTGTTCAGAGTCAGACTTCATGTTGATGCAACACATCCACACAGGACATTCCACAAGCCCACAGGCAATATGTGGAGTAATACAGCTGAGGACAGAATAGATCCATGAGGAGATAAGGACATGCAGTAACTTTGCAAAGTTATCTTAAAGGGTAATTAATAATAAGTAATAAAAAAAAAGGTGGGGGAAAAATTTTCGCAGAGTGAATGTGGAAAAAATTTCAATACTGAGTCAACCACTCTGATATCTAAAAAAAAAAATTCAAATAATTAAATAGTGGTGCTTGGAAGAATGAGGAAACAGAGACGGACAAATGCAGTCAGCCCACAGCCATCCAGAAGGCAGTATGGACCTACTTGCTCAAGATAAGACCTTTCTACAAAGCCAGTTTGAATAAAGGATCAAGCCAAATCATCCAGGAGCATAAAGTTAATACCATTTTTAATTCTTATCAGCTGAGGGAGTGTGATGGAGGAACAAACAGTGGTAGTGAGTGATTTCACACCTGCACATTTGAGTTACCTTAAGCAAGGTGAGCAGGACCATGTGGGAAGAACTCAAATCACAAAATAATACTTGTGGATAGATCTAATAAGACAGAAGCCCCTGTCCTTTTTCCTAAAAAAGACATCTTTTATTGGCCTATAAGTTTTTTTGTGGCAGCAGAAAAAACCCACACCCAAATCAAAGATTCTGAAGAAGGTTCAGCATCTTTCTTCAAAGGAAGACTACTGAAAGAGTCATGCAAAGAGACTTGATAGCTTGAGAGTTGAAACCAGAGCTTTTGGCATAATTTTGACTCCAAATAATAATAAAACACTCTGACAGCAGGGGTTTGGGTGGAGAAGAAGGGTGAGGGACGTAGAAACATATTCTTAATTAAAATCTCATTTGGCAAATTTTTTTTAATGTGCTTAAAAATTCCACCAAGGTCACCATCCTGGAGAGATGACAAACTCCTGGGATAAAGGCTGGAAAATCCTGGTAGTCGTGTCACATTTAGCAAGTCAAAGATATGTTTGTATAAGGCTGTAGAGGGCTAAATCCATTTTACATGCCGTATGTATTATTAATTTCTGACAGTGGGCTTAGAAAAACCTAATTCTCTGGAATACGAGCTCCCTTTGAGCAGAGGGAAGCCTTTTCAAAACTCATCTTTTATTGACTGAATCATTTTTGAGTCAATCTGTCTGCTTTCGGCAAGACAAGAGTTTTAAATCTTCTCTCTTTTTTTCCTCCTTTTTGAGTCGTGGCAAGTCTATTAAAACCTGCTAATGTATGCAGCAAGGCCTCTGATTTGAAATGTAATGAATTCTTCAGATAGTGGCAGATTAGGGGGAGAAGATGATAGAAACAGCCAGAGCTGCCATAAAAAGAACTCTCCAGAAAAAGAGGAGGAGAAGGGTGAGTGGGAACGAGAAAGATTAACCCTTTTTATCCAGAAGAAGAAAATATTTAAGCTCCATTAATAGAATCAGTTAAAAAAGCAGAACTGGAAGAGGCAGAGCATCTTCAGGCTTGCCTGCGGCTGAATGAGACAGAGAATAAATGAATCTTTCCTTCTAGAGTGTCTTGTAAGATTAGGTAATTCCCTTAGTGAAAAATGAATAACTTAGAGAAAATTAGCTCCATCCATATAAATAAGCCTTCATATTCCAAACTCGTCACCCAGAGCTTCCCAGGCGAATGCCCTGAAACATTTCTGCTGTTGTGTAACAGATGGTTTCCTCCTCCCCCCTTACTTGGGTTGGTTCCAACCGCAGTATCTTTCAGGTGATCTTGTTTTTAGCACAAAAATGAGCATTTTGGGTGTAAATCATCAATCCTGTTAGTGAAAGGAGGCTTGGCAGTTTTATTGTCTTTGGCATCTTTGAAGTGCTGGACAAATCTTATGGAGTCACACAAATGAGAGATTAGCACTGTCTCCATTTTACAGATAGAGGAGCTAAGGGAAAGAAAGTCAAGGATACTACTTAATTCAACAGCACAGATCTGGTGACAGCCCTGAGAACACAGAATCTGCTGAATCACGGCACAGACCTGGAATATCTTCCTGTTTAACAGGAAAATTCGTAGCTCAACCTTGAATTGGATGGCTTTAAAAAATAAAATTAGCTCCATAATAAAGTTCTAATGAAACAAGACCTTAGAGAGAACAGTCTGATGGAGCACAGGTGACCCAGTGGATTACAATGAAAATTAAGCTCAGCAGAACTGATGCAGGTGAGTAAATGTGGGAGATTGAGAAACGGGTTTTGTCAGCCCAATGTCCCTTTGCTAATGACAGGCATTGAAATGTTTTAACAACTGAGAAATCCCAAATAACAGAGGCAAAATCCTTCAATTTAACATGAAGCAGAGATATGTGAGTCCATGCATGTCCTGAAGGAGAGACTCTTTCCCTACACATGTAAGGCATTCAATCCTCCATCAAACCACCAAAAGGCAAGAAGTTTTAAGAGCAAAGTTAGCTCAAAAGCTGCTGGAGGCAGAGACTGAGGAAACTAAGCATGAGCTGGAAAAAACAACAGCACAAAACCTTTGCAGTGGGATACAGGTAAAAGTGTTATCTTGGAGGCCAGCAAGCCATGGGAGTTAGCTTGGCTTTTCGAATTGCTTCCAGGTACTGTCTGCGTTTGCTGCCAGAAACACATTTTCTTCCACCCTGGAGACTAACAATGGCTGTTTGCTTGTGCCCACATCTCCTAAACTCCACCAGTCCCTTGATGTGATTATCCCCAACTGGGAAGCTGCCTTTTCCTACCTTTCTGTTTGCTTCCAAGCCTGATGTGAGTGCTGCAGAACTCACAGATGAGAACTTTTACATTTTCACATATTAGTGCTTTTGAGGAGAAGAGGTTGTGCTTGCTTTCATGTATGTAGACACAATCCTGACCTTTAGCTGGGTCCCAGCCCTGTGATTCAATAGCTGGCACTTGCTTCCTGAATCAGTAATGAGCTAAAGGTTATGGCAGGGAGCACGCTGAGCTCTGGATATAACATTTTTCAGAGAAGATAAGAGACTCAGACCTGCAATGTTACAGAAGAGGTAAAACATTTTTCCTGGCAGAGCATTTTTTATTTGGGGCCGAGGGCGTGACACAGGACTGTGGCATCAGTCCTGTGCAAATGCCATTTGGTAACCACGTTGTGCCTCCTCCACTTTCAAGTTAAAAAGACACTTCTCACTCTCTGCCATTGGGACGGTCCCTGTGTGGCACTAAGCAGTTGCTGTACTTCACACCAGCCATGGATGCATGTTAGTGGTGGATGAAGCAATCCCCGTGCAGATTTCTGCTGCTGTGAAGTTTGCAGAGCACTTTGGGAATCCCAAGAGGCCAACACACTCATTGCAGCAAGCTCCACCACAACAACTGTAGTAGCAGGCTCAAAGAATAGGCTACTCCAGAATTTCACTACTTTTCTTTTCCAACTTCATCTTGAATTCCCCCTGCACAGCCTCTACATCCCTCCTTCCTGCCTTACTTGTTGGGAAGATCCTCTTGCGTTCAGACATTGCTTGAACTCTTCCATCTCTCTGTCTCCTGAGAACTCTGCACCAAACACTGGCTTAGTGCAGGACTATCCTGTCTGGAATAAGATCAGTCAAAAAATTGAGATCTCCCATGCTTAGTCACCAAAGAGATTATTTTGGTATAGAAAAAAAGCACAGCACTGAGGTAACCTTGACTCTTGGTTTCCAATGATCCACCCCACACCAGGGAGCAAGTGCACAGAGAATCCTGATCTCTTGCACTGCAGTCTCCCACAAGAAGGATTCACTTCAGGTTTAGGTTTAGAGAATGTTTTACTTGCTGCTGCTGCTGCTGCTGTGGACTTTTCCCACTGAGGTCAATGACACCAAGTGCCATGGAGACCATGCTGCTGGCATGAGCAGCTCTGCCAAAACAGGTCAGAGAGTCTTAGGAAAAGTGTATGTTGAGGAAAGGAAAAAATGGTACACACAAAAGATCTGCGTGCGTGGGATTTGCAAGCAACAAGAAACAGATTTATCCAACTCTGCTAAATCAGTGAATTAGCTCTGTGCTCGAAGAAAAAGTTATCCTGAAAGGCTGTGCTATTCAGTAGCTCACTTTACATCTGAGAAAAGTCTGCAAAAATCCTCCTGCATTATCTCTAGCCTTATAGATTTCTTCTTTTCATCTGAGGCTCAGAGTGGGGATTACCCATTAAGGTGCAGTGGCCAAATCACATTCAATCTATTCTCTGTAAAAAGAAGAAAAAGCTTTGGTCTCTCCTGTCCTCTTCCATCTCACTCACTTTCCATGTCCACATCCAAAGCATTTACCTCCAACTTTCCATAGGTGAATTCAATAGGTGAATAGGTTCTGAACCAAGAGGACACAAAGGAAACTAAATAACAATTCTCACTTCTCAATCCTACAGGCTGCATCCTACTTCTCCAGCACCACAGAACAAGGGTTCATTTAAAATCTTCATGTATTTCTCAACCCAATAACAAGACAGCTGGCAATTTCCAGCCAGCACTGACCAGTTTAGACCTGCAGAGTTTCCACAGTACCATCCCCCTTGCTGTGATCAGGGGTATAACAGTGGCAGCAGCACGGGCAGGTTGGTATCAAACCATCTGGGCTCAACCACACCAAAACATCTGCAGGGCTTCACATCTGGCCAACCCCACACTTGACCTGGCAGCACCTGCACGAGCAGATGTGTTCAGCAAGGAATGATGTGACCAGGAGATCCAGCCCTGAGCTGTGCCAGCTCTGCCTCTTCCCCTGCTCCTGCAGCCCCAGTGGGACCATTACCGAGTGGAGTTAAACACAGGAGTTAGTAAGTGCAGCTGGAGAGGGGTAATAAAAGCAAAAGACAACTAGAAAAATACCTTTGCAAGCAGGTGAGGCATGTAACTACAGGCAACTAAAACGCTTTTACCACGTTGAGTTTTTATAGAAATGTGTTTGCTTTTCTTCAACCACACAAGTCAGAGACTGTAAACATCTGCTTGTTCATGCTGTCTCTCTCCCACAATGTTTTGATTTAGATATTTTTCTGTAATGTCTGCAACTTAAACATATCAGAATTGTGCCAAGGTTTCAGTAACAAACAGAAAAAGGGATTGAAGGTATTAGAAAAGTGAAAAGCTAATAAACCCAAAGCCATTTAAACAAACTGACAACAGCCCTGGCATCACTCTGAAGCATTCCAAAGCAGAATTTCCTGAGCTGAAATTACCTTGAATGCATCTTTCCAGTAAAACTGAAATTACCTCCCTTTCAGCATGAGACCTATTGAAGTACTTGACCCCTTGGACATCATAATCTTCTTGGCAGCATTATCAACAGTTGCTTCAGAAGCTGGTGAGCTGGAAGCCCAGCATGACTTGTTTGTCATGGTTAAACCCCAGCCAGCAACTAAGTGCCACAGAGCCACTCATTCATTCCCTCTCACCATCTACAGTGAGGTTTTTTCTGCTGCTCTGTTAATTTTATTTACTTGTATGTGGATTCCAAGACAAAAAAAAGTCAATTATGGCTTACTAGGAATTAAAAAGAACTTGTGCAACTGGGCTTCTGATTTAGTTATCAATCCAAAAAGACATTATGTACTAAGAAGTAAAAGATAAAATCATAAAGCAAGGTTTGCATGACTTGCAGCTCCTCAGATTAGAAAAAAACCCAAAAAACAAGCAAACAAAAAAATTACAGAAAACCTAAAGAGATTTTTATTAATGCTTTAGATGACTTAGGGAAAAAGTCACTTAATCATAACATTGTAAACAAGGAAGTTCTACAGCAGTATTTAAAAATATCCAAAATTGTTTTAGGAGCCCCATTGATTTGAATTAGGCAGCTGCATAATCACAGGGGCTGCAATTTTAATGAACATTTCAACAGGAAATGTAGAGCTGATTATATATATCAAAACAGGAAAGATCTGAATGCTGCAGCAACTCTTTTTTTTGGTTGTTGTTTTGTTTATTACCTCAGTGTGCAGATCCAAACCAACTCCAGAACTAATACAGAACTTACCTGACAGCCCCTCTCTCCTTGGCTTCCAAAGCTTCTGGTTGCAGCTCTGATCTTACTGTCTTGATACATGTCATTAGGCACAACATTTTGAAAAATAATTAGTGATTCAATCAGATTTTACACTGGATCAAGTGGCTGGAAACTTCAATGCTGTGCTGCAGTTTTCCCTTAAAATACTTTAGGGCATGTTATATATACTTAATTAGATAATGTTTATACAGTGCTTTGAAGAAATAAGGAACTCTGTAAGGGCTGGGTCGCATTTTCAGACAGGAAAAGAGCAGTGTTGAGACAGCACAGGCAGAGAGGGAGAACAAAGCTCTCAAAAGCTGAACACCACCTTGTTTTCAGAAAGGTTTCAGGACATTTGAGAAAAAATATGTCAGCAGCTTCCAACATCCAGGCACTAAGAAAGAAACAGAAGTTGTGAAACAGGGGATGCTGCAGAGGCAGTGCAGTGACAGTGCTTCTGATACCAAAGTGAGAACAGTGGCACCAGAGTCACAGGGGCAGCAGCAGCTCTCCAGAAGAAAAACTTTGCTTATACCCAAGCCCAGGGCATTATTATTACCCTCTTAAGAGCAATTTGCAACATAAGGACTCAGACAGAGTTGCAGGCCTTGATAAAACAAAATGCATTCCACTCCTGTGAACACTCTTATTCATAAGAGTGGGAACTAATGGAATAAAAGTATCTGGCTGCTTATTATTTTGAGGTGAGGGAAGCAGGGCTTTTTTGTTAAAGTTAGGGTGCTTTTGGGTTGCATGCTAAAATACTAAAATACACTGTAAAACACAAAAATGTGTCTTCCTAGGAGGAACAGGGAGCAGCGCATGGCTTTCCCCTGACTGGGCACCCAGAGCAAGCACCAGAGGGGATGCAGAGCACAGAAATGGCCAAGTTCTGCTCTGGGTCAGGATGAGGCACCACATAAATGCTTCATCCAAACCTCTATTAAAAGACTTTGGAAAGCAACAAAGCAAGCTGTGGCTAAATCCACTCAGAATGAACAAGAGATGCAGCATCCAGACATTTGGCTCCCTACAGGGCAAGAGGCACAGAGAGTGCTCCAAAGAGTTTCCAGTGAGCAATGAAAGCAAACAATGTATGCAGGGAGCTTTAAAAATGATTGCAAAGAGAGCCCTGAGCTTCTGTTCTGTGCGTTTTTGGGGTTTTTATTTGCCTATAACTAAATTACATGATTTCTTTGCAAGTCTAATTAAGCAGTTAATTGATGCTGGTGCCCTTTAGCATCTGGCATTTAAGATTAAGTAAATAATGGAGAAAAGTGCATGCAGCACCCAGCAATAATTAAACACAGCAAGGGTTTGTTCCCCCACCCTCCCCCGTTCTAACCTGTTACATATAAATCTTCGAGGATAACTGTCTTTAATAGCTTCAAATACACTTACACACCATATAATGGATACTTGACAACAGTATTTTTCCTCCTAGAGATGGTGGATAGTAGGTGTATCTTTGCTCTTAATCGGGAGATTTCATTTTATGCCTTGCAGTCAAGGGGAAGGAGAAGCTTCATTGTGACAACTCTACCCGACTGAAGAGCATGTTATGGATCTTCATGGGAACATACTTTTAAATCCAGGACTGTGACTGTTGCCATCATGCATTAAAGATTTGTGGTTAAATTTTTTCCCTTTTTCACATGCTTGGTCCTTCCTGATGGACCATTCAGTGTTATTCATGTATTTCCTGAAGTCCGTGGAAATGCAGGTCATGAAAAAGAAAAACTGAGTTATCTAAAATAAACCTCCAGGGAGACATTAGTGCTGCTTTTTAGTTCTTAAAGGTGATTTATAAGAAAGACATGGAGAGACCTTTTAGCAGGGTTTCTGCAATAGGTTTTAAACTAAAAGAGGGTCGATTCAGACTAGATATAAGGAAGAAGTTTTTTACAATGAGGATGGTGAAACACTGGCAGAGGTTGCCCAAAGAGGTGGTGAGTGGAAGAATTTGAGGTCAGGCTGGACAGGGCTCTGAGCAACCTGACGTACTTGAAGATGCCCCTGCTTATTGCAAGGGGTTGGACTAGATGACCTTTAAGGGTCTCCTCCAACCCAAACTAGAATATGATTCCATGATTTTTCACATGTAGAGCACTGCACTGAGATTTCCATCTGATCTTAAGAGCACAGTTTCCTCAGAAGGCCACAAGTGAAGGAGTGGACATAAGTTATAAGACCTACTCCAAGTCTTATGCTACAAGAAACTCTGAACCAGCTACAGCAGACCCAGCTTCTGCTGCTCTCCCAACAAGACCACTCAGGAGCATAAGCTCAGTCAATGTCAGCCAGACTGCTTTCCTAATACAGCTTTGATTCAAACTAACAACACTACGAAAGCTTTTCAGTTCTTCCAGAGCTGCCTGATGGAAGGAATTGCTGCCCAAAGATTAGTGCCACAATCTTTTTAGACTCTGCAAGCAAAAAAAGCTTCTGTGGAGATTCCTGCCCACCTCCCATGGGTGCTTAATTAGTATCTCTGGCATACTCAGAAACCTTTGGACAGAGGGTGCTACAGAAGTGGAAAATATTATCATCATTATGCCTGCTCCCACCAGTGCTGGCATCCAAGGGAGAGCTTGTCCAGCAGATGGTGAAGTTGTGAGCATGGCTGGCTTTGGTTGTGATTTCCCTCATCACAGACTCTCCTTGTTGGAGCAGCTTCCCCTTCTTGATGCCTGAAGAGCAAACCAGAACCTGCAGAACAGGACTGCATCCTGCTGGTCAGTACCACTGACACATTCAAACCAGCCAGCACTCAAATCACTGCAAACTAAATCATCCAAAGGGCTTTCTAATTAAAAAAAGCTTCACTCAGATGGCAATTCTTTTTCCCATCTGTCACAGTCAGCCCCCCCTGAATTTCGATCATTAAAAGGAAAAAAAACCCAAAGCATTAGTCAGCTTTTGTTAAGTGTCAAACATTCCCACTCTAAACAATGAACAAAACAAGGAGAGGTGTTTAATAGCTCTCAGAGCAACTTTATACCTTCCTAAACATTATTTCTGTACCTCTTGTTAATTGCTCATTTGCCCTGGTTGTATGGAAGAGCCTGGCTCACTCCAGCTTTGACAGAGGAGAACAGCAGTGCTTAACATGCTGCAGGAGGTGTGATATGCCTGGTTTTAATTTTTATCCTTATTTATTTCTGTTGGGGTTAGCAGCTGAGGACTCTGAGCTACCTGAGGCGTAACTAAGATGCCATTAGCTTTAAATCTGTTCCCAAGTGCTGCAAGCAGCCTCTCCATTTGGCTTAGGACATCACCTTGCAGATGAAGCTTTTGCATACGTGGGAACATTCTGCTCAAAACTTCTCTCTTCACCAAAAACTTCCTAGGGACTCTGGAATAAAAGCACAGGGTACTGCTCCCCTCCTCTTTCCTGGGGTTTTTCACTGTAAAATGTGAAGGATCCTGTAGTAGAAAGAAGTGCTTTGAAACAGGAGCGAAGAGTAATCTTTGCTACTCCTTGTAGCACCATGGGAGTCCAAACACGTTCTGCAGGGAGCTTGCAAATGCATCAGCACCCTGCCCACGTAGGGAGGAAGGGACTGATCATGGAAACAACCTGACCTGGAGTTCCTCCCCATGGTGGCTGACGATGGAAACGCCTTTAGCCCACATCTGCTACAACAGCTCCAACATCACCGGCGCTAACTCGGGATTTATTTTTATCGCTCTTCTAAAACGAGACAGCAACTTCCCCTCGCCTGAATCCTGCCTCATTTCAGGGAAGGCATGGCAGCATGGCAATCTAAAAGGGGAATCACACGCCGTCGTCATTACCAGCCTATTCAGAAAGGCTTTGCTGAATCTCTCAGATCTGTACGGTCGCTTTGATGCCACCAGCAGAGAGATTTCTGATGACACATCCGCAGTCTCCAGCGAAGGTGCTGCTGCTGCTGCTGCTGCCTCCGGCCCTTCCTTACAGAAGCCTCTGATCTATTTAATTTAGGTTCTTTTGCTGCACACCTATGAGGGGGTCTGATCATGGCAGAAGGTAACTTTACAACATTGCATGCCCGCCCAACAACCCACCGTGCCACAGTCCTCCAAGAGGACCCATCGAGACTCTTCTATTCAACAGAGACAGAAACACACTCAGAGAGCCAGAGAGTGAAAAGGCAATTTGTGAATCTAATCTCATCTTCAGCTTTTCATCTGTTTGATTTTCATCCATTGAGCTGGAGCTGGTTGTATGTAAGAATGAATATGCTGTTCCCTAATGGAAGCTGGATTGACTTGCTCTCTAAGTGGAGATGCCAGACAAGCTGGCACTGAAATGGAGAAAACATGGGAACATTGCAATAGTGAGGGAAGATGCATCAGTCCTGTGACACACAAACCATACCTGGTAGCTTTAGTTTACTGTAAAGAATTGGCTGCTCCCAGATGCTCAGAAATCCCTGACGGGCAGACATGAGTTTCCTGCATTTTAGGACTTACTACAATTTAACAATGCCTTTGCTTCCCTGGCATGAAAAACCACACCAGCAGCACAGAGAGCACTGCATCTACTTACTGATCTAACACCTGGGTGTTAGCAAGCCAGGTCAATAGGGGTGAAGATGCTAAGACAGGCTTTTCTCTCTTCCTGCTGACATCCTTATGTCAGCACCACACTCTAAAGGATATCACAACTCTACCACATCGTGGTACTGATGTCAGTGCCGTGATTAAGACAGCAAAGCAATTACAAGTGTCTGCTTTTGTATGCTGATTGCTTTCCAAATAGATGTTCTCCATTCCAAATAAATCCACTATGGATTAACGTTTCTCCTACTTGTTCACTACCTAGAATGTATGTGATTAGAAAAGTGTGATCAAAACTCTG
This sequence comes from Trochalopteron elliotii, assembly GCA_024734555.1. NCBI lineage: Eukaryota > Metazoa > Chordata > Aves > Passeriformes > Leiothrichidae > Trochalopteron > Trochalopteron elliotii. The sequence goes on from JANPWX010000033.1 coordinate 2,832,558, forward strand.
CTTGACCATTTTTCAGCACTTCACCATTTTTCTTTTCCTCATCAGGGAGAAAAATGTATCCATTAGTTAACCTTTTCAAACACATTCTTTTTGTAGGCTAATTCAAAGAAGGATTATAAAAAAAAAATCGTCAGACTCGGCATGTGAATAGCTTTTTGTGAGCACAGGGAACAAGCATTCATATATCAGAACATCAGCATGGGGAGATAAGGGAGCTGTATAGTGAGAGCTTATCTGAATGCAAGATCAGCCCTGTGAAACCAGCATAAACATCAAGGACAGAATCCATATATTGATGTAATTCTTAGTGCTACTAGTGCATTTGTGTGAATTTGCAATTAAATAAAGCTTATTCCTTACAAAGAAAACAAGAAGTTAAGGATACAATTCAAGGTCTATTGAGATCAATGAGAATTTTTTTCATTGCATTTGAATATAGTTCCCTCTCCCTCCCTCCCAACATGCCTCCTAGAATATTAAGAAAGAAATTACCTGAAATTCGTTTGTACTACTTTTAAACAGACCAAGAATTGAATCCTCAATTCTCTTAGTCTGCTTTCTAAACCAGCAAATCCAAAGCTCTCCTTTTATCCACAGCTAACATTTAATGTATTTAAATCCACATTGGTTTTGTACCAAATAAAGTCATTGAAAATACCACAAATAGATGTGGGTGACAAATTAACTGATGCAGGCAACATAACTTTGAATTTCCTGACTTTTAGGCAATTAAAATATCAACTTAATTGTTGGATCTGTGTAGCTTCTCTCATTTTAATATGTAAATCAGTCTCTATTACTCTATAGCTCAAAGAATGTGTGACTCTGCTTACTTGATTAGGCTGGGAATTGCTGGTCCTGCTGTCACTGTGTTTACACTCTAGTGACAACTTTGCACATCAAATTCACATAATGCAATGTCATCAACTTACTCATCAAACATAAACTTCTTAAATACAGCCGCTGCTCTAAAATATTGAACCTTATTTTACATCATTTACAGCTCCTAAATAATCAGCATAAGTGAAAAGACAAACTGGAAATTCAACTGCACAACAGTATTTCTCAGAAAAAACAGCTTCCCACAGACAGGAAGATGAACCAGAAAAACAGTCCATGCCAGAAGTCATCCTTTGGCTTCCCAATTTTAGTTGCATACTGCCCCTTTAAAATGTGATACAAGGAGACAAACTTTATTTCTCAGTTTCCACACATTCACCCCACCTCTTCAGTGTTAAGGAGCCCTGATTTATCCTGTGAAGACAGTCAGATGTCAGCTCCTGGCCACATATAGTTGCCTGCAAATTGATATGAGGACTCCAGAGTAAACCAGCAAACTCAGTCATTTTTTTCCTATTATGACCTGATCACAATAGGAAAATCATCTTGGATAGTATGGAATGGGAAAGGGTAATTAAGTTCAGTATTTTCCCATTCCTGTAATTTCCTGAATCCAATAAACAACCCCAACCAAGGAGATGCTCACCTTGCCAGCACAAGGCTTTTTAGACTTCCCAGTGCCCTTGACACCCCTTGCAAAGTTCCTCCACTGGATTTCTACCAGTCTACTGGCTCACAGAGGCATCAGGCTTTAATTTCCAGGAGAAACAATGCATTGACAAGATGCAGAGCAGAGATCTGAGGCTGGGCGCTGCCGGAGCGCTCCCCCACGCTGGCAGGCTGGTTTTTCTGATGTCAGGGAAATCATGTCAGCCTGAATTTGAGACATCAGCACAAGCCTTTCTTCTCAATCCTGCTGATGAATGAAAGAGCATTTTCAATTGTGTACATCCAGAGGCCTTGTGGCACATCAGGCCTAATCAAAAGCTGCTCCACGATGCAAAGTGCTGTCAGAGGCAGCTCCCAGCACAGCCCTGCAGGAGCCAAAGGGCAGCTGCAGATAATACTGCATTTCCTCCCCTTCAGGGCTGGAGAGATCATCCCAGCCACCAACGAGGCCACAACCAAGCAATGAGAGCTAGACTCAAGTATCCCAGGCAGGAAAACACAAATGACAAAGTTTACCAACAATAAAGCTCAACAGGCTTGTCTCTGGTTGACAAAGAAACCATTAGCACAGAGGAATATTTAAGAACCTGAGGGATGTAGAACTGTGGCCATGAAGGGTGTTACCTCTCATGTGGCAATTTCTGTACAGGACAAAATTGGTGGTGTTTTCAAGGATTGTGGGGGTGGGAAGGAGCTAAAACACAGAGAGAAGGATTTTGGATCCTTCTGCAGTTCATTGACTTTTCTCCTTGCAAAGGCTCTGAACATTCCCTGAGTAGAAATGAAGGAGCACAGCTACTTCTGGGGGTTACTTCTGGTAGTGAGAACAACTCTTCCACATGCTCACTTTGTATTTCACTCAGCTACTGATGGACTGGGAACTGGAATCCCAAGTAATCAGGCTTAAAAGTGCTGTTTCTATTACCAGTCTTTCCTTCACAGAGAGTTTTTCCTTCACATACAGAAGGAGGCAGAATACTCCTTGTCAGCCCAGGTTTCTCTACACATTTTCTCTTGATTTATCTGCTCTCTGAAGTCACCTCTAACCTTGCTCCCTGCCCATCTGTAATGGCTTTAGCTACCTCTAACCTTCCCACCTACCTCAGCAAAGGCAGCCTGTTCCTCCCCAGATGTAACACCACACCTTTACTGTGTCAGGACTGAGTAAGGAAAATGCATTTGCCCAGGAAACCAGCAGCCTTCTCCTCAGCTGTATTTTCTTGCAGTGCTACTCTTTTCCATTACACCCAGACTCAAGTCAGGATCAATAAGCCCAGAGAATGTTCCCTTGGGAGCCTCCTTCCTCATATTGCTACAGAAACCATTGCAGATGTTGTCGCAGTTGTGTTTAAATTTGGTGCTCCTCATCACATACATTTTTATTTTCTTTTCCATTTCTTTCTCTCTCACAACTTATTTTACTATTTTTTCTTTCCAAAAATGGTTTTATTTTTTTATGGAACAAAGCTTCTATTTCTACTAAATATTTTGTAATCCATTTCTGCACAGTGCCTTGCAGGAGGGTAGAAGATGCTTTAAAACAAAAGCCCTTGTAGGACTTGCTGGAGCTGTATGGAAGTATTATGTAGGTTCACAGGCTGCCTCTTAGAAAAACAGAAATATTGAGTTCTCCAAGAACTTCACATGTGAAATTGATAGAAAAGGAGGGCAGGAAGAAATCCTGCAGCTTTTTCTGCTCTTTGTGAAGGCTAAGTATAGTCTGAGAGTAACCTTTGACTGACACCAAGTTTTACACATTCGCCAACTACAACAGAACTACTTTACAGAATTTATTACAAACCTCTGGCCCCCTAGACAGCAGAGAGAGCCTGAAAGTTCCAGCAATGTCTCAGTGCCACCTCCCACCCCAGTTTCACAAGAAGCTGCAGGCTTCAGGCATCCTTGGGGGTTTGTTGGGTCAGCAACCTTTGGCCCTCTCGCAGCACAGATTACACCGAGCTCAGGGCAAGTCTCTGGCTGTTCAACAGACTCATGGCAACTTGCCACAGGCAGGGCACACTGTTTGCAATATCCTCAATGCTGCATGACTTCATATCTGTATTATCTCCAAAAAAAACCAAACCTTGGGATCCTTTCTGGATGATGAATACTATATATGATTAAAGCTTTTTTTTTTTTTTTTAAGATCAGAAAACATTCGTTCCAGCCCTCTTGAGATACTGGACTTTCATTCAAGCCAGGACCTTTATAGGTGCCTGCAGTGACTTCAGTAGTGCAGAACATTTACCATCAAAGGCACTGTTGCTGAATCAGAACACACAAAAGCTTCAAGGTATTTTCCCCTTACGGCTGCACTGCCCAAATCCATTGACACCATTTAGGGACACTCCCCTGACCACTGTAACCCTGTCAACATGAAGCACAGGAGATCACAACTCTGCTGAAGTATTTTATGAAAACAGGTATATTTAGCAGCACCACCTGGCTATCTCCAGTGCTGGGCTGAGACAAAGGGATATGGATAATAATGAAGGGAATCAAAGGAAGCTCTATTTAAACTATCAGCTTATTCCCAGTCTTAATATACAATTCAGGTCCCAGACTGGTCTGAATGTCTTGCAGGAGAGAAAGTAGCACCATAAAAACAATAATAACGAGAATTAGCTGAGAGCTGGAGGGATTGCCCCACAGAGGCTGTGGAGTCAGCACAGGAGGGCAGGCAGCTCCCAGTGGGTCAGGACTGCTGCTAGTAACTCTCATCCCTTGTGCTGCTTTCCATATCATTTATGGTTTGTACACCAGTGCTATGCAGCATCTCAGATGCAGGTAGCAGTAGGGGATGATTTCTTCCCCCATCAAGGATATGTGGCCATCTCTGGAGTGAAAGAGGACAGACCTTCATCAGTGCACAGCAAAGCACCGGAGGCAAAGTCAAGCTCTTTATTAACTTCAGATGAAATTGGGATATGCAGAAAGCAATTTACTGAGATACAGGCAGGGCACAAAGGCTAACATCCTGCTTTCAACTGAAGTCCCTTAACATTTGAAGGCAGCAAATGCCCTGGACCTTTGTGTCTCTTTAGAACAAAGGCAGTTCCTTCAGTACAAGTGAAGGGGAAGCAGCAGGTTAAACTTAAGTGACAGAAGGGTCACCTAATGAATCTGTGCTGTGCTCCAGGAAAAGGCAGGATGAGACTGAAGGAGAGCTGCCCTCTGTGCACTCACCTGGCCCGAGCCCATTTAACCACTGGCACAGAGTGAGGAATGGAGGCTGCACTTCCACATGTGCACCCACCAGCAGCTGAGGTCAGGGAAGAATCCTCCATCAGGTGGACTCGGGTGTCATTCCCAGGTGCAGCCCTCATCATGTGTGGATTCCCTACACAGATGGCAGGAAGCACCAAGGCTTCCAAGCACCAACAGCTCAGCCAACTGTGGATGGAGAATGGCAACTTCTAAATTCCATCTGCTCCTTTTTTGTCACCTTCTGTATTCAGAAACACATTCATCAGAAGCACAAGCACACTGGGACAGTGACAAATTTTACCGTCTCTGGTGTGTCACTTCAACAAGATTAGATTATTTTAATATTAATTCATGACCCAATTTAAATCCAATTAAATACATTTTTACAAGGCCCTGGCATGGCTGTGATGCTGGGGACAGCCCCTGCTGAATGCCAGGTGTAGCATCTGTGTTAGGGCCAAACATCTGCCTCAAAGTGAGATTCCCCAGTCCTTCACCAAGGACCCCCTTTTCCCACCTTTTTCCTAACAAGGGGAAAAGGACACTGAAACCACTGAGAAGGATAAATAGCTTTTCTTTTTGGTGGGATTATGCTCAGGAAAATAGCTCCAAAGTTCTCCCCAGATGGTTGAAATCAGAGTTGATTTCCCCATCTTCCTTCCTGGTAGGGGTGCCAGCCTCTCTCTCACCAGAAAGAATATTAAAAGCACTTTTCCTCTTTCTCACAGGGAGAAGCTGCATGAAGAAGGGAACACTCCAGTGTAGCTACAGGACAGCAATAAATCATGAGAGCTCATGGAAAATTCACATTACTGCTTTCTTTTAGTCAGGAACCATTCATTTTAGTCAGGATCATCCATTCCTACCTTAAGACACATTACCTTTAAGATAGGAACACAAATGGAGAAAAGAAGCTCCTGAACCATTGTCTCTCATTTCTACCTATGCTTTATTACAAGTCATTACTTCTCTCAGCTCCCCATTAGCTGCCACCTACATATTTGCTTGCAACTAGGACCCAAATCCATCTCTAGCAGTGCCAGGAATCAAGAGGCCTACTAGGACCCCACAGGGCAAAAAAAGAAAGATCTAAGCAGAAATGGCCTGGAGAGAAATGGGAAAAAATACGAAAAGCTATGGAGATGGAAAAAAAAAAAAAGTAGAAGATGCAGACTTAAATACAGAAAGGGCAGTGGAGGGAAGGTGTGAAGAGCACGGGAAAGGGAAATGCAGAACTGGAACAGATTTCAGATCTGTGCAGCAATGCCCTGTGCCACCTTTCCAAAGCTGTCACAATCTGCATCCCCGTTTCCGAGGCAGGAGGACGCGGAGCCTCTCCCCAGATGGCTGTCTGACCTTGGTGCTCCCAGCTCTTAGACAACCCAGCAGAGAAACACAACACTCACAGAGCTCCAGCCCACACCCCGAGTGTGGTGCCCACAGCCCTGCCCCCCTTATCACCCCATGAGCCTGCACTGCCAATCTGCATTTTGGAAAAGGACAGGATGTTGTTATAGCTCTCCATAGGTCCCCATCTGAACAGGGACTATTACAGCACAAATGAGAAGAGAGGGCCACTGAACCATGTGGCAAGTTGCCAGGCTGTGCTGCAGCCTCCAGCGGTTATGCTCAAAGAGATTTAAAGTCCAGCATAACCTTGATTTTTAATAGAGTCACATTTAATGAGCTTTAACGTCCACAGTAATAATTTTCTTATTACCTACGCAGGAGTCGGAAATACGATCAGAAGAAATGTGCTGCACTCCAGTCCAATGAAGGGATTTAACAATGGCCAATACATTATTATCAAAACCATCAACATCATTGTCCTTAATGCCTTTTTTTGGTTGGTATAATTATAATTCTGTGAACCATAAGCATAGCTGTTGCATACCACATAAGCTTGCTGAATGCATCAAGCCTGTCTGGCTGGAGGCCACTCAAAATCCCTCACCTCGCCAAGCAGCCAGTCAGGTTATATGGCAAACAGGACAATAAAATCTTACATTTACCTCTATCTGTCTAAAGGCAAAATACAAACTTACACATGACCTTTGTTATCCTCCCAGCTTTTATCCACACTCTTACTACTGTGTCCTTGCTCTCTTTTCATCCCATTCTACTCTGACACCAGAGACCCACCTCAAAAGCTCAGAGAACTGAATTTGCCTCTTGCGTGTGTCACACGAGCGAAATGGATAAACAGACAGATGGGGACTGCAGCTGACAGAAAGGGGTAAAAGAAAAACTCCAACTCTTGTTATTTTTGTACAGAAACAGCTTCACAAAACTCACAGAAATCCGCTCCCTTATCATACACAACCAACCTCCCTCCCTGGGGCAGCCAATTGGACAGTGACAAACAAAGCAGAGGGAGTTTCTGCCACACACTCCCCACTTCACACCTTGAAAATACACTGAGGCAGAAGGCATGTGGCAGCTGTTGCTGTGGGCAGAGCTAAGAAAACAGCACAAGCTGGATCTTCCATGTCTTATCCAGAGGGAGACAGTGTGAGTTTTCTGGCCACACGAATCCATGTTGTTGAGCCACTGCTGAACAGCTGCTGCATCCACACTGTGGATACAGGATGGAGTCAGTGCAGAAATGGATGCAGCTTGCACAGCACACTTGATCAGCTGTCCCCAAACCCACCAGGAGCTCTCCCTGCCCCAGCAAGGAGGCCAAATCTGGCATTCACCTGGCTAATTTAAATGCAGCTCAGAATAACCCAGTAACCTTGTGGTCAGCACTGTAACACCCTCAGCATCTCTTCCCACCCCAACATTTGCAGTGCCCATGCTCTGACCATGCTGCTGAATGCTCCCACAGCAGAAATGAGAGTTTAGGTGTATTTATGGCAATGTGCCCTGTGCATGACAGTGATGCACTCAAGCACATGAAACACAAGAAAAAATGCCCAAGATCTTTCCACATAACCTGGCTTCCTATACCTTCACCCTGTTCTTAAAGAGAGTCATCCACAGAGCTGCTCCATCCTTCAACAGCTTTTTCCCATTTTGTTTACAAGAACCACATCCAGATGCTCTTATAGGCACTCTGAGAATCCAAAGAGCCCTCCTGTGACTTTGGTAAATGACACTGAAGTACTTCCCACCCTTCTAAGTTCTGAACCTGATGCTAACCCTTCTAAGAACCTGATGCTCTCTTTCACCTGAGATGGTCATCAGAAGTCAGAATGATGTAGCTTGGGACTGGGGTAAAAGGAAAAAAAAAAAGCATCACATAAGTGAGGCTGGAAATACCCTGAAACCCAGTGAGCTGTTTGTTTTCCTGTTGGAATCAAAGGCAGAAGAGAAAACAGCTTTAAAAACGCATCCCTTCTGAGCTAACGACGAACCTGGTAACATCCCAGCACAGAGGCACCTCACAAACAGCTAAAACCAGCTGTGTGGAAAGGCAGCAGAATGACAATTCTAACACATCATAGGAGGCACACGTGAGGAACACATTCCCCCAGAAGAGACGGTCTAATTACTGCAGATGATACCCCAGAGGTTCATTCATCAGTGACAGAGACATGGGCTGACCCCACCTCTGCAGCCTCTCTGCCCCTGCCCTCCCTGGGCACTGTCAGGCCCCTGGACCTGCAGCATCAGATGTGCCTGGTACTCGGGGCACAGGGACAGACAAGGGCACTGAGCAGCAGCATCTATTGCAATTTAAACCCCTAAAACCCAGAGCATTTCAAATTCAAATTGCAATGCCAGAGCTATCCCCAAGAACTGCTCACTGGGGGTCTGAGCCTGGAAGCTCCTACAGACAATGGTCTTTTTAAATGTTTGCCAAGTGTTTCATGCTTATGCATCTGTTAGAGCATCAACTAACAGGAGTGACAGAACTGTCACTTACTTGTAACATGCAGTGAGCTCTTCACTTTATAAACCACCCCATCTGCACATTTCACCATCATATTTTTAAGGCTATATAGTACCATAATCCACTGTGAGATGATGGAACAAACACATTCTCAGCAGTAATACAGTGCCATTGTTTGAGCGATGGGAAAACAGACAAGCTGCTTTCTGAGAATTTCGGTTTCTTAACAGAGAAAGATGGTTATTTTCTGTGCATTTTCTTTAAAGCAGGGCTCTGTCCTTTTGTGGGTCTGAAGTCTCCAGCATTTGTGACCTTTGGGAAAAGCTCTGCTCTCTCAGTGTCATCTGAGGGAGATGCCTGACCTCCAGACATTGACCATGTACATGCAGTTGGAACACACCAGGTTTGCTCCCCATGGACCTTCAGTTCTCTTTCATTTGTTTCTTCTCTAACAAATTGTTTTGAGGCTATGAGAGCTACAGCAGCAACTTCTCCTGGGCTTTTCAGCATAACTTGATCCTGCCTGGCCCATCACAGTGTTAGAGATGATGAGTTAGGCTTTGATATCCTTACCTTGATTTTCAGAGTCCGAGAGCATGTCTGGAGGTGTTGCTTTTTGGGGTTCCTGTACTAAAAAGTCTCACTCAGGTATGTGAAAGGAAGACAGACTGTACTGGAGTGCCACATATTCTGTGAAACGTATTTAGCTCAGTGAAAGATGTACTTTGCTTTCATGGAGTATTGAATGTAGCTGTGATTAATGGGGCACATATACACTGATAAACAATATTAATTTGTTTTAAGCCAGGTCTGAAAAGATTCCAACCACTTGCTTCCCTGCAGCTATGAAAGTTATTTCCTGCTGTCTGTACTACCTCAAGGGCTAAACCAGCCCTGAAAGGAAGGAAATATTTCCTTTCACACTGTCGGCAGCACCAGCCTATGAAGGCTGTTGTATTGGTATTTCATTCATCATGAACAAATGATATGAATTATTATTATTTAGCCTTACCACCCACCCTCTACCACAGGATTGCCACCACACATTCACTCCCTCCTGCACCAACCCAGCTGTTTTCATTTTCCATACCACCACTCCATCAAGCACACAGTCTGCAATGCCTCCATCTGCTTCTGCACTCAGCTCCTCTGGCAGCACGGATGAATAAATGCATCCCCCAGCACCAGCAGCCAGCAACCTACCTGCAACTTCTTGTGGGGACTGAAAACCCCCAACTCCTTCCAGATTGCCAGAGATGGAGCCGCCTCCTTTGAGCACCCTCACCAGCTCCCTCAGCCTTTCACACTCCTCCTGCAGCTGCTGCTGCTCCTCCTTGCGCTGCTGCTTGGCCAGACTCATGGGGTTCATGCTGAAATGGACAACTTTGGTTCTGCTGGGGTCGTAGTCACCCTGGGTGGCAGGAAAAAAAAACACAACAAAAGCACATTGAGTTAACCAACCCAACCTCCAAGTCCACCCAGCCTGCACCACTCAGTGAAATAAAAAGTTACAGCAGAAAATAAGGTGATATTTATGCAGTGACAAGGTTTTATTCCAACAGTTGAAGGCAGCCAAACCCTGTGTTGTTTCTCCTTGTCTTGCTATTCCATCTTTAAAAAAACCCTGAAACACAGCAAAGAAATAACAAACAAACAAAAAATAACCAAACCAGAAAAAACCCACAGGAACACCCCACTTAACAGAACTTGTTCCCTGGCTGATAATTCCACAGTCAAATTTAACTCCAGAAATGAAATTTTATAGCTGTATTTAAAATCTCTTGATAGCAGGAGATTATAATGAACACCCAAACACACCCTTAAACTACAGCAGGACATGCAGTGCCAGCCTGATTTATTGCTCATATGAGCCAGCAACATCCATGGCATCCAAAGGTGGAGTCATTAGCAAGTTGTATCAGCTTGTCCCAAGCAAGGGAAGTGATATTCCATTCCTTTTTTCTCAAAGGAGAATTGTATTTACAGCACTCTAAATAGTCAGTCAAGCCCTAAGATGGCAAATTAATATTCTTTCAAAGTGAGAGGAAAACACTGATGTTTCATTTGTGATTTCAGAGAGACAATTTTCATATAAACTACAGGAAGCCTCACAACCATAAATGTAGTAAAACATGTGCTAATGCTGGCTGCCACGGCACTCTGCCCAGCCGAAACCCTATAGCAGTGCCTGCATAAAAAGCTATTTTATATGGTAATATTTTTCCTTCAATTAAATCTTGGGACCTAAAGTGATTTCGTAAACATTAATTAACCCTCAAGAGCAGCATGAGGTAGGTATTATCCCAGTTTTATCATTTCATTTCCATTAAAGACGTGATAGAACTTTATGTAGGTTTTTTTTTCCATGCAAACCAGAGCAGAGACTGAGAGACTTCATTGTGCATTGCTGGTAAGAGACCCCAGAAGATCCCACTCCCAAACATCTTTTATTGAAAATATTCTCTAGTCACACACTGTGACTAGACTCATCAGACAGTGAACTGCTGAAACTCACTGCCCCAGAGCCTGGCAACAGACACAAAACAGCATCAAAAATGGGTTTGGTAAATTCAAGGACAGCAGCTCCATAACTGGGCTGTGCCAGGGCAGGACATGTGAGAATGTTCCAGCATCTCTGGTTGCTGGAAGAGTGCTGGAGAGAATGGACAGATTTGTGGGCTTTCACAAAATAGCAGCTTCTATCACTGTGGCCAAAGATGCTTTTCTGGGATTTTCTTCCCAGAGGGAAAAAAAAAAAAAAGAGGAGTGTGGTGGTTCCTCATGAGAAACCAGTCTGAGCACAGCTGTGCATCTGGGTAGGAGAGAGTCACTGTTCCACAGTGTAAGTGCAAGTTACAAAGAAAGGAGATGACCTGTGTATGTCCCAGGCTAAGAAGGGGTGGGAGGAACTCCCAGAGGTCTGCCCTGGTCCAAGGCTCAGTCCAGGGAGCTGGGAAGACTCAGGCATGGAAACCTGGGTACCCTTCCCAGCTGTTTGCACTGCCCAAAGTCAGGGATATGTGGTCTCCCAACCCTTGGCCATGCACTCAGCAGGTGATGCACATTCTCCTACTGCCCAAGCCTCACTTCAGTGACCTCAGGAGCACCTGCCCTGCAGCCCCACAACAACAGGGATTTGTGACCCCATTTCCATAGCCAGGCTGAGACAAACCTCCCCTAATTGCCAACCAGGCAATTCAGGGCAAAAGAAGAAATAATCCCACCATCAGCCTTGATCAAGAGAAATTCAGTTGAGACCTGAAGGACAGAAGCAGCATCTTGGAGACATCAAACAGAGGGAGAAGGAAGACAGCTGCAACACCAGCTCATTAGATGTATTTTCCCCAGCACACACTGGCATTTACAAACCTGCTTTTCCACTCAGCTCGTTACCTTCTCGTGCTATTTACACTTCAGGACTCCTCCAGACAGGTCAGGGCACTCCTCACTCTCGTGTTTGTCTTTCAAGGGAAGAGATTCAACTCCAAAGTTTGCAACAGGGCTTACTCTGGCTGGCAGGAGGATGCTCCAGCGTCAGCTGTGGACCCCAGTTCTCCCTGGGCAGCTGCTGGTGCTTCTGACCAGCTGGGGAGGGCTCTGGCCCTGTCTCCCTTGCCAAGGTCAGGCAGAGCTCACAGCTCCTCATCCTGGCTGCCAGCACCATTCCAGCTCCAGTGCAGGGATCACCACTGCTGCAGACACAGCAGCAGGATCCCTGTGTGAGGAAAGCCTTGCACTTGCCTGCTGCTGCCTCCCTGCTAGGGCTGCTGTAACCCACACTGCACCCATCTGTTTATTCTGCAGATTATTTACCCTTTTCCATCATCTATCTGGCCTTTCTATAAAGCCCTGCCACGAAGCTGCAGTGCTTTGGCTCTTACAGATCTTTCAGACCATTTATCCTCTCCTTTCATAACATGCCCCCCTTGAAAAACCTTGCTCTAAAACTCATCACCAGGGCTCAGCCTTATTTTCAGGGTTCACCAGCTCTCCTCAGCACATCAGTCTGAAGCTTCACTGAGACAAGAGAATCTCTTAAAAGCCCAGAGTGCGACGAAGGCAGTGGCAGAATCCATCTCATTTAACATTTCTGGGAGATCACTAACATATTTGCTATGCTACTCACATTTTTGGGCTAGGGGCAGTAGCTTTCTCTTTCTTCTACACAGCACACATCAAACCAGTACATTTCTCCCTACAGCAAAAATATTAGTGCAGCTGGTTTATACTATAGCAATGCCTGAAAGAAACCAAGTGAGACAGGGATCCCAGCATGCCAAGTCCTGTACAAACCCCACAGGAAACTACCAATTAAAGCCCAAAAAGCAAACAACAAAGCCTGAAGATGCACTATGTGAGGGGAATGCAGGTATGGAAAGATGCAGTCTATGGTTTCAGGTTCCTCAGCAGCATGGCAGAAAAGAAAACACATCTTCAGAGCTGCTCCTCCTCAGCACCAGACCATGTTGCCACCTCACAGTCGTACCAAGCAGAGCATTACTTAAGTCTCCAGGAAATTTACTGGCACTCTCTGGAGTTTCAAATAAATGCAGGAAGCTTTCCATGGAAACGGTGCAGACCAGAAGCAGATGAAAGGGATGGGTCTCACGTGCAGGTAATATAGAAAGTCAAAACAGCATTACAGCTTGGGACGTTTGGAGTGTTTTTCCCAAATTTCTGAAGGTTGGGGGTGACTTTGTGTCATGAAAACGAGTGGTTTAGGGTTGGGTCTATGAAGACTCATGGCTGGAAAACTGCTCCATATTTTTCTGTCTCAAATAAGAGACAGAAAAGCAGCACTAAAATCTCACTAGCATTTGGTAGACATGAAACCCTAATGCTGGTAGGAGACCAGGGGCTGAAGAAAGCAAACAACATCCTCCTGAAATCCCTTTCGTTCTGGAAAATGTAAATTGCTGTTTTTCTCTGACAACTGCACTTCCACCTACAATAAATTAGTCTTACTGATCATAATTTTGTTCTTTCAGTTGTGCAGCAGAAGCCTGGAGAATTGTTTCAGGCACTGGGAGACAAGACCTAAAACAGATTTTCCCATTTAGAAAATCATTTCTAATCTTGGGTGACTGAAGAGGAAAACCAAACAGTGGCATTTGAAAGGCAGGCACAGAAGAGACAGCCATGTTCCTTGAACAGGAGCTGGGACTCCCCAAACAGCTGCCCAGGCACAGCTCCAGATGCTGCTTCTGTGCTGAGCAAACACATGGAAGGAGGTATTGCTTAGCAGAGTTAAAAAGCATCTTGTAACAAACGGTAATATATCCCTGGTTTCTCCAAGAAGCATGAAAATCGTGCTGCAGGTTTGGAAACTTGGCCTGAATGTGAGGTTTGACCAAATCCACTTAAGCTCATGGTGCCTTTATATGGAAATGTGGGACATTTGGGTGATGCAATCGATGTGTGACCTACAGAGCTCTGCTGCAAAGCCATCCCACCCCTGGCTCCTTCAGCAGTAACTTGGTAGCTTGTTTTACTCATCAGCACATCATGGCCAGTGTCTCAGAGAGCAACAATAACACATTACTGCCAGTTTCTCAGCAGCATCCCCTCCTTACCCCTGTTTTCCCCAATAGCTTAAAAACCAGAAATTGTAGAGATTCTGAAGAGTAAATGACTTGGACCAGAGAGAACTGCTGGCATTCATTGATTCTTCTCTTCAGGGATAACATTGAACAAGTAATTCAAATCTGTCAGAAAAATGTACACAGAGCTTCAATTTAGGAGGAAGCAATAAATACCTTGATTGATTGCAACCAAACCTGGTTGGCACTTAAAAAAGTGAATTACTCATTCCTGGAAAGCAAGATGTTAACTAGCTGATTTGGTGCTTAAGGCAGCAAAACCATTTTTTTGGCTCTCAGAAGGGCACTGGACATTTTATAGAGATGATTTGTTGATTTCACATGTTAATATGCTCCACAAATTGTGAAATAATGTTATTTTGATGCATTATCCTCAGCCTTACAGACATAATGCCCCAGGGTATCCACAAGGGAAACTCTCATGAACCACCCCATTGCTGCTGTCCCAACTGTGGAGTCACTATGTGTGACAAACACTGCAGATGCCACACACAAATATTGGCTTAATGCAGTATGTTCCAAGCACACTCTGGCAGAGCTATTTAGTAAGACTCTGGCTATCAATAAACTTTCTGACAAAAGACTATGGAAAAAAGAATTTGCAACAGGCCAATTTGTCATCTAGAACTGAGGTACAAGCTCAAGTCAGATGCTGCTGCCTCCCCTCTCACTTCCATCTTCCAGCTTGAAGAAAAACCACCCCAGGGAGATAATTGTGCTGATGCTACATGTCATTTTTTAAAACTATATTATTGTCAAACAGTCAGCATGTTGGTCTACGTGTTGAAATTACAGCTCAAAAACTTCCTAAGTAATCTGCCCATTAGGGAAGAATCAGTCAAGTGCCAAGGCAATGAATGAAGACAGGACTGCTTTAATCTCTGAAAAACAGAAACTTTTCCTTTAGAAGAGGAGTTGTTTAGAAGAACAATGAAAGCTGCCACTGACAGCACCTTGAAGAGGGATGAACTTATTTTGGCATTTTTCCTCCTGGTTGTTTGAAAACTGCACAGTCCCAATTCAGCGATGTCTTTCTCCAGGAGCTATAAAAGCTTTTCTCTCTACTCCACTCACTTTCACAGATGTACAGGTAAGAATAAAGTACTTAAAACCATGTGGACCACTTTACATTTAATGAAACATTCAGTGCTTAACAACTCCATTTAAGGTCCATTCATCTGCTGCAGGTATTTGTGATCAGAAGGTAGAGCTGGTAGCAAAGGGAATAGTCTCCATTGTTGTGAATATGTTTATCTAACGTCACTAATGAAATTAAAGAAGTCCATACATCCCAAAAAAAGGCAATGACTGTCAGGATACAATGTGAGCAGGCACTGTGAAGGATTTTCAGCTCACTTCACATCCTCACAGGCTCCTTCTGTTTAGTGCTTTGGCAAGAAAAATCATCAAAACCCATAGATGGGGGGTGATGTGCACTTAAGTACCTCATCTTTTCAGTCTTAGTATCTATCAGCCTTAAAAGACTGTGATTTTTGAGCAGCACAATAAATTCTGGTGGAGCATATGGACAGCTGAGCTTAATCGCTGCTGGCTGGCAACACAACAGCTTGTGCTTGGCCCTGCTGAGAAAAGGCTGGCGCTTGGAAACTCTTCAAGGAAAGGACCATTTCCTCCTCACAAGGCTCTCGTGCACGGTGAGAGCCACCCAAACACTGCTGCCTCCTGAGCTGAGGAACTTCTTCCTATGCTGACTCCTTTAGAGAGAAATCGCCGAGGTTTCTGGACTGGGACGTGTTATTCAGTACGGGAGAACTTAAATAGAAATGATTTAAGGAGCTTAGTAGATTATATCAGCTTTAAATGGGTCAGGAGTTACCTTGGAAGAATAGTCGGAATAAAGATTGCATCTAGCTGTAGGAGACAGATGGGAAAGTTTCTTATGTACAGATATAAAACATAAAGCATCAGTTGGGGGGATGGTGGAAGAGACATATTTGAAAAGCATCCAAGTGGCCAGGGAATGCTCTTGCTTCCATTTACTACCTCTTGCAGGCAAAAGAGTAGCTTAAATTGTAAACACTAACACACAGCAGGTAATCGGGTGTATGCAGGTTGTCAGTGTCCAAAACCGAACTTTTGAACTCTTGAGCAGAAGATAGTACCTCACTGCTGGCTCAGCCTGGTGGTACACTTGGTAAATCCTGGACTGAAACAGAGGTGGCACATCTTGAATCCCCCAAAGATAGGACCAAATGTGACAAAATGTTACTCAAGGTTTCTGGCTGGTCTTTCACTGTGGCAGGCTCAGCTACTGGATTCTTGCAAAATCCAGGTTTCTGATGCTAGAAGAGCTGACACTGCTTTTGGGGACCTGCAGCTTTATTCTTGGAATTCAGCTCCTCCTCCTGACCATGGACCCTTCAAGCACACCTTTCCCAAGGCTTGGGGTTTCTAGAATGGTGTCTGACTTCACTGCAAACGTGGTATTTATGGGTAAACACAGCCACACGGGCTTTGCACACAAAGCTAATGAATACCCCGTTGCTTCCACTGAGTTATGAAAGCAGACAAGTCACATATCATTAGAAGTTGTCTTTGAACATGTTTATCTTCAGCTTACAGTTAATGGCTCAGCATTTATGTCAAGAATTGTCTGCTGTTAGTCCTGCATCAATACCCATCGGAAATTTCACTCAAAGATGAGAACAAAAAACAGCAGGAAGGCAAAATTGGAATTTATCACCTGAAAGGCACATGGAAGGTCCCCAACAACTACAGCTCCTGCTGTAGTAGCTTATTAACTAGAGTATGCCTGGCTATTCAGGTGAGCAGGTTCTCCTGATCTACCTAAATTTTATTTTAACTTTAACAGCTTAAAAAAAAAATTGGTTACTCAACTCTCTCATACAAAAGGCTATTGGAGGCATTTCTGTACCCAGTACTAGGCAGCCTCAGAAAGCTTAATCCTACCTCAGGAAATGCCATTTTAATGGAAATTCTGTTTCTTGGTTTCGTTCTTTGTTTCTTTGCTCAGGCTTGTTAAAGTGATTAGAGTAATACCCAAAGTAAACTGCATCCCAAAGAATTCCCTCTGTACCCAGTGCACAAAGCACAGCACGCTCGCCCGCCCCAGCTCCCTCTGTCACACCAGATAACCACACCAAGGGATCTTTAAAGCCTGTGGAACAGGAGCTGTATGCAACAAAAATGGATTGCAAAGATGAGACAAACTAACAAATAAGCAACAACCGCCACCTGCTCCTTGTAGCTTTGCCAGTATGTGCATGCTTCACATCAGAAACAGTTGTGGGGGGAAAAGAAAAACAGAAGGTGCTGGATCGTTGGGAAAAGGCTCATTTGTTCCCACCAGGTCTCATGCCACTTCCCTACCCTTTTTCTCTCTCCAACGTTGTTTTTTTCTGTGCACATCTGCACACGCACAACACTGAAACCTGGCAGCAGAAATTCACTCGGGCAACCTTTCCATTGTTCCCTTAGCCAGTTCTTAGTACAAGACCTGTTACTTCTTCCACAAAACAGGAAGATCTTTCTCCCTGCCCAGGTGACTGGACCTCTTGTTCATACACCTTGATCCAGGCAACCTTTGCCCTCTGGCCTCCTGAACACCCATGTCAGTCATTTCCAGAACAGTGAAGACACTCTGTGTTAGCCTGAGTTATGCCTCTTCATTCCCAGTAACTCCTCCACCAGCACAACAGATTCCACATCCTTGCTCTCAGGAGCAATGAGCAATCCCACATCACCTTCCCCACTCCATCAGCAATGCCACCTGGAACAGCTGCTCCTCTCACAAAGGCTTCTACAGGGGTTTTTCTCTTCCTTCCTGAGCAGATCTTCCACACTATCCATACTCATTGATATTCCTCCCCTATGGCCTCTTTCACTGCAGCATCTACAGCAAATTAGCACTGAGACAGGGAGGTGGTTGGAGTTAAGCTGTATCACAGACAAAAAAGCTCTAATCACCCTAATCACACTGCTCTAACACCAGACCATGTCTTTGGGTACAACATGTAACACATTTTGGACACTGCTACAATGGGAGCAATAAAATAAAATGCCTTAGCAGTGGTGTGGACGCCCTTCAGGTACAGTTTTAAAAGGAGATCTGTTTTCTATATCTCTTTCAAATGTGTTGTTCCCTGGAGGATGCAAGACTGTAATTTGCATTGAGTGAGGCATTCAGATGAGGTCTGGGATGCAAACAAACGTGACAGGAAGGTTAAGAGTCAGGACAGAGAGACATGGAATGGCATGAAGCTGGGATAATCTAAAAGAAAAAATGCATCCAAATGTTCACTGTCCTTTTCAATTGCTGCTCTTCCTTTTATTGAAATGGAAGAAAATCATAGTCTGCTCTAGGATGGTTTGTTACCACCTAGAGACTTGAATTCCAGGGTTTCTACACTGGTTTTTTCAAGTCAAGGATTCCTGTCTTTCCTGAGAACAAAGTCTGTAAAAAGTTGCTATTATTTACAGTCTAGCAGCGTGCAGAGGAGACCTGTGCTGGTTCAAAAATCTCTGATAAAGACACTGAAAATAAAAAGCACATAAGTTCTGAAAACAGCCCCAAAGAGCTTATAGTATGAGTTAAAAAAATTCCTTTTCAGAGATAAGTCTTAACTTTATATGGTGAGAAATGCTGGCTCTCACAGATCTGAATTTCAAAAAAACATTCCATCAACTTTTCCATACAAATGAAGTAACTTTGGTTGAGAATATTGTTGAAAGGTGTCAGAACAAATCTAGGTTTTCAAGAGAAGTATACACAGTTTATCAAAAAGTTTAACTATTTCTTTGCTGCTCTCCTTTTTATTTTGCAACATGCAGATACAGTTACAGTTCAGCAGACCAGAAAGACAGGAGACACTTGAAGTGAGGTTTTTTTGTAGTATTCACTCCAATCCAGATATTCAGCCACTCAAAGCTTTCCTTCCTCACAATGCTGTATAAATCTTCCTTTAATGCCTCCATAGTTCTGTGTTTCCTGGTAAAGCTCTACTTTGGAATGAATTCAGGTGGGACTTCAAGAAGAGATCCCACAGGAGAGAAGCAACACAAATTTGCTAGACCAGGACCCTCAGTATCCAGATAGGAAGGGAAGAGTCAGAATGAAGTATGGCAGCAGAGGTCCCACTTTCAAGACTTTATAAAGCAAAGTGAAACTGCAATGTAATAGGATTTTCCAGTTAATGGATCTCATTAGCAAAAAGCAAAACCTCTACGGGTGTTTTTTTTTAGATACTATCTGGTATAAAAAGAAAGATGCATAATTAAAAATTATGTAAAAGCCTTCATGGAAGCATCAAAGTTCATCTGAGCATATAAAAGCCTGAAAACTAAGTGACAAGAAGTGCTGTCAATCACATTGTGTATTTGTACAGCAAACACATGGCACAGGCTGAACGCTGAGGTCAACCACAACACCAATGTTGAATGTCCTAAAGGCTTTAAGTGCACCAGGACATTTTGATCCTGTAATTTAATGCATATAAAAGTACTATTATATGCCCTTGCACATCAAATTCCAACCTGGTGGGGTACAAAGCAATTTGAGTGAATGAATGAGCACCCTCAGCCTTGGTTGCCCCCCTGAGCTAACTCACCACCATTCCCAGATTCCTGCCTCAAGCTGGAAGCATTTCCACTCCAAGAGCATGTCAAGTTCCCTTTCCCATCACACAGAAACCGTGACAGACTCAAGTGGTTTGGAGGACTCATTTCTGACAGTCTCCTCGAGCAGCTGGGCAGTGTCTGAGTGGGATTTACAGCAAATGTGTTGCAGGTTAAACAAGCTCCAGTGCAGCCCCTCCCTGCGAGGGGTTATCGCCTCCCACGCGCCTTCTGCTGCGGCCAAGCTGACGGGGAAAAGGAGGGAAACAAAACATGTCCCTGCAACACATCCAGGGGAAGAGCAGCCACAGCACAACTGCCAAGGTTTATTCCTTTGGTCACAGTCACTTCACAGTCATGTGGTGGCTGTCCTGTCCCTGGGGAGAGCTCATCCTCACCAGTATCACCTCAATGTCCAATCACTGAATTACTGAAATTCCTCGAGTAACGGATAACTGGGTACTGGGAAAAGTGAGAAAGCTTCCAACACCTCACAAAAACACGTATCCAAACATACCATCCTTTTATCCATGCAGTCATCTACATTATTCACCATGAGGAGTCACTGCAGGTTCCCTCAGTTGGGTTGAGCAGGCAGAACCCTCTTCTGTTTGCTCTGTTCTTTCTCAAGTAAGAGACCTGAGTGTCTAAAACATCCAAATATCGATTCAGATGGTACATTCTCTTCTATCCCTCAAGGCAAATAGACAAATGTTTGGTTTTCCTTCCCTTTTCACCATTTGATCAGGTTAGTTCTTTTTTAAATTTAAGCAAGTAGTAGGATCCCTGATGAACAGAGCTCTTTTCCCCTTCCCTAGGAGCATGAAAAAGGTCTCCTCCATCTGCTTCCTTCTCCCCACCTTGTGATGATTACCTCTTTCCCTCAGGCTTCCTCACCCAGCTCCTTGGAGAGGTCCTGCTCTCTTGGTCCCTATGCAGAAGGGCATCACTTTGTCTCCTTTTATTCCTTGAATACTAAAAGTTTCCACAGACTTGGGATTAACAAATGTTAGAGATGTCCCAGGCAGTGAGAACAGGGCTGTCATGGAAGAGGTTGCTGTGCATACAAAGAAACCCTGAACTAGAAGAGTCAGCAATGCAAGGAGAATTAAAAAGCACAGTTAAATAACCCTAAATCCTCATGCATATTTATAAACTACATCACATCAAAACTAAATCAATACCCACACTAGTTACATATGGCCTGAGAAAGCAAGAGCTGGTAACTTGGCTTTGCTCTACCCATTATACTGGTGAGGCCCAGAACGTCTCCACACAGGAGTAAAATCCTGGGCTGTGAAGGGGGAATTTCAAGCTGTAACATCACAGGGTAAGATGAAGCAGAGGGGAGAGAAGGAGCAGCCACCCACAGATGGCACAAGGAATCCACCTGAGCCTTGGCAACGGAGCAGAATTTAAGTTTAAACCCTTCTGTTCCTATGACAAAGAGAAAAACACCTCTGTCAAGAGAACAGGTTTCACAATTTCAGCTGCATCTCTGTAGGTGACATAAAATACATCCCCCAATGTTTCATACCCCATGTGCTAGGTCAGACTGTTCACATGAGGACTTCCATCAGCACAGCCATCTGCTTAAATATCCCTTCTTGGCTTTCCCTGGGGGAAAATACTTCTTGGTTGTCTGCAAAGCTTCAATTACTATTCATGTCTTTTCAAGTAAATGCAGTTTGAACCAAAGATATGGGAAAATGCTTTAAAAAGTCACACTGGGATCACCAACCCATTAGCAAAATGTCTCTGTCAAACATGC
This sequence comes from Trochalopteron elliotii, assembly GCA_024734555.1. Taxonomy (NCBI): domain Eukaryota; kingdom Metazoa; phylum Chordata; class Aves; order Passeriformes; family Leiothrichidae; genus Trochalopteron; species Trochalopteron elliotii. The sequence goes on from JANPWX010000033.1 coordinate 2,854,078, forward strand.
TAAACCTGACTTACATCACTTCATCCCCAACAACAAATTTTCCTTATTCAGGCTTAGACTGCTTCGAAGTTGAGCCAAATCCAAACTGAAGTTACCTTGAAATATATTTGGTAGACACAAAACTGTCCAAACAACAGTGCATGACTTAATGGTCTGACATACAACTGTCCTGCCTCCAGTTTGATTTTATTTCACCAGTTTTACGTCACTGTGCTAATGGACTGGAGAGCAACCAGCACATTTTGCACAGTGATGTGATGGGGCAATGATTTTAAATTTTACTGCCAGGTTATTCCAGAATTATGATGCCAAGTCAATCTCTAAACTGTTAAGACCCTACAAAACCTCCTTCAAAACACAATACTTCCTGCTGTATAAAACTCAGGCTTTGATTTTTACATACATAGCAGCATTTTTATGAAAGAAAATGGTGGATGAGGGGAAATTCTACTTTTCTGGTGTTTCTCAGTGAGAACCCAGTTCTCCAGCCTTCATGTAACAATCCAGGGAGGAGATGACAGCTCAGCCTTACACTACAGCTACCACAACATGCTCCTGCACTGCAGTAGTCACTTCTTTCCCATTAAGTTTTAATTAGACAACACATGCATAACTTGGAAACACAGTCTGGCTGCAGTTGAGAAGGGATCTTTTCAACTTCATTTTAGCAAACCTGAAAGAGAGCCTTCCTGTACTTCTCTAACCACAGATTTTCAGATGGCATCTTTAAGCACACAATCACCCTGAATTTCAGAGGTCAGACCACATTTGCTATGAAGAATGCAATTTTCCTTCCTTGTAGGAACTACCTGGTTCTTTTCCATATTTCAGTTACTGTTTTGTTTTTGATGCAGTTTTAATACCTTAAAATTACTTCTACTTCAGCTGCGCTCTTTGGCAGTACACAGGGTCTCCAAGGGAGCTAAAGGTATTTATTACTGAGTTACTTTCACGAGCAGAACCCCAAAATTGTCTTGGTATAGAATATATTGAAAAAAACCCAGAGGTTTTCTGCCTGAAACTGAGTAGTAGACAGACACCTTGGAATTCATCTGACTGAACAAGCAAAAAGTGGCCTCAAGAACAACGATAAACATCTCAGTTGCATAAATTTAGACACTTTTATCCTCCAGCAGGTCAACAGCAGAGGAAAAAAGATCAAGAGGGGTGATAAGGGAAAAGCACATTTGAAGTTAGTGATTTCAGAAAAAAATATTATTTTCTGTAATCACAGTGAAAGGAGTACAAATCTGTGCCATCATCTTGCTTAACAGAGCTCAACAATGCTTACATTTCACTTGAGAGGAAATATCCGTTTTCATTATTTCAGCCCACTCAATCACTCCTCCTCCAACTTCAAACCTTGACTTGGATGTATTCACTTACTGGAGTTTGCAAATTGCTAATCACCCATTGGCAGTATTGATCTGCACGTTTTACTGCAGTCAGAATGAGACAGCACAGGCTGGTGAATAGACTGTGAAGACTGAAAAATGAGATTAACCAGCTCGTTTCATACAGATCGAGTTATCTGCTGCCTTGTTCGCTTTTCATGAAGCTTCCAGAATGCAGCAAACTGAATCTCCTTAACTCACCAGACAGGGCTGATACATAACTCCATTAGAAGAAAAGATCAGAAAAAGCAAGTAACACAATTTCATGGAAAACAGGTCTTGTCAAACAGACTTGAAGAGATTTCCAGTCTAGTTAACTAAGATAACTCTGTTGACATAACAGAATAGGAATTCTGTAATATATTTGCCTCGGTATCAAAATCGCATTTTCTTTTAAAAGCAGCATGATGCAAAATCAGACTGTGGCAGTTTTTAAATGGCCCAAAAGCTGATGAACTAATAGTGACATTTCCCTGTTACTTTCCCAACAAGAATTGCTTCTTTGGCCGATCGTATGCAGCACACGTTCTCTAAGATACATAAGGAAATAATAAAACCTTTACTAAAATATGCAGATAACACAAAGGCAGAATTGTAGCAAACAATAAAGCCCACAAAGATAGTTCAGAAATCTGATTGTGCCAGGCACAATTGTTCCCTATGAATTCAAATGCACCGTGAGAGATCCCAGAGAGCAGAGCACAACACAGCAGGTACTTTCTGGAAGACAGTGCCTGTGAGGAGGCCACAGTTAATAACTAAGGGTTACCTCTAATTTAATGCTGTGGGGAGAATAAAACCCCAAGGAACAGCCAGGATCTTTATGTATCACTGAGTAGGAAGGACTAAGGAAACAATACTGTCCCTGAAGGCAGCACTGATGAGACCCCTACAGTGATAACACACCCAGGTGAGGTGTGCAGGCGTGAGGGTGTTGTTGAAAACTAAGGGAAGTGGTGAGAAGATTTCCATGAATGATTCATGGTCTGAAAAAAACCACATCTTCCACTGAGAAATTAATGGAAATCAAACTATTTCATTTGCTATGGAGAAGGCAGAAGCAATTTGATCTGGGTTTTCGGTGGAAATCTGACACTAAATGGTTCTTTAATGTAGCAAACAAAAGCACAGAGAGAACCTGATAGCTTCACTTCATGGTGAAGCCAATGAAATGGAAATAATATATATTTTTAATAGGGATGGCTAACCAGGGAAACCAATACATTGTGTGTTACTTAGTGTCTTTAAATCAATATTTGATATCTTATTAAAAAGAGTCTATGGAGCAACCACAAGTCACTGAGCAGATTTCTCTTAAAACTATTTTTTTGTGTTCTATCAGACTAATGGGTATTCTTTTTGGCCCTAAACCTCCTAATTCAACTCATTCCACTTCCTCCAATTCAAAAAAAAGTGTTATCCAGTACTTTTATCCATTCTCTCTCATATCATTAATTCCCCCTCTTACTTTATAAGCCTCCAGACAATTCTGTAACTTCAGCATTTATTCCTCTTAGACATAACAAGAACTTAGATGTTATCACTGACAGTTTAATCTTTTTCAAGGAGAGTTTTAATTTGTTGAGAAATTATATCAGAATCAATGCCTCTAAATATAAAAATACTTTCAAATCTATGTTCATTTCAATATTCCAGAGTGGCAGGGCTGCTCAAATCCTCAGGTGATGGAAAATCAGAATGACACTTAAGACCCAGCCACTGAGATTGTGCCTTTTTTTTTTTCCTCCAAAGGAAATGTCTTTCTCACAGTTGTAATGACAACTTGAACATGTGAATGCTGATCCATACAGATGTAATCCAGCTCATTGGAAAATTACAAGGGTTATTTGGTGATTAAGAATGCAAAAATCAGATAAAGGAAACAGATTTGTCACCTGCCATCTTTCTTGATCCCTAGGCTTTACATTAGGGAGTCTCCATCCTGATTTAAAGGGAGTAAAGTCAAGTTAAGAACTACTTTTCTGGGAGATGATGAAGAGAGAAACAAAGATGGACTGAGATGTGAAAGCTCTACAAGTCACAAAACACAAACACACCTCTATCTACAACACCCCTGACCACGTGTACACATTTGTAAAATAACCATTCTGCAATGTGTTTACCTTCACTAAAGCCAAAGCTTAAACAAACTATTTCTCACATTTCCACCCAACATTCTGCTGCCAGTCTCCCTCCCATCTCCCACAGCTGCCCTCTGAAGGCAGCACCTGACACCAAGTCTTGAGCACTTTTGGGGAGGCACCTGAAGGATTGCAGAGTGGAAGGGGAGCAGAAAAGCAAACACCTTGAAAAACACAATTTCCCCCTGTAATCCCATACTACTTCTGCTCCAGCATGCACAAGTCACAGTAACAACAAAATGACTGTTGTTCTTCATGTTCCTCAAGCACAGTTTCAGAGAGATAAAAATTTTTGGTTCTGCCCTTAGGAAAGACCTGGAACATCATGAGCTGCCACACTGGGAAAGCCAGCTTCACCAGCCAGCTGCACGCTGGTTGTCTGCAACAGACAAAACCCAGCCCACTACTCTCAGGCTTTGTTCCCCCCAACTACCTCCTTGCCACTGCCAGTAATTCTAACCCACATTACAAATGCCCTACAGGAGACCATAACATGGTTGCCTCTCTATACTAATAAGAAAAAAAATCATAAATATCTCTAGTTCCTCAATACATGCCTGGCTTCTCTGGATCCATAATAAGCTTGTCCACATTCAACTTGAAAATCCTATTCTATTTTATGAATTCTGTCTGGATCCATACCAACCACAAACTCTAATTTGTTTTCTGAATGTTATCTCAACTGTAAGAACTGATGAGCGCCTTCACTTCAGCTCTGCAGCCTGTATATTAAGTTAAACCACACACAAATGTGTTTGCCTCTCTCAAAAGCTGTTAAATGAGATAGTCTCCTATGGAAGAAAAATGGAATACTACCAGGCAAAGAACAAGAAGTGCTGCTCTGCCAGGTGAGATGGTCAGCGAATTTTGGGTTACCAGGCTGGGCAGTCCTTGTAACCTCTGTGAAGATCAGCCAGCTATGTCCAAAGAAGTCCAGAGCTGCTCCAGGCAAATAACTGTGCCAGAATCTGACAATGGACCAAACCTGGTTTATTTGGACAGGTGTAATAGATGCTCAAAGGAAATGTGCTACTGCAAAACCTTTTTCCTTCAGAACTGTTTACCTTCCTCTGTCATCTCCAAACCACACAGTGCCAACAGGGACTGCTGTGGCCAAGGGCCTGAGCATCTCCTTCACAGCACAAGTGACCACATTTCAGGGATGTTATCTACAGATTCCACAGAAGCCACTTACACTCAGTCACACCCACAACAAAACTGGAAGTGGCATCTCCTCCTGCCTGCCATAGCTGTGCACTGTCAATAACCTAGCCACATTTCCAGCTCTGCTTTGGCACCATCTTCCTCTTGCTGCTGCTGAGCTTTCTTCTCCTGCCTCTCCCCCTCTTGATCATTTACGTAGAGGTTTTACTTTTCCAGACATAAGCTTAATTGACCAAATATTTATAAATAACTGAAGAAGAGAGCCTGAGTGCTGAGTGTTTTGCTTACAACAACCTTATTGCTAATTTGGTTTCTGTCAGGGATGGGTTTTGTGCTACCACAGAGACCAGGTACAACCTTTGCATTCAAGAGATTAAAAACTTGTTCCCATGATCCTGACACAGGATTGGGGTGCAGAACTACTCTTATTGGGGTGGAGAACTACAAAATAATCCACTAGCTGCTGCTAGTCCAAAGCATTATCACCACTGAAACAGTCACGTGTAAATAGAGTGCAATGGGCACCCTCAAAGAACAAGGTACTTGAAGGCAGAAGATGAATTAAAATCCAGGTTTTTGTACATTACTTTCCACAAGTGAACTCTCAAGTACTCAGTCTCTAAGCTCTTGAGAAAGAACGGTAGCTGAAAAAACACAGGGACACAGGGGAACAACAGGGGAGTGGAGTAATGAGAGATTTGTCTGTTAGTGCCAGCATTTCAAAAGACAAATTTTACTTATTTTCAAACCAGACAAATATTTTCCCATTCTCTCTCAGGAAATGGGAACATGCAGATTGACAGCAGACCCAAGGTTGCTTAAACCCTGATCTATAACCTGGCTGCCAGGGGATGCTGCAAGGGATTTGTAACCTTCAGCCTTGGCTGGTCTCTCAGACATGCAGCAGCCTTTGAGCAGCTGTGACAGGCATCCCAAACACCACAGCAGAAAGGGAGCTGGTGTGGGGGAGAGGAGCTGGAGGAAGAGGATGCAGGTGGTTTCTGTGTGAAGCACAAGTGAAGAGAGGTGAGAAGGCCCCTCCACGGGACCACACTGTTCCTCTTAGTCATAAGCAGATCCCTCCTAGGAAAACCAGCATGAGGTAAGATAAGATATTCCAGACTCAATTTAAATAGCTCCATCCCTTGCAGTCACATTGACCAGAACCACCTGAAATCTCCATTTATCACCTCCCTATTTTAAAACCAATCAATACCACTGCAGGACAGCAACTTTCTGTATAAGTAGAAAACAAGATGCCCTGGAGCCCTGGGAAATTCTCCCTGCTCCCCACCAGCTCGATAGCAGCTCCGATCCCGTGTCTGCATCACGCACAGCCAGGGCTGTAACATGGCCTTAAACAATGCAGCAGCAGCAACTACTTTGCTTCCAGCAGCTCAACAAGCCTCGAGCTGTGAGTAGAGAAAGAGCCCCCTCTGCTTGCTTCTCCACAGCAGTGTGTGCACAGGACCAGGGGTTTAATCAAAGGGAAGAGAAGGGGTAGGTGGGATGTAGGAGCTGTAAGCACCCTTATAAACCCATGTGTGCACTGTGAGAGTTTTGAAGGGGAGAGGGAGTATCTGAGAAATAGAAAAAGGTGCAGTCCACAGGCATATGCAGCACTCCAGCTGTAATTCGTGGTGTCCAGGAGGCCAAAAGCTGGTGAGAATGAGGAACTGAGTTGAGCTGTACTCTGTGGGCACAGGCAGCAAAATACCACCAACTGTCCCATGGGAGTTTTTAAGTGTTTGTCAAGAAAAGCTGGGCAGGAAGTCAGCTAACCAAGGAAGGTCCCCAAGAGAGAGACAGAGGGTGGCAAAAGTGCAACGGTAGAAGGAAAAGATGGGAAATAATTTGTGTGGCCCCTTGACCCTCCTAGGTTTTTTCAGATGCATAACTCCAATGGTTGATGACCTGGTGGTTTCAGTGTCAGAGCCCATCTGAATCTTGTCACCACAACAGCCTACGCTGATGTTACTTCCAGAGGAGATACACCCACTGGGAATTAAGTATCCTGGCACAGAAAGGTTTTTAAATAACCCTGCTCTTTCCTTCATTCTGTACTCCTGCTAGTAGCACACACACATTAAAAATAACTGAGGAACCACGCACCCTAATAACACAAACCACAAGTGTTTGCATTAAGTTTTACCGACCTCATATGTAAATCAGCCCGTAAAGCCTGGTAGCCCGTTATATACTATTCAATTACTACAGCAAGCATCCATCCTGTGCCTTTCACAGTGATCTGTAGCCTGGAACAGGTTCATAAACAGCTCAGAAAGGCAGCTGCTGTAGATTTCACTTAACTCCTTATCTATCTGCTTTAAACGGATTAAATGACTATGTCATTAAAATGCTCGAAGTAAGCCTTTGATCATAAACTTCTCATCATTTTGCAGTTATTGAATCTGATCCCTAATGAATCTTATTCTGCCATATTTCTGTCTCTGCTCCCGGCCTTGCTCCCCATTAGTCCTGGTTGCTCAGTCTGCTTTGTATGCCCGAGCACTGCCCCCTCACAGCCCTCGATCGAGGCTGCTGATTGCCCAGCCCAGAGGAAGGATGAAGTGCAGGAATTTCATTTGAGGCAGGGTCAGAAGGAGCGAGAAAATAATCCACAAAATACAAACCACACCAAACATCCTCTCCATATTCACTGCACAGCTGCGTGACTGCAATTGCACCGAGCAGAGAGGGGGGCTCGGGCACTGTGCTCTCCAACATCTTACAGGAAAAGAAAAAGATGTTTTATTTACATAGTAGAGGGGTACAAGAAAATAGAAAAGCACTACTGAGATCAAGGGATTTTCTGCCACAGCACACCAGCAGATCTTATCAGCTGCAATGGAAGGGTGTGCCTGATCTCAGTATGTGCAGAGGTGGGGGAAAGCTTGTGGTGTCCAGAAGTGCCCCAGCACAAACACCAGACACCAGCCCATGTCTAAGCACAGCAAGCAGAAAGCCACTGCAGATCCTGGGAAAATGGAGGGAGACAAAACATCCAATGCCCTGCTCCATGCATGAGGCAGTAGGGTTGGTGATAATCAAAGGAGAACAAATGTTTACTGGCCTGCAATGATTGGTAGAGATGGCGACCACTGAGGTCATTCTGCATTCCAAGTTTTACTCCAGATTCAATCAGGCTACAAAACCACCTATTAAATGTGGTGCTAAATCTCATTTCTTGCACCAGTTTAATGTTGGCAAATCCAAGGGCCCACACACAAGGGCTGGCAGGAGGAATCTGTAAACATTAAAGATGATAAATAGAGGGGTTTCTGATCCTACTATAAAGTAGCCTTTATAAAAATATTTGGTTTTAATATCAGTATACGATATCCTGAGTCCCTGTATTTTCTCCTTGAGAAGAAGACAACCATCTTCTGAAATTTCAGAGACTTTTTCCCTAGGGAAGTTCATTTCCATCAGGCACAACAGGAAGTAAATGCCCAGGAATTCATGTCTAGCTGTCATTCAAAACAATCTAGAAGAATTCCATCATGAGAGTGGCTTTTATCCTTCAGTACGAGTAGGGAAAAAAAGTAGGTCCTTCTAGTAGCCACAGGAGGGGAAAGGTACCGTGCAATGTTACATGAGCACCAAATGTTTGTTTCAGCTGTGAGCTCCATTAAAGTCACATGAAAGTGTTAAACTGAATGCTGAAAACCTGCATGTTTGATATGGAAGAGGCCCATTATGTCAACTTGCACAGTCCTTGCCAATGCAGCACACTAATGTTAATCATTCCACATTCTAATTATCTTACCATTATAGCAATTTCCCTGATGATCATCCTTTTTTTTTTTTTCATTTTGCTGTTGTTCAGTGGTTTTCAATGATACAGGCTGTAAGGCTTGGACCACCTCTTGGCCATTCCAGTGTTTCCAAAGAATACACCAAAGGGTGTGTTATTATCTCTCTCCATCATTCCCTTGGCTTTCCAGGACATACTCTGTACTTTTAAACAAAAGGATGGGAAAGAGGCGGATGCTGCTTTGCTTCTGTCCCCTCACATGCTGTGCACTGAAGCAGATTGGCTGTAGAACCCTCCCAGTTTTGCCCCAGTGCTAACCTCTGCTAGCACTGGTGCCCTGGCAGAGTGTGCCAGTGTTGGCTACGATGGGACAGCAGGAACCAGCATCTTTGCTATAGCCCAGCTGGAGTGAGACTGCCTTAGTAATTGCAGCAGAGCAAGAATAGATTTATTTTATTTTCTGCTTTACTCCAGTGAGAGAGAGGCCAGATTTACCCAGTGGCCTCATTCCTACCCCCAGAGCATGAATTACTTGCAGATTTCACAGTGAGTAGATAGAAGCAGGGACACAGACAAATTCCTAGAACCAAGGAAGTGATCGGTCTTTTCTGCCTCATCACCCTCATGTACATATTGTGACATTTTAATTAGCTTCCCCATGTCTGACAGATATTCCTGTGTTATGCAGAGAAACCATGGTTTACTTCCTATCTTCACAAAATTTGGGAGCTTTAAAAAACCCCACCAACCACCAAAAACCCCCAACCCAGCCCCCTCTCCCTTCATACCCAAGTAATTCAATTACTTGCCAAACAGCACTAAGAATCCATTAGAGAAGAATATATTCTGCATTTGCTGTGGAAATCTCCTGGTGATCTTATCTGTCTCTCAGTTCAAGCTCAAAGCTCAATTGTTTTTTCTGCCAGTGCACGGAGACTTCAAGCAGCACTGAAATCTTTTCAGATGTGGACAGTCATCTCATCTTCATTTCAATTTTACAGGAGTAAGAGAGATTTGTGGATAAACTGAAACAATAAGAGGAATGGCTATGGGGCAATCTATTGGATTCTGAACAGCTTTGAGTTAAGTGCTCCAACCAGCAAATTCAACGTTATCCTGAGCTGCCTGCCTGAAGAAATAAATACTTCAGAAGCAGCCTTGCCCAGATACAAGTTTCCAAGTTATCATTGAGTAAATTGGTAGAAGGGCATCATCTCTAACTTTCACACATATCTAAAGGACTCAGACTATCTTTTTGATCCCCTGGAAGCAGGAAACATCAGTAAAGAGCATTACATTGGATGAAATAGCCAAGGAACTAAAATGGGAAGGATGAAAGGGTAGGCTTAGGAGGAATACACTTGCTGAATTGACCGACAGGTCTGCTTTGCAGCATGTCCAGTGGTTTTTTCCTCTAGGATACTTGAGAGAATGGACCACACAAAAAATCTCCAGATACAGACACAGATCTGTCTTCTAAGCAGTGTCAACAGAAGCATCACACTCAGAAGATGTCAGAGACCTTGAGAAGGCAGGAAAGTCAAAAGACACTGACATTTAATCCTCAAACTTCTCAACTGTTGAAGTTACTGCCTATGTGCCCCCATGGCACAGCCACTTGGCAGCAGTGGGGAAACCATTTCATGTCATACAATCACTATTCCTTCCCCCCCATCATCTGAAGAGGATCCTAAGGAATGTCTCCAATACATTGACATGCATTCTAATAATCGTCTGCAAACACACACACATACATATATAAAATTAAATTCTCCAGTGTTGTATTTAAATGCTCAAGCAGCTCCACCATGTTAATATTAATCATAAGAGCTCACACATATCTAATCACACTTTTCCTTGCACACTGAACAGACTGACCTCTGAGCAAGCCCTGACTCCTTGGGAAATAACCTTAAGGTCAGTAGCTCTGGCTGTGATGGATCTAGAGGGAAAGCAGCTCCACAGCTGAGCTCCCATGCAAACTGCTGTCAACAGCTTTTCACATCCCTCTACTCATAAAAATGAGAACATTTCTGTAATTACTACTGATTGGAACTGTGGTAGCACTGCACAGAGGGAAAGAATGTATCCACTGGAAGACAACCAAAAATACACAAGAGGACCTCTGGAGAGCTCATCCTTGTTGCACAGCCTTCATGTTACTGGTTTTTCAAGTTTTTCATCTTACTTGAGCCAGAAGCACAATGAACCCCCTTTTCAAAAGCAGTGCCTTTGTTCTGAAAGGTCACAATCTCAGCTGAGTATCTTCTGTCATGTCCAACATGCACAACAGCTTTCAGGGAATTTTTATTTCGCTTTAAACGTCCTGCCAAAAATGCAAAGAACAGGCACAGAGCTGCTGCATCACTTAGGAAACGCGGGGTTTAAATGCCCATCAGAGGAAGCAGCAGAGCTCCTGATGGAGCTGAGCCCCGTGCTTGGGTGAGCAGGGCTGTGATGGCTCACCTGGGACCCCTCCCATCTGCATGGAACACAGCTGGGCTCTTCAGACACCACCCCTCCTGAACACAGAACCCCCTCATGGGACACTGCTCATTTTTTAAAAAGACACGAAGGGGATGCTCATCCCCCAGCACTTCACTTACCCTGCCACTCCAACTGTCCATTCTCATTTAAACAGAACAGCCTTTCTACCTAAATTAGGCATCATCTTCCACTTTTACCTGTCTTTCAAATCTAGCTAGGAAAGCTGTCAAAAACTATTACTTTTTTCTGACTTGTCTGGATCCATGACTCTTAAAAGTCTTATCAAACAACAGCAAATGGAAATCGAGCCAAATTTGGGCTAGGAAGGGCCTGTATCATGATCTGTGTTCAGGGTGTGCTGACAAAAATGCTCTGTTAGGGGGGTGTTACTTCTCCCCACTTACCCCCAGGCACACCATGGGCCTGCACTGCTGGATGAATGCTCAATGCCACACATCTGAGTGACAGAGGCATGTCGACTTTCCTTCCTACTATTCAAAAAAATTCTTCAGAGAAAACCCCATTTTTTTTAATGTAAATCTCTGCCTCCAAGTGTCACAGAGGTGGTAGTTCAGTCTGATCAAAGGGAAGAGTCCTGGGATATGTAAGATAACATAGCAACCTCTCACATGCTTGAATCCCCCTGACAGAGGTCACACAAAAATGCATTTCTCTGATGCACACAGCCACCCCCACCAGTGCCTCAGCTCAGAGCATCTCCCCATTTCCTCATGTATATTTTAACATCATTACAAACACTGCCCACTCTTGACTGTGACATGAAACAGGCAGATTTTTCCTCTTCCCCTCATCGCACACTCAGAGAAAACATTATTAAATTCTGACTTATATCTTTTCCATAATCTGGGTGACACATCCTGGCCTTTTGTCTCCTAGAGATGGTGTCAAGTTTTACATATACCAAGCAGTAAAGGAAAAATATGGCACCATAACCAGAGTAACTTTATCAGAAGAATAAAACTGCTTTTTAAAAGAACATTACTGAAAACTTGGACTTTACAAAGCCAGACCACAACAGAAATGGCAAAGAGAAGGGCAGCATGAAACTGCGACCTATTACTTTGTTTTAATCAAGAACTCAGAATTAATTGGGTCATCAACCAAAGGCTGAAATGGTAATGAGTAATGAAAAGCTAAAATCTAATGGTGGAGAGAGCTGCAACTTATGGACATGGTAGTCATAAAAGTCTGAGAGAAGGAAAAAGCCTCAGTAAACAAACCTTGTGAAACGTTATTTGCGTTATAAAGGTCTAAATGACATTTTTGTTTTGTTTCTGTGACATGGAAGCAGAATTCAAAGCAGCAGAAAAATAATAGAAAATGAAGAAAAAACAATTGAAAACTAATTTGTGCCACTGAATGACTACAGAGAAAAACAAGAAAACTATAAAGGGACAGTCACTCTTATCACTTCCTGAAAACTTTGCTTTTTCTTTGCACAATAAGTAAGATTAGAGGAGTTTGAAAGTGAAGTCTCATTTTAAAATGATTGTTTTTGTCTTATCAGCCTTGGCTTTCACCTACAAGGTGATTCTGAGGATCAGTGAAACACACAGAAACCTTCTGGATTTGCTACTTACTACTGCTTCACTGGCATGTATTGTAAGCTTTTGGGTGGGAATTTAAATACACAACTGAGAGTTTGAATGTGCAGTTGTAGCTGAAATTACTAATTTTTGTACCACGTTTCTCTTTTTACCACACAAGAGCACTAACAAGAGTGGTGTCTCTGTCCCCATACTCCCATGAAGGCAGTGCACACACCCCAGATTTAGTGGTGTGGTGCCATGCAACCAAGCCTTGCCCGACTTTTAAAACATCACCATTTATTCTGCAATGCCAGTTCAGAAAACCAAGGTTTCTTCCAAGCCAGGTTTCTTATACCACAGAAGGACTGGAACAATTTCCTGCTGCTTGCCCCTGAAGAACACATGTGCTGCAGGAGCAGCCTCCTCTTTAGTGTAGCAGCATCCTCATCTGCATTTTGTGCTCAGTTTTTCTACTCCAGCACGGATGGCACCTCCTGAAGTTCATGCTTCCTGTGTAGTGGTACAGTGACCTTTTCCAGCAGGACATTCCCCACGGCCCAGCTCTCCCTGCCTGCTCTGAGCTCCCCGTGCTGCTGCTCAGGTGCTGACACTCAGTGCACTGACCTTTCCTGTTTCAGAGCTGTTCAGGAAATCCAGCACTCGCCCCTCCTCCCCCTCTGCTTGTCTAATGAGCTTTGTGATGCCACACAGCCACTGATATTTTCAAGGGTAGTGGCAGGATAACATTAATGAATTTATACTGGATTTTCGTGTTAAATGTATTATGCAAATGTTAATCAGTTTCTCCAGAACTTTGAGGAAAGGTGCTGCATGAAATAAACAATACGGTGGCAGCTCTGGCAGTAGAATTTATAGAGCTTCAGGTGTTTAATATTCAATGTGCAAATTCCTTTAAAAAAATTTTTTTAAAGGGCATGTTGGTAAAACTTTCCTGCACAAATGTGAACCTATGCACTTGTGGTCCCTGATGTTAACAAACATTAGCAAGTCTGTTCTGTGCATGTTCTTGCTCCATTTGACGTCCACTTTGCACATCACATTTATCAGGGCCACCAAGGCCATCAAACAGCTCCTCCTTGAACCACTTAATGACAAACCTACAAGTAGCTGACATGTTTATGCTTCTCCTCTCTGCTCCCCTGGAATGTTTCTAATTTCTGTTAATTCTAATAACAGCAATGTATCCAGAATTAACACGTACAAATATTTGTATAGCCCCAGCTAATTCAGTGTCACATAATCCCCAGGGGCTGGATCACAGCAGGTTCTACACTCCTTCCATTTTACACCAGTTCTAGGATTTCCTGCAGTACCTAATCCATGTGGCACAAGATACACAATGTTTTTTTCCCCAATAACACGTATAATCCTTTCAGCACAATTTATGGGCACATTATAGGAGAAGCTCTTTTTCCTCCCATTCATTTGGGTGCCACTTCAGCACATCCCCATAGCAGCTCCCTGTGAACCCCAGGGACACCCACACAGCAGAGCAGTTCAGACTTAGTTTCCCCTACCCAGCTCAAGAGATAATTGAAGTGAAGGTGGTGTAACAGCACAGGTGTGGCTCAGGCCAACCCCCAGGACATGCTGGGTGACTCCATGGTCACCTCTGCCCCTGGCACGCTACTGCCTGTGACATCCCATCTCCACTGCTGTTGTCATCCCCAGGACTGGACTCACTGGCTCCTTCTTCAATCAAAGACAGCTTCTTGTGTGAATATTCTCCTGTTTTACACAAGCATCACACACTTCTGATCTGTCATAAATTAACACCCATGATGTCTGTTTATCACATGTTTTTCTTTCCTGTTTTGAGCAAAACTGTGGAGTGACCCCCAGAGTGGTCTCTGGCTATAAACACTTGAGCAGATACAGTTCCTTAGGTCAGTGCAGACCTGCTGCTGCCTGTGAAATTTAGAAGATAAGCTTTACCTGTAAAAGATGAGCTTATTGCTGATCAAATCCAGGAACCTGTGGAGCTGATCACAAACCACTCTGTTCCCCATCCACTCCCACACACTCCTGTGGACTGGATGAGTGGGGCAGCACAGTCTGATCCCACCTTCTGCAGTCCTGGACCTGCACTTCTCTTCATCTTCTCTTTACTGGGTCTCCTGCTGTATGCTCTCAGTTATTCTATCTCATAATTAAGTCCCTCTGGAGTACACGCAAATTTGTTCCTACGTCTTGCCAAAAGCAGTACCTGACTGAAGGGATGCCAAGTGATTTGCCCAGAACCATCTAAAGAAGACTTCTAGAAAAAATAAATGAAAGGCTGAACTTAGATAGGTGAGGTTTTCACAGGGACCAGCTGTGCCACAGAGGCTAACACAGACCTCAGCATGCACAGATGAAGAAAAAAAGGACAGAAAGTTTGTGAAAAGGGAGAACATGGAGATAATCCAGGAAGAAGACTTGGGAGCATTTGAGAGGCCAATTAGAGCACTTTGAAAGGTTGACTATGTCCTTTTAAGTTTTACAACAGTGTAAATGATTCATTCATCATTCTTCACTGGTCACAAAATGAACAGTTAGACTGTTAAATGACCTCAGCTTTGCCTTGGGTTCTTAACTCCAAGCTAGTCACTGCCTGGCTGCCAAAGCCCTAACCATAAAATGAGTCATTAATGCTTAAAGAGGAGAAGCATTCTCTGTCCACCTTCCCCTGGGGTACAGCTCCCAGATGTTTTGTTATTCTCTCAAAATACAGCGCTAAAAGAAGGAGGAGGCCAGCCCAACCACAAAAGTTGCAGAGATAAGGGGAAACATGTGAATGCTCTGGATGTCCTTCTATCTGGATAGCACTTCTATCATTCATGAACATCTCACTCCTGGAGAACTAAACCCAGCAGGCACTTCCCTCAAGGACACCGTAACAGGTAATTCAGTCCCTCCTATTCTAACAGAAAAGCTTAACATAAATTCCAGCTTCTGTCTAGGGTAAGCTTTCTGATAACTGTCCCCACACTATGTAGTTAGTCAGCTCTTTCTGAGCTTTGAAATAATAGGCGAAAATAAATCATTTCAATATGCATGAATACTACATTTTTGAGAGTGTCGTTGTCTTATTACTGACTGGCAGAGAGGCTAAACACAACCAGTTACTACTGTGAGCAGGGACATGGCAATCAAAGTTGGACACTCCAGAGTTTGTGACTAGTCATGACCCTTTCCCACAGACAAACTGCCCATGTTGCATTTTGTCTACTCATGAGATTCTCTCCCAGTTTTCTATCAGGTTTTCTTGACTGCCAGCATCCACAGGTGATTCTTTTTACTCAGAAAAAGCCAGAAAATACAGACTCTTTCCCTTTAGCCTCATGCACACACTCAAAGGGATTAGGCTGCCAGCTTGGCTATGGGACTAGAGGTGATTTTCAAGCACAAACACATCTCACTGTAAAAAAACCACCCCATCTACTTGTCTTTTATCTATACAGATCCACTCATCTGAACTCTAACTGGAGTTTCATTCTCACCAACCAGCTGTGAACTAATTACGAGGACTTTAACTAGTCCTGCTCCCTCTCCAAGCATATGGATCCAATTAAGTCAAACTGCAGCTGATTTTAATCAATCTTCCTTGAAGCAGCCAACCTTGAAGAATCTCTTCTTCAGCTGGAAGAGTAGAGGAGAGCAGGAAAAGCAGGAGAGTAGTATTTGCATAAGGAACACTTCACATCCGCTTGGTTGCCTGTAAACACATGGCTCCTGGCAGTAAGAAATGCTAATTGAACACTCCTCACAACTCTTTCCTCCCACTTTATCCAAAAAGCACTGATTTGATCAGTCTCTTTTGTTCCTGGAATCAAGCTGCACTTTTCCACCAGCACCTCTGGAAGATGGTCCAGATCATTTCAGATAACTAAAGAAATCAAGCTTTTCTTTGAACTCTCAGCCTGCCCATCATGGGCCAAGCAGCAGCAGCTCAGGTTTCTTGGAAATGTTTTTTTGCTTCATGGAAAGGAAGAAGGACAGAGGAGATGAGATAAAATTGTGTGTTTAAATCCACTCTTTTCATATGATTTGAATCCCTCTGCTGAGCCACGGTTTCAAATGTTTTCCTTAAGATAATATCCTGGGCACCAGGGAGGCAGTCTCAACCGGGTGTCATTTCTCTACAGCTCTACATCGCCTGTGTTTCTGTAATCTGAAGTTTTCATTAGCAGTAAAGACCTGGCCAGTGAGTGATATCCATGCTAAGGTCTTTATACCAGTGAAGGAAAATCAATGCATCCTGCAGCTAGGTGTCAAGAGGCAAGGGGGTTTTGGTAGATAGGGTGTGTGGAGGTGGAAAACGCCTTCAGGCACAATTCAAGCTGTCCCCACACAAGCACAGAATACAAAAAGATGTCAGATGTGATATACCCGGCTGTGGAGAGCCATCAGCACCTCAGTTCATTTGCTAATACTGAGCTCAAGGAGTGTGAGTCACACACCAAGAGCACCTTTCCAGGTGCTTCTTTGCCCTCTGCCCAGTCCATCAGGGTCCCCTTGCTCACAAAGTGGGCTTTTGTGCAGAAATCAGCAAAATTCCTGTCCCAATATTCAGATACCAAAGGATGTGAGAATTTCTTCACAAAAATTGAGATTAGAATTGGAATGGGCTGCCCAGGGAAGTGGTAGATTTGCCACTCCTGCAGGTGTTTAAGGGAAGACTGGACGTGGCACTCAGTGCCATGGTCTGGTTGACAGACATGGTCCGGTGGTGTTGGGTCATAGGTTGGATTCAATGATCTGAGGTCTTTTTCAACCTAAATGATTCTGTGATTTGGAGACAAACACTTTTGAAACTGTACTCTTTTCCACACCACAATACATTCAAACTGACATTTTTAATTACAAGTTATTAGCTGTGTCTCCCCAGATTTCATGCACCAACCACAACTTTGTGAACACAACAGATTCAGTTCAGTGCAAAGCACTCAGAGCCTCACTTTTACTCTTCCAAATTCCCAACTTTAACATGTCCCTTCTACATATCTTTCCTTTAGTAGATACAATTCCAGGAGTCAGAGATTTTATTTTACAAGAAGGAACTGCAGATAAAGATTTGTCAGAAATCACCCTCACTCCACCTGGTTTAATGTCAGCCCCTTCTCTTACACCTTTATTTGACTGAAGCCATGCTTCTCCCATGTTTGTAGTTTTAGTCATCTTCCTGTTCAGTAAAACTTCCTTGTGACTTCTGCATGTAGTTTGTCTTGCTTTTTTTCCCCTTCATGATACAGACTTTATTTTAACCCATCATTTCCCAATGATTTCTTTCAGAGGTGGGAATAAATAACATGTCAAACTAGCAACACTTCAGTGACCTTATCTGAGTGTATAATGACATTTTCAGCATATTTGCTCAGCACTGATAGAAGAGGTAAATTTCTAAGCTTATCCTTAACTTTGTGGGTTCTCACTGTAACAAACCATCTTTCAATATGTTTATAAAAAGAGTAATTTTAAGCTTGGCCTGTCAAGGTATTTGATTCACAAGGTGAATAAAAATCGGGAAGGCTGATGTTTTTCCCTCTGAGGAGTTCTTGGCCATTCAGGTGGGCACACACTGATCAATACTGACACTTTAGCATTCAGCTGACATATTCCTGTACTTGTGCTTTCCTCTCCACTCCTTCTCTTTTAAAAAAACTACTTTAGGAATCTAGTCCTCAAAGACACAAGTAAAGTGAGACTTTAGGGATAGGGGGAGATACCTCCCATTAAATAAGGAGTTAAAGCCATGTTGTCGGCCTTGGCAAGGGAGATGGAAGAGCATCATTACCTGAATTCAGATCACTAACTTGAAGATTTCTTTTTCCTAGACCTGCTACTCAAGACTTGGCATCTCAAGTCACTTGGTTCATCTTTGTATGAACAAACAAAGCAGATCTATGTGATTTTTCAAGATACCACAAATAAAATAGGGAATTCCTCTGGTCAGGCCTTCTTGGAAAGGCAGCAACCACTGCAAGACCATGCAGGTGGATTAACCATGACCTGAGCTGTAATCTGCTCTGAAACCAAAGATGCTTGTGTGTTTGTTGGAGACCTAAGCATCCCAACACCAGCCCAAAGCTTTCATCTCCTTCTGATGACTGAAACCCAATTAAAGAGGAGTGGGGTGACAGGTTTCACACTAAACATGGCTCAGCAGAGATGCTCAGCAGCTCTCAGCTCCCTGCTTTATCAAAGCTGTCACTTCCCCTGTCTTCAGGAATGGGTTATAAAAATAAAAAAAATTTGATTCACGTCTAATAGGTGTCAAGATAAAAATCAATGCTCTGGCTGAAATCTGGGTAATTTCAGACCTGCATGTTTTCTACCATGAAGCAATTTGCAAAAAAATGTGAAAAATAAAGATAAAAAGTAAGAAAAATTAAAATAATAGAATGCCACAATGACAAATTTTTCAGCACATCAGAGAGAAAAGAAGGAAGAGATAACACTCTTCATAGAAGGGTGGGCTTTGATTGAACCAACAGGCTCAGGCTCTTGTTTGCTCCAGCATCTTTCAAACAGGAAACAATACAAAACCTTGCAGCAACTCCCCTGCCCTCCCTCTGCACAGGAAAGCTGTTCCTAGGGTGACCACAAGCAGAGCAGCCAGTCCCCTTATCTGCTGCAGGTGCCCTTGTGTGAGATTTCATGGATCTATCCAGACTGAAAAGCTCAACACCTTCTGCTGTAGAGGACAGCTCCAGGAAAAGGCAAAACACAAAGAGTACCACAGGAAAGGGAACACACCTCCCCATCCTCCTGACTCCACACCTTCTCTCCACATCTGTGGATGCTGCCAGCTCGTCCTCTCAACAGCATTGATGGTTCCTGGCCTGGAAAACTCCAGGAACTGAGGTGGTCTCCCCTTCCATTGCTGATACCAGCAGAGAGGAGACTTCAATATGAACAAAACTCAAAATTTCCCATCCACCCCATGCTGTTCAGCCCTGCCTATGCTCCCACTTTGCCATGAATGAATTTAGGGACACACAACTTCTAGTGGTGGAGCTACTTAACATGGACCAATTTTTTAGGCTCCAAGAAGAGAAGTCCTAGAGAGAGTCATCCAACAAGACAACTGAACCTGTGTGATTACACCTGACATCAAACCTCTCTGCTGGCATGGTCAGGAATACAGGTGTGACAGTGCAGTCAGCACAGGCTGCCCAAAGGTGCCTTGCCCAGATGGAGGGGAGGGAAACTCTGTGCTGGGAGCACTCAGGTACGTCTGTTAGAACAGCCACGGCACATGGATCACACCAGGCTCTCCAGCTGCTCTGGACCTCCACACTCCTACCTGCAGAGTGAACTTCTCCAGCTTCATTTCCAGAGATCTGTTCTCCTCTGCCAGCTTGCTGCGTTCAGCTTCCAACTCCTCAATTTTCAACCTGGAGAAAAAGGGAATATTAATAGACTTTGGGTGTCCCTGCACAGTCCCACCACAAATAATCAAGTAAAGCATGAAACCAGAAATAGCATCAGATTATTCCTGCATTCAGTACCACAAAACTGCATTACTGAGGGAGCTAAAACATATGGTTAAAAGTGACATGTTTATGTGATGAGAATATAATTTGTAAAAGTATATTAAAAATAGACGACTTGAATATAAAGCAAGTTCAGCTTGGATACCTTCTGAACCACAGACTGAATCTAGACCATCATGTTTAATAACCACCAGCAGCTGAAATCTCCACGAGGCATCAAATCTCTTTTTGATCTGATTTATACTTTTGGCCTTCACAACACTCCTCGGCAGTAAGTTCCACAATTTAATTATGTACTGTATGAAAAATTAGTCCAGTTTGTTTTATACTTCACATGTGATTATTTCACTGAGTGCCCGTTAATTCTGCTATGAAAAGTCATGAATAATTGTACCACACTCCCCTCTCCACACCACAGTACAGGCCTCCTCTATTATTTCCTGAAGAATCTCAGTTTAGTCTTCCTTCACACCAAGGATTTTCCACATTTTTATTGTTCTTCCTTGTTCCATCAAGTTTTATATAGACTTTTTGACATGAAATAAGCTGGAACTACGAAGAGCACTCAGATATATTCAGTTGTACAATGAGGATTTCTTCTTTATTCTCAACTTCCTTTCCAACAGCTTCTAGTATTCTATTTGTATTTTTAACTATGGAGCACCTACCTAATATTTTCAGAAAGCTGTTCACAATAATGTAAGATCTCTTTCTTGAGTGACAACAGCGCATTTAGAGCTCTCTGTTGTGGGAGTAAAAGTAGGGTCTTTTTTCTTATGTGCATGGGTTTGGCAATTATTGACATGCAACTTCATCTCCCATCTCAGGCAGCATCCTAAGATTTCTTCTGAAATTTTGAATGCTCTGATAAGCTGAGTAATTTCATATTATCTCAAACTCTGCCACCTCACTACTCACAGATTCCTTTTTTGTGTTGGACAAGTTCCCAATTCCCAATCAAAACCATTCTAGGACTTAGTGGAAAAACCCTCGGCATTGTGAAAACATTTATTCTTCGATTTTCCATATTTTAACTTTGTATTACATAAGCAAATTAACAGAAGAAAAATGCATGAAGTTTCACAAAGTAAAAATATATTGTATTATCTCTGGCTCAGGCAATCCTGACGACAAGGCACAGAGAAGCCAGGGGAGCCTCCTGGCAAGATACCCAGATGTTCTGTCCTGTTCACATGGGCACCCACAGTACACTGGGACAGCCAGACCTCCAGGGTTTATATATTCTTATCAATCCAACAAAGAATCACCTTTTTTTACTCCATCCAAGTTTCCTAATAACTTTTGGCTCAAATTTGAAAGGTCAAATACATTAGCTCATACCAGCCTTAGACAAATGACAGGTGAATCCTTCAGAGAACTCTATCAAACTTGTTAGGCAGGAGATATATGTATAAAAGATTGGATACAATTTTTTTTCTTGCATTTAATACAGAGTACAAAACCCTGATGCTCCTTTAAGACCCTCCCCTTCCACATGTTAATTTCTTGGGATAAATTGTACAACTAATTCAGAATAACACTGATCTTTGGATTCAATTTTCTCAGGATATTCTTTAAAAATTAATTATCTTGCTTAATAATATTTTAAATAATCTAAATTAAGCTGAGAATCCTTGCACCATACAATAAAGAATAGATCCATCTGCCAATATCCAAAATTATGCAACAGAAATTTCAGGTACAAGGAAGAAGTCATCTCTCCAACTCATTTAGCAACAGTTCCAAACTTTTCCACAGAAGCAGGTTGATCTACATCATGTTCAGCACAGAAATGTCTCCTTTATAAATATGCAGCTTGGATTGCTTAAATTATTTGTAAGCCTGACCCCTGCTGGCAATTTTCAAATATTATAAAGTCTCATCTTTTTCTGCTCTTGGAAGGCTCTAAAATGCCGAGGAACAGTTTTAGCACTGTCCAGGCCATTAAAAAAATATCATCAATAACTTTCAGAAGAGACACAAAGCTAGTGGGGATGGAGGATGCTGAAGCAGGAGACTGAAAAGGTCAGGAAAAATGGAAATTCAAAGTGGAATTAATGCTTTTAATGGTGCATTTCTAAATAGATTGCAGAACAGGCCACGAGGAGAGCAACACTCGTCTGTGAGGAACAACAGCGCAACAGCTCCCGAAAGGTCAGAGGCAGACACAGGACTCTCATCAGTACTTTCTCCATCCTTGACATGCTGAATTTTAATTGGGAACAAATTTCTCCCCATCCAGCCTCACAAATAATCTGACACTGCTGTTATCTGCCTGCAAAACTTGTATCCAAGGGGAGGTTTAAGATCAGGCCTCTCAGTTACCCTTTGAAAACCACTCATAGGAGCGGCCAGAAAACACTTCCCAAAGACCTGAGACACAGCTGTAATGAGGGTAGCTTCAAGCCATTACATTTTTGAGCTATTTCACCTGCAATTTCAGGATTCAATAATCTGTTTGTGCCCTTTGTGCCTTGCTGCTGAGCAAGCGGTGATTTAAAGCCCGGGGCGCTCCCAGTCAGGCAGCAGATATCACAGAATCCTGAAACAGTTTGTGGTGGAAGGGACAGTAAAAATCATTTAGCTCCCCTCTCTGCCATGGGCATGGACACCTTCCCCTATCCCAGGTTGCTCCAAGCCATGTCCAAAGTGGCTTGGACACTCCCAGGGAGCGGGATCCAGGGGCAGCCACAGCTTCTCTAGGCAACCTGTGCTAGGCCCTCCCCACCCTCACAGGGAACAATTTCTTCCCAATATCCCATCTAACTCTGGCCTGTGCCAGTTAAAAGCCATTGCCCCTTGAGCTACCACTCCATGCCATGGTCAGAAGTTCCTCTTCAACTCTCTTGTCTCCCCTTTAGGGACTGAAAGGCCACAATAAGGTCATCCTGGAGCCTTCTCTTCTCCAGAACCACCCACTCTGTGACCAGCAACAGGCACAGCAGCACCCGTGAGCTGAGGATCACAGCCTCTTCCCCCTGGGCCTCACTCCCCAGGTGGCTGCTCCTTCCCAGTGTCCCAGCTATGGGGGCATCCTCCTTTCCTGGCACAATATAGGGCTGTAGGGCTTCCTGCCCTGCTCTGGGCAAGGTCAGCCCACTGAATCACAGGGCACTCCCTGGCTCTCCTTCAGACACAAAAGCCGCTGCTTCCTCTGCACTGAGGAACAGGAATATTACTGTAACCTTTGTGCCAAAAGGATTTTGAGACTGACTAGTGCTTTCACCATTTATCCCTCTCCTATCTTATGTTTAAGACCATTAAGTGTCCTGGATCTCCAGTGTGAAAGAGCTCAGAAGCATTGGCAAATAGTTTGTGCTATTCCAGCTTTGCTTCCCAGCCCCCTGGGGAATGCTTCCCAATGGCAAAGAGAGAGAAGCAAGGGAAATCCTATCTATATATAAACACAGCAAAGCATTTGCAGCTGGTGGTTAAAATATGGAAGTCAAATATTGAAAAATATTTACTGGCTTGGCACTTGGACTTTTTTCATTTATGTATTTTTCTCATTAAGTTCACGTATAGGGATGATTGTGTACTGCTTTGGGATGCACCAGCATCCACAAAGGCAGCCTTGGTGCACACTCCTTGTGCCTTTTATCTGCAGGGACACCTGTACAAGAGAGGTGATGCTATTTTATCACCAATTTGCAATCCTCCACTTGTGACATACTGGAGTTACCTTCAGGTAGGGTGAAAAACCCAAGACAAATCCGTGTGAGCACCACAAAAAGCAGGGTACAGAAACACCTGGGTACAGCACAATCATCTACCAGCTCAATTTTTGGCCCAGAATGGTCTGGGTTAAAATGGACCTTAAAGATAATTCAGTTCCAGCCCCTCCACCATGGGCAGGGACACCTTTCACTAAACCAGATTCCTCCAAGCCCCTTCCAACCTCGTCTTAAAAGCTGGTGTCTATTGTAAAAACAGCCTTGTGCCACAAGGAAGGAAGAAACACCAGTTACTTTCTGAAATATCAGCACCATTGTCAAATTTTGTGATACAGGAAGAAACCATTTGAATTAATTTCTGGAGAATTCATGAACTTTTCCATACAGGGGTTTGAAAACATGAAAATATTTAATCTCTGGCAAAGATCTCTTCACCTGTCTAGAAGATTTTCCTGTCTCAGACAGCTCAACCAAGAGTTGAAGACTCCACAGGCATAAGGTAAATTATTGCCACCTCCACAACCTTTCACAAGATCAAATTTAGTGCAAGAATACAGATTCATTGGCATTTGCCCAGCCTCATGGATTTTCTCTCTTTTATAAACTGAGTTTCATATTGCCTCTACTGCATGTTTCATTATCTCAAAACAGAAGAGGGAATGAGGAAAAAAACCCCACCTACAGCCTTCAGGTCTCCTGAAATGACACTTGTGAGAATCAGGAGACATCCCACCATGTGTGTTCAGTCTGTCTAAAAACCTCAGATCGTGAGACAAGGCTGCTCCTCCTTCAGAAAGGAAAAAAGGGGGCAATCTGTTGGATTTTCAACAGCATCCAGGCACTTCAAAAGTCTTTCTGAGTCCAGAGCTTTTCAATGGAACTAACCACTGAAAACTCCCCCCACCATCACCCTTTTATCTTTGTTTTATTGGTTTTTAATGTTCTCAGCTGTGTTATGTGGTTGCCTGTGGACATCACCAGTGAGGACATGTCTCACAGAGGCCCCATCTGTGAAGGGGGCATGGCCATGTGGAAAAGCTATTGCTGAACAGGAAAACAGTGAATGGAGCAGAAAATGCATGTGTTGGGAAGATGCTATTAAGGGATCCAGATGGCATTGAGATGGTGTTAGGAGCAGAGCAGAGAGAATTCCAGCAAGTGTGACTAATGGGCATTGGCAAGGACATGAATTTCTTTTGAATTACTGTAACTCTACCCAGTCACTAAATCCACAGAAAACATTTAGGATTTACTGGGGTTGCAGTTTGACAGCAGAAAGAAAAAGTTCAGATTTGTTCCAGCTGAAAAGGTCCTTCAGCTGTTGTCACTTAAGTCTTTAGTGAAGTTCTTTTTTAATATATTCCCTTTATTTATAGATTCTGAAATACCAGTTTCTTCACAGTTACCACCTTCCCTCTAAAAGGTGCTAATGCCCAAATGCTGTACCCTGCAGTGCAGAAGCTCAATGGGTTGACCACAGTTTCTTTTCATAGGATCTGCAGAATATAACCAAATATTATTTCAGAGGGAGCAGCAAAAAGTGTGAGAAATGACAGCATTAGCACTGCTTTTATTGTCTCTCCAGAAACAATGATGCTGGGAGAGAGTTTCACATTTAAATTTATAAAAGGTCTGACGAAATAGCACTTTGTTCTCAAGAGAAGGAGGAAAAACTGATAAAGTCTTTCAAGTTTCTGGCTGAAAATTTACTTTCCATACTAAAGAAGAATGAGACAAAAGGTATTTTCCTTAAAAGCTCTCGTTCACTTACAAGAGGTGAATACAGATTCAAAGGATTAATGTTGATTTTTTTTTCTCCTTTATGTCTCCCCTGCTTTTGTTTTCAGAAGTGAGCTCCTAACAACGGGGTCTATACGGAAATGCCTGGAGGCTCAACAGTCCATTCCTGTTCTGCACACTCCTCTTGCTGGCTTCAGTGGTTCCTCCTATTTTTCACATTCCTTCGTGGCAGCAGCTAACAGGACAGGTTGGACTCAGCCCAGAGGAGCAGACACATCATCCCGTAGGTTACAGGATTTCAAAGACTACAATAAACTACAGAAATGGAAATAACTCCCTCATAAACTGTAGCATTTCTGTCCCCACGTCCCAATTTGGAAGTTTGAGTTCTTCTCCGTTTTCTTCCAGAACTGGTTTCTGGCAGTGATGTGTAGAAGGAAGCAGTGACAGTGGAGTTTGTGTTGTTCTCCTTAGCAGCTACATAAAACTGAGTAAACTGGTGCTGTTGAGGCCCACAGAAGGAGGATGAGCACAGCAGACCTAATCCCTTCCCGTTCAGATCCCTGCTCTCCTCCAAACCCTTTCTGTTCTTTAATCACACCCACCCAGTTCATTGCTGCTGTACCGAGAGGACACATCCAGCTGAGCCACGAGGAGTGTTTGATGTGGATCACAGCACATTCTTCCAGAGCCCCAAAGGACTGGGAGAATATAGTGATTTATTCTGTGCTCCTTTGAGAAGAAGCCTCATCTCTGAAGAAAGAACTTGGCCCAGTTTCTTGAACAATGCACGGAAAATGCAAAATAAAGTCCAACCACCTCCATTGACTGCTTAAGTCTAGAAACATAAGAAAAAAATCTTCATGGAGTCAATTCTGAAATTTCTATCCACTCAGATGTGGAGTGCCTGAGAGTGCAAGGAGATGTCTGAAGCAGTAACAGAAGTCAACAGTAAGGAAAAAGGAGCAGAGACTGGCTTACAGTGCTCCAGCAGAAAGAGACCGCCTTGCAGCAAGTCATTTACTGTTAGAGCTGAGCAATGAAAAGGGTGATCAAAATCAAACAAATCCATGCTTTGTGGAACAGCTCTGTAACTAAATAACCAGAATCAGGGCCTGGGACAAGTATTTAAACCAGCCATGACAACAAAAAGTGGTTCAGTAAAAAATTACAGAAAAAAACAGTCTGGAATAAGAACGTGGAACTGTGGCCACTATGCACCCACAGCTTCAGGAGCAAGAGAGAAGAAAAACCAAAATATCAACATGAAACAACTGCAGAAGCGTGGCCTCTGCTGAAACAGCCTTCAGAATATGGCCCATCCTTGGAAAACAGCTCTGTACCATCAACCACAGCACTGGGAATTGGCCTGGGTTTGGGACATACTTTGTGTGAAAGGTTTGACACCATCCAGGGAAGGAGGAGAGAGTGAGATTAGTAGTCAAAGAAATTCCTTAAAAACAAAGAGGGAAAAACATTATCTAGGAGCTTTAGGACTTCTGTTGAGCTGAATCAACCACGATCCCGTAACAAGCAGGTATTTGTGAGCTCCACTCATCCCTGCCTAGAAAATAGATTTTCATTCAGGGCAGAGCCAGACATCTCCATCCCCATTGCCAAGAGCCAGTCACACTTGGGAATGGTCTGGACTGTGTGGTAATCCAGCTGTTCCCCCTGAAGCTGCTCAGGTAACCGACAGCAAATGCTGCTCAGGGAAGCTAAATACCAAATAATGAGTCTTGGAGGGGAAAATAAAGAGCCTGAACATCTTCCAGATGAAAGGGAGTTGCAGCAACACCAGCCAGGGAGGGAGAGACCAGGGAGACACTGTAGAAAAACTCTGCAAACCTGCAGGGCCCAGAAGACAGCAAACAGGCTGCAGGCTTTACTGATACACAGGCACATTATTAATCAGGAGTGACAGGTTTAATGTTGCCAAGGAGGTGCTGAATGTTCTGCAGCAGTGTAAACCTCAGGTTTCAGAGGGTCCAGTGTGCCTTAGCAAAGGAAAAGCCTGAACGACCTAAAAAACTCCACAAAAGGCAAAAGTTGCTGGAGACAGGTTTATCTCCCTGAAAAGAGAAGTCATAGCATTCTCTCCTTTAGCAGAACTCAAACACATGATAGAATAAAAAAAGGAGATGTATGCCTTGGGCCTCCAGAACTATTACAGCACCTTGAGGGAACTACAGGAGCAAGTCCCCAAGATTAGGTGTACAACTCCAAAATGTACTGGAATAGCTTAGCTGAGCATGTGTTATTTTCAAACACTTCCCTCCTGCTATGGAACTGGGCTTTCAAAGCCGTAAAACAAGGTCCAGAGGAAAAGCACAAGAGCAAAGCCATAACGTACAGGCCAGTAATTTCTCCTTTCTGCAGGATTCTGCTTGCTGCAAAACCCTGCTTTCAGTCCTATGAGGCAGTCACACTTTATTGTGATGGAGCTGAAAATATAAAAGAATTAAGAAGTGAAAGTCCAGCCAAAGTCTTACATCAGCTGAGAATAAAATACTCAGCCTGTGAGGACCTGACTTGCCCAACTTAAATAAAAGGAACTTTATTAAACATTCAGAAACAGATGAACTTTTCTGTGCTCTGTATTTATTGTCATCTGCTTTGCAACGGAAGATATAAATGCTTTAATAAATACATGGAAAGGTTGTTTAGCTTCACTGTAGCTTTTGTACACGCTCATGTATCCTCTGCTGAAATGCTGTTTTGTAACTTCTCTTTCACTGAATCACAACAGGTACCCCTCTGCCATCTCCAGCAATGCACAAGGGGAAACATCCCTCTTTTATCTCTAGTGCTACACATGCATCAGCAGTACAAAAGCTGGATTCTAAACCTCTTCATACACATGCCAACAGATCCTGTATTTACAGTCGAGATTTGGTCAAAATAACAAATAAACAGCAATGCTGTTTCCACAGGAAAGGAAGTCAACAGGGGGAATAGTGTTGCAGGAGCCAGGCTTATGAATTAACTGACAGCAAAAGACCCCAAACATCAAACGAAAAAAGCCTGAAGCCTCCCAAAAGATAGCAAAGCTTATAAAGTATCTAAATGCAGGACAGATCATGGGCTGAGTGTTTCTGCTAATGCTTCATGGGGTTCTCACGTCCATAAAAGCTGGTGAGAAAGTAAAATGTGCACAGAAAAAGAACATCCTACTTCAGGAATACAAGGAAAATGTGTTCTGATCATCATCCCATTTCCTGAATAGCAGGCAGCCTATGGACACAGGCAGTCTATACTCAAACTTCTTTATGCACTACAGCACAGTGAGCTCCTGTACCTGCTGCTCCACCAGGAGATGACAATAACCACAGCAGGCAGTGAAACAGCCCCAGGCATTTCCCTTCTCATTAGCTCCACCAAAAAAAGCACAATCTGCTCAGCCCTCCCCTTGCTTTGCCTACCTGAGAGCATCCACCTCCTCCTTGGTGATGACAGTGCTCTGCTCGGCCGTGCACTGCTGAGACTTCAGGACCTTCATTTCCACCTCCAGCTGCAGGAGACAAAAGGTGTTAGCTGTTCCTGCAGCACTGGTCAGGGCACAGACACACAGCAAAGGGAGGAGGAAATCATAAAGTTCTGCACAGGTCAGACTTCTCATGACACAGATGTGAAGCACAACATCACAGCTGTGTTGAATGTCAAAACCTCACTTAACCCTCCTTCCCCTTGCAATTCCTTTTGCCTTTCCCAACATCTTCTCCACTGTAGATGAGGCACAGAAAGTTGAACATTACTAGCAAAGCTTCTGCTTCTCTTTCAGATATTTCCCCTATTTTACCCCATGGATAATGGGATGTAGAAGACTCTGTGTGGCATTAGGAGCTTGCTGGGACCTGAGGTTTACTACCGATAATTCAACCTCACTCAATTCTTCCCCCAGAAGAAATGAACCACACTGTCTTGTCCATGACAACTGAGACACATACATTGAATCCTAAAGACTGGGGAATATTTCCAGCACTTTCCAACATACACTTCTAGCCCTAGCTGCTCAGGTAGCTCTGGCTCAACAAACAAACAAATAAGAATAAATTCTGCCTCTGGCTTTGCATGGGTAAGAACTCACAAGAAAGTATTTCAAAACTCTACAGACATGAGAACTTCTTACCCAGACTCTACAACTCCCAGACTCTCTGACTTGTAGCAGTCTGGATCCCTAATTCAGAGATCAAGACAACACACAGATTGATAAACTCCATATGTTATTTGTTTCTAAACCCCTCAAAAAATGATTTATTATGAAGTGTAAGCAGAGAAACTACCTAGAGGATACTCAAACTTCTGTTCCAACACCTTCTCTCAGCTTAGACCTTCTTCACACACTCATCCTTGAGATTCTGGACTTCCTTTTGTCATCTGTCTTTTTACCACCTGTCGACTAATTCCCCTAATAAATCTGTTGAAGGAAACAGTATTTTTTCACCCGAGAGGAAAATAATAAGCAATCCAGCCTTAATTATAGATGCAAAACTTATGACCACAGAGAGTTCAGCACTCAGCATCAGGGAAATAATTCATTAATACACCATTCCCTGCAACAGAATAGATTAGACTTGTAGAGCAAAATCACATTGCAATGGCAAACTTCTGCAAGCTTTTTACAGAAACTCTCCAATTTTACAAGAAGAAGGAACATCTTGTCACAGACAGTCATACTGCTCAGACAGAACTGAAGTTATGACATGCTGCCTCTTCACCCTTCCATGCTTACCAGAAAAGACAGGCAGAGCATGGCAGTGCTGTTGGCAGGAAAGGGCAGAAAATGGATGGTTGGATTTTGCTCCCACCCTTTTCTGACACCAGAGGAACAGAGCAGAAGAAAGAGGGCACCAACAAAAGTTTCAACCTAATTCCTCCTGACACCCCAAAAAGCCCTGCATTCTCGCCCGCCTGTCAAAAAAACATCCAGGAATAAAAAATAAGCAAAGGCCCACCTGCATCATCAGGCTGTACAAATGTTAATGCATATTAGCTGCCTGATAAGATTATCACAGCCAGAAATGCTTCCCTCAATTTTCTGATTACTGAGCTTATCTCTCCCAGCTCAGCCCATCACAGATGGCTGGGGATAAAGCAAGCACACCAGATAATTCCAGGAATGTGAATAAAAGGTACTGGGATGAGGAGTAGGCTTCAATTCCGACCTACTTCTAGCAGGAAAACACTCATTATGCCTCCAGTTTCCCGTGTCTGCTGAAGCCTGGATGTGTTTGCTGTTAGGAGTTTGAGGATGTTTTCTGGGATGAGTGAGGGCAGCTTTTGAAGATGGAAGGGCTGGTGAGTTATTTATCCCGGGCTAAGAGGGCTCAGCCTCAAGCCCATGTGGCACCTGCTCACTTACACAGATAAATCACAGCCACCTTCTCCAGGGACAAGGGGGGCACAGATGGGTAAGGAATCTGCTGTTGTGATCTGGGGGGGGGGAAAAACTGAGTGTGTAACAGGAAAAGGAGATGGGAGAGTGAATGCAAGCAAGCTTAAGAGAGTTTGTGAGAAGCATCTCACTCGATACCCAGTGGTGACAAATTAGTGCTGGGTCTGCTCAGCAGCGGCAGGATGAGGATCTGCTGGGTTTCTAAGAATAAGCTGCTGAAGGAGAATGAGGAGGGAAGGGCACATGGGTTGTAAGGGCATTTCATCTCATTTTTACATCCTCCCAATCTGCAAGCACCAAGACTCCCTGGACTGAAAATTTGATGTGCCTGAGGTGAGAAGAGAGAGAAGGACACTGATATCACTATAGATGAAACTGACTCAAGGAGTGAGATGCTGACACAGACTTGCACCCCAGAACTAGGATTAAAACTACTGGAGAGTTTAAAGTTCAGGCCAAGACACAATTTTGTGCCACAGGAAATTATTGCCATTCAGACCTCACTAACTGTTTATGAAATAAGAAAGTAAAACAGTTAAGCTATTAAATAGTTCGTTCAAAATATGTTGTTTCCAGATTTAATCCCTAGCAATTGTTAGGAAAACATTCCTTACTGCCAATCTCACTGAAGATATTAAAATATTCAGATATTAAAAATGCTATTTATTATTATGTTATTAATGTCTTCTCCAGGACAAAAACAGTTAGTTGAAATGAGATGGAGTGGCTTACTCTTGGGACCCAGTTCTGCTTTTCTGAAGGCAATACAGTTCAAGCAGCAAGACACAAAACAAGAATGAAGAGAATGGCTAAAAATAAGGAATCTGTTAATGAAACTCAAGAGGTGAGGAGCTTTCCAAGACCATTCCCTTTGACACAGCCTCAGGATAGCTCTGGGAAATGGGTGATGAGCACGAAATAATTCACCACAGCGGCAGTTTGTCCCTTCCTGTCCACTCGTCCTCTCAGTGCCTGTGCCAAAGAACAGCCTCAAGAAGGGATAAGGAAAGGAAAATCTAAACCTTTCCTGCTGCTTTCTCTGCCTAATTCCTATCACATCCCTTTTCCTAAATTAATTTCCAGTCCTGGTCTCCCTTGTTCACCAGATGCCACTTTCAGCAGGCATTTTATGCTTTTTGAACCAACTCACTCTTCCAGGCTAAACTCTTCCAATTTTTATCAATAATTTTATGTGACTGGCTGAGTTAAACTTTTATTGCTTTGAATACATTAAACTAGTAGAAGTCATTACCAAGCAGAGAGAGGAAAAGGGCTGCTCAAATTACAGCTCACTGCTGTATTCCCCCATTCCACACCAAATGACCCAGGTCAGCCTCGATCTTTTAAGTGGCATGAAGAGCAGACAGGGAACATTGTTGTGAAATACAGCAGCATCTCTTGTCCTGGAAGGTGCACAAGAGGGACTTAAGGACCTACATCATCTGCAAGAGCTTCAGGGATTGTATCACCCAGGATCTGACCTCCAGTGATATTCCTACCTTACAGAACACATGAGCAACTTGAAAAGAAACCAAGCTGTTATTTTAATGGTTTTTAAAGTTATCTAAGGTTTTCATATAAGGCAGAATAATGAGTAATATCAGAGCCCATAAATTAATAAAACACATGAACAGGAGGTCCTTAATATTTTGAGGATGTGTTGTTCTCTTCTTAAAAGAACCTGGGGCTCCTTGTTCTCAAACTAAAGTGATCCCATTTATCCTGAACTTTTTATCTCTTTCAATCCTTCAGCACGAATTCCAGCACAACTTTATTACTCTCAATAAAAAGTGATCAGGACACATATAGGATATAGACTAATTTCAGAATGTCCATTGTTAAAAAAATGCAGATGCCCCAAAAGATGAAATGCAAATAATTTTTCCAAAATAAGTACTGCCATCATTATTTACCAAAGGGGAAAGGGAAAAAGGAAGAACATGGATGCATTTTCATCTAGTATTTAATTAGATGAAATATCATTCCTCTTTAGCCTTACTTTTAAACCTGCCTGGACAAGATTCCAAGAAGGTGGTTCTCCTCCAAGCGTTAATGACATAGCAAACACCCACAGCAGGGTTAGAAATATGTTCCTCACTGCTTCTCTCTTCTGTAGCAATTATTTAAAGACATATGATACGACAGGAGAAACAAAATTATAAATTCATCTCCTCACAGCTAGAAGAAACAGAACTTCAGAGAGTCAATTTTCTTGGTATATTTCTGGCATTTGTCATTTCTGACCTATTGTCCCCTCCAAGGAAGCACCCTGAGTCTCTACAATGCCATGGACCTGTTGTTCCTCACACTCAACTCCAGCAGGTTTCAGCATTAATGGAGAAAAGCTTTCCCAGAGCCTCCCACTGACCACTGCTGTCCACACTCCAGCTTCAGAGGGAGGCTTATCACAGGTCAGGTCAGTCAGCCTTGAAAACCACATTTACAAACTCCTGAAAGTGTTAACGCACTGCCCAAATCAACGATCAAATCTCTGTTCAGGTGACTCATTTTGGGTAATAAAGAACTCAAAATCTACAGTATTTCAACTCGCTGCCAATGCAGGATTTGCATGTTGAAAAAGAAGAAGGGGGGAGCTGGTTTACTCGCCCACATCATGTACACACATTTCACAGAACACATGCTGGAGACATACAGTTATTATTTGAATAATGAGTGCATTTTAGAGAGGGGCTGATACAGCAATCTTACCCTGATGAAGTGTGTCTGCACGTCATTCAGCATTTTTGGAACTGTAAAAAGCAGGAAATGCTGAATCCATTATAAATGTCTAAAGGTTTATTTAACAATGGGCTGATGCAACATCCTTTGAAAGGCCTTCCTCAGCAAAAGAGCTGATTTTGAACGGCAGCGATAAATGGGAACTGAATTGCACGGAGCCAGTACAGAAAGGTGAATTGAGAGGTTGTGTTGGGCTACAAGCCTCAACACAATTCAAGGAGCTATTTCAGTACATAAATATTTAAAATGTATGAACACCAAGCAGACTTGGAAAGGAAGAGTGTACGCTGAAATAGACAAGAACAGAGAAATGGGACCCCGAGCTTGACCCGTGCACTGAGGGCTGGAAACAGGCAAACCAGGACCTTGATACGACAGTGATGCCATTTGTGCTTCTCTCCACTGGATGTAGCAGAGGCCAAGGAGCTTTTTTGCCTCTTCCCACAATGCAGCACAGCAAGCTTTGTGCTGCCTACAAGCATAGAAATCTGGCATCAAAAATCCAATATACACAAAACAGCAATGAGTTTAATTTGGGTAGCCAGCAATACCATAGTGTAGTAAGACACCATGCTGAGCACTTCAGGGATCATTCTGCTCAGCAAAAGCACCACCACCTCTTCCATAAGCCAATCCCACTGGCATTCTGAAGGGCTGCTCCCCCAAAACATCTGCAGAGAAACACACAGAGGGAGAACTAAGCCTCACCACATTTCCTAGTGAACTTTACTCTTCTTCAAAAAGTAGGACAGTACTTGTAAAACAAAATATTGCCTGCCATTTAGAAACAGGCTAAGCAGCCCAGGATTAGTTGGTACATTTTTCTTGGGAAAATTAATCCTCGATGCCACTGTGAAACAAAAGCAATAAAGCCAAAGAAAATCAGATATTCAACAAAAAGTGGTTTGGAACTACCCATCTCCCACTTGGCTGAAGCAAAAAATATGTATTTTTTTTCTCTTGGAAGATGAAGGCTAGCTGGATCAGAGTCACCAGTCTCTAGGGGTTCCACCATCTGTAACAAACTTGCTGTGCTTTTATCACTGAGAAGTCAGGGCTAGGAGCAACCTCTCAGCAAACACTTTCCTAAAAATGTACTCATGCATATATATTATTGTAGATATACACACACACTGGGAAATGGACATATGCTGACTTCTGCTTCTTTCCAATACAGTCTGGATTGTGGCTTTTCTCCTCCCGTCGCAGTAAAAAGAGAGCAATTTTTCAAGTTTATACCAAATGTCATTCTATTTCATTTCCAAATATAATCTCCCAGAGAGAAGGTTCACTTGCCCTATTTCCAATCTCTAAAGTTAATACACAAATTTATATTCCTTTCTCCCACTCGCTCTCCTAAATTAAGAGGTGTAATTACTAGGAACGCTTGCTACAAACGAATGGAGTGCCAAGGGAGAAGGAGCTGTCAGGGCTGGACGTCTGCAGCAGCCTCTCCCCCATCCCTGGAGGACCCTGCTTATGAGGCAGTTTCTATCTTTCCCATTAGCAGGGGTAGCTCACACAGAGGAGCAGATTACAACCTCTCCCTTTCCAGGCAGGGCAATCATAAGGGACAAAATTACAAAATTAACTTCAGCCTGCCAAGGCCCACTGGTGCTTGCCAGGATGGTCCCTCCCAAACCAACCTTTTGCCCCTCCTCAGCTCTGCTGACCTCTCAGACAACATTGGGTTCCTTAACAACAGCAGAGAAATGCAGATCTGTGATCTAAAAATTCAGCCCCAGTCTCATCACTCTCCCCCTTTCTCATACCCAGCACCCTCTCCAAAAGAAGATTGATTATTATAATCAGACTTAGCTCTGACACAGCATTTGCATTTTCAAAGCACAGCAAAGTCATTAACTAATTCATCTACCCCAAGGGAGCGTTAACGAGCGTTCACCTCTCTCCCCTCTGATTCCCAATCCACAGACAGCCTGCAGCTTTCCTTCCAACACCTCCCCTCCAAATTGTGTGGCACCAGCACAACTTGGGGAAACTCCAGACAGGCTCAGCGAGCCAAAACTCAGCCCTGCTGCAAAGGAACAAGAGGACAAATGCACAGACACCCTATTTAAACCAGCCACCCTGCGGTTTCCATACGTAATCACAGTGGGAGAGGGTATGGCAGGAAACAGTTTGTTCTGCAAAATAAGGCCAATGCCACATGGGTCCCAAAATGGCCCAAGCCTGAGCTGCCTGCCCAGCTGCAAGCATCTGAAGAAGGAATCACCATCACATCATACCCCCAAAGCCCCAAACTCCTCCTGGCACAGCCCATCCAACAAGCTCTTCCCAAAGTCACCTTCGCTTCATGACCTGGCCTCCTGCCCCTCTCAAAGTTCCTCCTCACATCCCAACAACCACCAGATGCCAATCATCCCCACCCACCCACCTTCCTTGGTGCTGCATTTATTTCATTTTGGTAATCTGGGATGGGTGCAGGATGTGACTCTGGAAATAAGCATGACTAGACATTTCAGATGGATGGAAGCTGGCTCAGAGCTCAAAATTTACAAACCTGGAAGGCTCATGGGGAAGAAGAGCAAACATCCTGTACAAGAGACACGCCGAGCAAGGGAACTGAAGATGTTAATTTATACCCATGAGTTTATTCAAGTATAATTACACATTTCAACCCTCACTCCACGAAAGGAGCAGACAAGGAATCTCTTCCTCTCAGCCTGCCCTGCCCACGCTCGCAGGCACTGCAATGAGACCTCACTGCCACTGCTTGACAGCAAAACACCTTGACAGCTCCACGTCCAAAACCCCTCTCTTTGCTCTAACAGCTCATTCTGAAGAAGGATCACCTAATTTCCATGTTCATTCAGCTCAGAGCTCTCGGCTGTTATCAGCCTCGCTCCACCACTTCCACCAGGCGTGTAGATGACTGTTTCCTTTAATTACTACCGAAAGCTCCTCCCAGCCAGGGAGAACAAAACAGCTGGTGTCCACCGAGAGAAGGCAACTCTGGAGTAATTAGCCTTAACTGGCTGACACCTCCTACCCATTACTCCTGGTTAGAACAGCAAAACACAGAATAAGAGCCTGTTTAGGGAGCCTGTCAAGGTGCCAGACTGGATGTGCCTCATCCCTGCCCAGTGTAGCCGCAGTGTTGGCACAATGGAGTTGTCCACTCTTGAGAAGTGCATCACACAGATCACTTCTTTCACACAGGAATAGGCATATTTTGCTAGAATCACATCTTCTAGCAGCTGCAATTTACAGGCAAAGCAACGAATAAATCTGCAAAGATGTCATACCTCCTCCGTACAGAGTTTGAATACAGTTTGTTTCCTGAAAATATAGCCTCGAGGAGTTTCCGGAGCATTCAGTCAACAATTCTCATCACACAGGAGCTTGTAATCCCACCTCTCACTCCCCCATCAGTTTTCCCATTGAAAAATCATCACATAAGAAACAGTCAGAGAAGAATCTATGCAGTTCCCAAGCGCCTAGGAAGATCAAAGAGGAAAGAGGAATCCAACATCCATTTTCGTTTCTTTGTTTCGTAACATAAATACTGTGGAATCAATCCTGCTTAATAAAGTAAAGAGAGCAAAAGAGCCTTCACTGAGTGCTTGAACTTAATCTTCTTTCTCTTGCTCACATGGAACAACACACAGCCTGTGCTTTTAGGAACAGCTCTCTTGCTCCTGCTGCAGCTCCAGACCAATTTTGCAGTTCACTACAGCTGGAAGCACTGTTTGCTGGCACATTTTGGCAGGAGCCAGCAGAGCTGCCTGCTAAAGCTGCTCTCTGAACCCCCAGAGTGGGGAAATATGAGGATGGGGCAAGGGGCCCAGCTATGGGGAAGCAGCTGCTCTTCTGACAGGACCTCCCATCTACTTTCAAGGAAGCTGCAGAGCCTTGAAGGAGCCTTGTTTCCCAAACCCTGCCCAAAGAACAGGTTAAGTAGAATAGATTGAATATTTTCTGGCTAAATGACCCATCCTGAGATTAGCCTGTGACAAAAAGCAGTGGGCTTTTAACGTATAAAAAGTGAGAAATCTCTCTCCTGGTGCCAAAACCCAAAGGCCACAGGGCCCTGCCAAGACTGCTCTGCCCATTTCAGCCTCTCAGGGTGATGCCTGCAGGGCCCTTCAGTTGCCAGCAGCAGTCACAGAGTGAAAGGCAAACAGCAATTCCCTCTCAAATACCATATGTTCAACTCTGGTGCCAAAGCACAAACCTGGCATTTTAACCTTTGGTGAGCATGTTCTTGCTGCCACCAACACTAAACTCTGAGGCCCAGCTCAGAGGAAAGGTGTACTGGATGTGCAGCGATGACATTAGCACTGAACACAGCATCAACAGGACAGGGCCTGGCAGGAGCTCGATTTTATACAGCCAGTCTTTAGAGGTTAATGAAATATTCATAAATAAGTTAAAATTCTCCTGACAAGCCAGATCCTGTAATACAACAAAGAGTTGTCAGCCTCAATTAAGCGATTCCAAAGAGGCAGGGCGCTGCCATTCATTATTTACCAAGAGGTCATAGGAGAAATTCTGCTCCATGATCTCCTCGTCTCTGTGGATAAATTGGGTTTTACAGCTCCTGCTGGAGGACTCTGCTGCCCTTACAGACCCCAGCCTGCCACAGCTACTACCTACCCCCAGCATCCATCAGCCAAAGGCAAGAAACACTGGGAACAAGCTCTTTTAAGGACACTGAGACACAAAAAGACTGAAAACAAATGATGTAACAAGCTGATTAGGCTGTCAGTGTAAGGACTAAGTCTTGAAACTTAATTTTTTTTTTAAGCCTTTATCTCCCTTTTTGTATATACAAAGCCAGCCCCAGGCAAGAAGAGAAGTAGCCAGCAACCTTTGATCTGCAGGCACATCCTCTGAACATGCCCTCCATGCCCTCCCCAGATCCCATAGCTGGAGACCTTCATGTCCCCCTGCATGTTCAGGACAAGCTGTGCTTACAGAATTGTATCTCTTGCATCAGATCTCTCAGGATGGTCCTCTTCTGAAGCAGGCACAGCTTCCCAGAGCTGTGAAAGCAGGAGGAAACTGGTCTCCATCCTTGTCACAAGGAAGCTGTAAATCATTTATTTTGTCCCATCCTAACATGATTGTTCAACAACCCCAAGTCTTCCTTTCCCTCTCTGGACAAGCACTGGAACTTCATGTTCCTTCTACAGCTCCTCCGAGCTGCCTTTTAGAAATGCAGAATAAAGGATCAGAAATTATAGATTCCTAGAGGTATCCCAGACCTCTCACCTGGTTTTCTCAAAGTGCTGAACATAATGTAGAGCTCCTGCATTCTCCAGGAAATTCTAGTTCAGCTAAATCGAACCAAGTGAGTCTGAAGTAGCCCATAAACTTCTTACAGGCTCTGTAGAGATGAATGAAGCCTGGAAAAGCACAATTCTTGCATGTCTATTAAACAGGCCTTTTGTGTCTCCAGGCCGTGCCTACTATAATAAAGCCTTTGATAATATCACTATCCTGTTCTCATTTAATCAAGTAACTCAGTGTAACTCAGATTTTAGTGACAGTAGTGACACTGACAAGGACCATTCCAGCTGCAGCACCTTCTAAACAGAACAACTACTCACATTTCTCCTCTGCTCAACAACTGGAGAGAAAAAACCTTCCCCACGTCTCCCTCTCCAGTCCTTGTCCCTGTTACCATCATGCCTGACAGTACAGCTCAGGTTTTAGGGGTACATCTGTGGCATGGAGGCCACCCCAAATGATGGGCTGGGAATTAGGGCAATGCCCATGGGTCCCATCTGAGCTGGAATTACTCTTCAGGTCTGGGTCAGACTGTTTCCCCCCAGTCTGGCAGCACCTGTCCCACAGGGAAGGCCAGCAGGAAGGCAGCTCTCTACTTCAGGCAGCCACATTTCTTCTTCCTGACAGCCTGAACCCCGTGTCAGCCCTTACTGCCTTGGAAGAGCAAATGAAAACAGTCCTGCTGAAACCAAACGGTGCTGCCGTGTCCCATAAAACTTCCACGTTAATGGATCCAACAGCAGGTTCATTTGTGTAATGGGACTTTTAAACAGACCCTTTATTTCTTTTTAATTTGAAGGGAATGTGCTGTTTGATCCCATGTGCCCGGCTAGATTTTTAAAACAGAGATAAACCACAAGAATTGACTCACTGAGTCTCTCCTTCTCACCTAATTAAAACAGCATTGAGATAGTAACGTGCAGAGGTGGAATGTGCAGAGCACCTCTCCAGCCCACAGGCAGTTTTTGTCAGCACTCATCCACCAGGATCCCAAGGCTTCCTCCACACTCCCTGCTTTGCCCACAGTCACCTGCAACAGATGCTTCTGATGGTGCCACATTTTGTGTGTTGAACATGAATTTTCCAAGAGGGAACACACAGCAGGTGCAACACACCAACAACTGAGGCAGTTCATCATTCCCCAGGCTAAGAGAGGGAGAAAAAAATACCCTTGTCTGTGTACCTCAGAGCTCACTGTGTTCCTGCCCTGTGGGGAATAGCAGGGACGAGTTTTAATGTAGTTGTTTACAATGGCCACTCAGAGCTCTCTGCCAGGGAGATGACAAGTGTACTCCCATCCCTCTATTCCAGGCTTCACTCCACCTTCAGAATCAAAACTCCTCAATTAAAGCATGGAGAAGACCCAAAATAAGGTATTAATGACTCCTTCACAATCATCCCCCTCTTCTAACAACTCATAATTCAGAATTTACAGGATCACACGATAAGAGAAGAATGATATAAACACTGTGAAGTAAACAAGCAACAAATGGCTCTGCTGAAGTAAAACTAAAACTACCTGACAGAAAAGATGTCTCAGACACATTCAAAACAAACAAAATCCAATGAAGACCTTGGGTCTAAAAATACAAATGCACAAACACAATTACTGATAGCACAGAAGCTTTACCACAGAGGAACATAAACTGATCAGAAAGAGGAACCTACGTGAAAACTGAAGGAACAGCACAGAACTGAAATGTCAGAGTGCAAGTCCCAAAACTGCTGAAATCCCTCCTGCAATCTGAGCCTTCCTCAGCCAGAAACCCGAGATGAGGAGAGAGTGGGGCAAATGAACTGACCCCAGGATGACCATCAGCAGTGTGTGGCACTGGAAATGGGTGATGGCCTGGATACAGCTCAGCTCTTCCACCACAGAAATGGAAAAGGTTCCTGTCTGTACTCCATGATCCTGTGGAAGACACTTTTGCAAAAGCTACTGCTGGAACATCACCTGAAATGATGTGACCACTCTGATTACTCATCTTCAAAGGGGAGACAGAAAGAGGAAGAGATTTAAAGAAAGCTGCATGATTCATGAGGAAACTGAAGAGTGTGTTTTAAGAGAAGGCTGCAAGAGCTTGATTTGTTTAACCTAGACAAATGAAAGGCTGGGAGAGAACAATTGTTCTCTATAAATATGTCATGGCATAAATATGAGGGAGGAAGAACAGTCACTGTAGTTTAAGGAGAATATTAGCACAAGAAAAAAATGGATATTAACTGCACATATATTTTCAGTTGGCACTGGGAAGATTTCAGCTATCAGAGCAGTCTTTCCATGACAGTAATGGTACAAACAATCAAAGCAGTTTCAAGACAAGCTTGATAAATTTATGAACTGAGATATATGCTGCATTTGCCTCAGTTACTGAAGGACTGGCCTTTATGATCTAAAAGTCCTCTTCCAGTCTTCTGTTACTATATCATTTCATTCTGGATTAGCTTCTTTTGCTGTCTCTTTATAACCAAGTTCATGCTTTTCAATCTGATTTGAGAAGTGGATATTTCTCTAAGATTGCCTTACTAAAACTATTCACCCTGCTGCTCAGTTGAGTGCCAGGCTGCTCATCTGTCTTGGCTTTGCTGGCCTCACATAAAGTGTTGGGATAAAATCTGTCACATGGGAAGGAGATTTGCTGTCACCTGCTAAATCAAGTCAGAAATTATGTAATACACTTTTGATAGATGGAGACTTCCTGTACCAGTCAGTCGTCTCCTGCCCCTCCCAAACTGTTGGTCCTAAAGATGTTCCAGCAAAGCTTCATTTTTATTTATAACTACCGTGGTTCAGCCCTCTAATCCCACATTTAATTGCCTTCCTATTACAGATAATACAGAGAATTTACATTCCCACTAATGAACACCACTTTTGTTCTTGTTCTTGGTCTGTTGTATTTCTTCCTTTCTGTTCAGTAACTCTTAAACAAGAATTAAATGAGCTCTATTGGCCAGTAATACAGGGCAGGTCTTTCTATACTAAAGTTCATATTTTTTCCTACTATCATTGGTGTTACCTGTAAATTAAAAACATAGGTAATTTTTCCATTTTGCCTTCCAGTTAAACAGCTAGTTCTCAACTACATCAAGCTCAGTGTTCTCTGAGTTTATTTCCTTCATGTTCCTTCTCCTTTCTGTCTCCATTTCTACTCCTGATAACCATCAGTGTAGGCAGTCACTGACATTTAAGTTAATCCTAAACATTATGATTTCATCAGACTGAACACGATTGGCTCTTTAACTATTGTTGACCTGCTGCTCTTAAATAAAGGTCTCCTCTTCTCTGCAAAGGGTTAACCAACACTTTTCCTCAAGGCAAAAGGTGTTGATTATATTAATTTTAAGGTGTCTTTATTCCCTCTGTAAGGACACTCAATTTATGCCATTCATTTGGTGACGGCTGCATTCTTGGACTTCAAATCTTCTTTACCTCCCACCCTGCTAAGCAATTCTTCTGATTCTTATATCCATCCTTTTTAATCTGCTGGAGGGTGAAATTTAATTTGTTCCAAAGAACAGTCTATAGATTTCAGAGCCCACATGGGCCAAGCTGTCTTTTGAAGATGAAAGCCAAAAGATACCCAGAGCACCTCAGGGTAATGAAAACACAGGTGATGCTTTTTTAATACCAAGCCAACTTCCCTCAGGGATTAATGATGGAGAACAAAAAATCTTGACATGAATGCCCCCTGCTACAGAACCAGACTGGAAGAAAGTGTAAGATCAGAGATCAGAGCTGTTGCTTGGATGGCAAGCTTGAGCCAAACAATCTCCTCATGTCTATAAAGGGATATGAAAAAGGCAAACGAAAATCACAAAAACGAACATGTCTTCTGTTTCCCTCCCTCGGGGAGGGAAAGAAAAACAATATAACAAATAAGAAGGCATTTCCCACAAATAATATTTTGGTGTGAGTGAAGCTCTCTCTCATCTTTAGGCCTGTAGAGCACTAAACTAACATGCCATGAGAAATAAGGTCCTGGGACCACAGATCAGGGAGCTGCGTGAACTCTGAGCAACCTCCTTGCACATCCTGAAAATAAAGACATTGCAGCACCAGCCTCAATAAAGAAAACTTCCAGTGCTGATCAAATTGTCAGAAAAGAGCACATTCGTACAAAAAAAATTGGAAACAACAAACATTCAGCAAATAAAAGACAGAAAACCCCCACAGATCTGTGGGGCAGCTGAGTGACCTAAGCCCTATCAAGAGTGGTGACTCTTATGTGTCTTATGGGCAGACACTGTTCCCTTACAGTATGAACATGCTTAAACTGTGAATAAAGAAAAATAAATAAGTGAAGGGTTATAGGGAGAGGAAAATCAAAGTTTCATTGTTAATTACACAGCACAATGATAAGGGTAATTTTTCTTAAATCAAAAAATAAATTCTAGGTTCAAGTTCCCTGAAGGATATAAAATATTAGAGGGTTTTTTATGGTTGTAATCACAAACTCATTTCTCCAGCCACTACTGGCCGTGTCTAATTAGGGCAAAGTATGTTAATGATACAGAGGCACAGCCCAGAGATTTCTTCAGTTGCAATATTAATTGCATTTAGGGAAAGAGGCATGAATTGTGCTTATACAAGCTAATTAGTATGGGTTTGCTAATTAATACTGGAAAGTCAAACCGCCTTTGTCTTGTCAACTGCAATTAACCGAAGACATTTAAATTTCTTTTTTTGTTGTTCCTTCAGTAGCACGCTCACTTTTAGTTGACAAGCAACAAATCCCTGCACTGGAGCAGCCAAAACAGCCACTCCATCCCACTGGCATCCCATTTTCCTCTAGCAGGACCTTGTGCCCTGGCCTGGCACAGGGTTCCCTATCACACACAGCACCCTTCATCTGCCATTGTCCCTGGGGACACAATTCCCTGAGCTCATCCTGGGAGGAGAGGGTCCTGAATGTGCAGATTGTATTGAGGCTGTGATCCCATCAGACTCATCCCACAAGTATTGTACTTTTAAATATTGCTGTGTGAAGAAAGACTCATTTACCAGGGCACCAGAGATGCCCCCACTGATAGAAAGAAGTCCTTGGCTCTCCTCAGTGAGGTGCCATCAGCCAGTTCCCTGGAGCCAGAGCACAACTTTTCATTTCCAGTGCCCCAGGGAGGGTGGCAGAGCCATCAGAGCTCTGCAGGGTGGCAGCAGAGATGTCACCTGCACAGGGGTTTGTCCCAAAGGTCTCATCAGACTTCACAAGAGCACCTGACAGGGGTTTCTTCCATTTCACTCAGAGCCACAGGCCTGTTTGCAGAAGAGCTGATGGAAAGCAATATCCACATCTGTCAGCACCACAGCAGGACATTCAGCATTCCCAGCTCAACATCCAACTGAGGCTGCAGG
This sequence comes from Trochalopteron elliotii, assembly GCA_024734555.1. Classification (NCBI taxonomy): domain Eukaryota; kingdom Metazoa; phylum Chordata; class Aves; order Passeriformes; family Leiothrichidae; genus Trochalopteron; species Trochalopteron elliotii. The sequence goes on from JANPWX010000033.1 coordinate 2,898,224, forward strand.
CTCATGGGTGAAAGGGATGGAAAGGAAGGTGAGAGGACAGCAATCCAAACCAGGCAAATAATTTTGCTGAAGTGGCAAATTTAAAGGAGTCTGAAAATCAGGCCACCCAGGTGAGACATTGATCTGGAGAGGGGGGAAAAACAAACACATAAAGAGCATTTTGCTGGATGGCAGGGAGGAGAGTGGGGATGGTTGCACACCCACAGGAGCCCGTGGCAAGCAGCTATGGAACAGCCTCATCCAAAGGGGACAGACCTTAATCACCATCAACACTGCAGTTGACACAAAGTGACAACAACTTTCCCTACCAGGGAGATTTTGATTGCGGATGCAGAAGAACCATCCACCACCAGGGAAAAGAAGGAGCTATACTGTCAGGTTTTCCCTCAAAAGGGGAAAAGATGGGAAAAAAAAATCTCTTTTCCTCTGTGTGAATCAATTCTCCTGTATTTACTGACTAAATTCAAGCTGCTGAATAAAGCCCACACCTCACAGTCTGCAATCCCTGGTCTAAAGCACCACAGAAAACAGCCTGTTCATGGGAGCTTGATGTAAGAGTTACTGGAAGATCACAAGACCAGCATTTTTCCACTGAGAAACCCTTGGGAATAGGCACTGAACACTGACTGTTGCTTTATCCTCTGCTGATGGCTGATGCACAACACCAATTAATGCTTTAACACTGAAGTTCCAGTTTCTCCAGCCCTCTGCTAGCCCACTTAATACAACAAATTTTTGAAGGCAAACAACTCAAAAACCAGGCTTAATGAACCTAAAAGAAAAACTTTGAAATGTTTAAAAAAAACCTCCAGAACATCAGAACATTTAAAACATAACAGCAAGTTTTTGCTCTGATACATCCAGCGAGCACAACACAAAATTGATTGCTTAGAATTTGAAACTGTTACAAGGCAGCCCTTAATGAGATCAGATGGTAAATAGGATTAATTCAGTTTTCTTTGGAAAGTATCAGTTGTGGCCTGTGTCACCACAGAAAGCAGCTGGGCATACAAAAATGTTTGCCCACAATGTGAGACCACCTCAGAACCGGAATCAATTAATGCTCTCATGATGGAAAATCTGATGCTGAAACAGCAAGAGGCACAAATGAAAAAAAAAGATCCTAACAGACCTATGGCAACCCATTAATAGCACAGTAGGGGCACCTCATCCTGCCCTTCAGTGCCCTACTAGAGCTCAGCACAAGTCTAAAAAGACCCGTGTTGGCATTCTAGTTTATGATGAGGATTTTAGAACAGATGTCTGTTTAGCACCTACTTACTAGCCAGTGCTGCAGGCCTGTTTTTAAATTAGTAATAAAATTAATCACATCTACAGAATGAGTCTGCATCTTGGATACTGCTCAGGTTTTCCTTGTGACTAGAAAAAGTTGCAAGAATCCCACAGTTCATTCATTAGCAAAAATATCAGTTCATGAAATGGCTTAACACTGACACCTCATTTATTCCTGAGTATAAAAAATCATATTCAAGTCATGAAACTGCACATAAACCTCCCTGCTACCTGGTTTTGTGTCCTTTTATTATTTTTGGTCCTTGAGGGAAGTGCCAATAAAATAGACAAACCCAGCAGAAAATTAACAGATATTATAAAAAAATAGTTTGTGGTAATTCTCTTGTATCTCATCTGCCTGTCCTTTGAACATTTGAGACTGAATCAAAGGCCCCCAAAGAAAGGAGTTAATTCAGGATGAAATTAAATGCTTGCTTCTGATCTAGAACTGCTAAGGAGAAAAGGAAGTGCCAAAAAAAGGAAGACAGGCCACCAGATCTCATCCAACACTTTTTCCAGGTGAGGAGTATGGAATCAGGGAGTGCCAAGACTGGCAGCAGCAACACAACTTTTGCCATGTTTATTTGCTGTTCATTTCTGAATATCTGGAACTGATCCACTGTTTAAATGAACTGAACTTTGCATATCACTGCTCTGTAAAACAACCAGAGGGGAAAAAAAAAGCAGAAATTGAACACTTACCATCTCTGCTCTTTGCTTGTGGTTTCCCACTTCTTCCAGAACCTGAGACAGCTGAGCCTTCAAGACACAAGGGGGGAAAAAAAGAAATTAAGTCTAGGATGTAATTTTGGAAGTTTAATAAGACTCTCATCCCCCTCCCTGACCACCCCAAAAAAATGAGATATGACACCATGATTTTCATGGCTCTGAGAAGGAATTGTAAGTGTTTGGTCTTGTTCTGTCCTGTCAGCACCCCATGCCATGAGACAGTCCTGTCCCAAGGAGCCTGAAGTCTACATGCACCAGAAAAAACAGGTTTATTGGAGAGAATGCCACCAGATGACCCAGCCCAAATTTCAATCCCATGGTCCAGCCAGAACTGTTCCTCCAGTCTATTTGTGTGAAGCTGCAGAAAGAGTGGTCTAAACCCCACCCAGTATTGCCCAGCTTAACTTTGAAGAGGAGGAGGTTTAGCTCCACAGCTCCTGAAAAGAGTGTGTGTTTCAAGCTAACTTCATAGGAAATGTTCTGTTGAATTTCTGGAGTCCAGGGTAGGGTTTGAAAACCTTCCAAAATGCTGTGGTAAAACATCAAGAAAATCTGCTCTGTAACATAAACCTCCTCAATTTCCATGAGAGAAGATCTCAATGCAGCATTTTTACTTTTTTAAAGGGAAATCTGAAATGTAAAGAAACTCAAACCAGAGTAGAAATACCTTTGGTTATCCTGGCATAATCTGAGGGGAAACAGGAACTTGACTCAGAAAAGGATCTTTTACAGAGTATTGTTTATGAAAAAGGGTTTTCATCCAAATGGGTATTTAGGAGATGGTTACGAGAAGCCACGTATAATACATGAGTGCTATTACTTCCCACATCCTTGATTTTCTTACACTCTGCTAGGCTGCAATCTGCCTTTCTCTGCTTAGCAGAAAGCCCAAAAAATAGTCAGTGATGACAGATAAGATAATTTAAACAATGTAAACAAATAAAAGAAATAAAACCAACTATCCTACAAACTGATTTGTGTCATTTCAAGCAAATATTCATGAAAAGCCCCCAGAGTCTCTCAGCTTCTCACCACATATGAAATGAGTCTTTTGAGTGCCACATCCAAAGCAGAGACAAAGAGCAGACAGTTTATTACAATGAAAAGCAAAACATTCTTAGCTTTGGAGGCTAACTGCACTGAAATGTAAGCAAACAAATAAAAAAATACAGTCTAAGTGTTCAGCACAACAGAAGTTCCATTTTGCAAACAAACAAGCAAACAGTTCAAAATTTCCCTGGCCCCAGAGCTCAGCGGAAACTGAAAAAGTTTCAGCTTCTTGCTGTGCAGGGCCAGGGATGATGTGACATTATTTAAGGAAGAGACACTGAAACAACATGAAAAGTGTTTTAATACAAGCCTGGGACCTGGCACAGGAGAATGAGACACACTCAATAAAACACTGCAGGAGACACCAGCCCCAACGAAAACTGGAGTGCCTGGACAAGCAAGTGAAGAGAAAAAAATAAATGATCACCAAGTTTGATGTAGAAACATCAGGAAACTGTAAATTCACAGACACCTGGGAAAGACTTTTCCCTGCTGCTATTGAAGCAGGTACAGTGACAGCAGCAGGCTAGAGCCAGGAGTTGCTTGGGGAAGAATTAGAAAACATGACCTTAGAGAGGTTATTCAGGAGAGGTATAAACTCTGCAAAACAGAAGGTATATTCAGAAGGTATAAACTCTGCAAAACACCCCAAGACTGACTGAATATTTTTGATTACAAACCACCCTAACTGTTCTGCATATTTATCAGCTTTCTCTAGATGAAGATGACTCTTAGATGGGAACCACTAGCCTATTCTAAACCAGATACAAGAATTACTTAATTAAAAATTACATTTAAAATCATGTATTTTCTTACAGTAGCTATCAGTCCTGAGTTTGTGGGTCAAGTCTCTGTTCAGCCTCCTGTTCACACAGACTCCTACAGAATCACAGAGTAACCCACACTGGAAGAGTGGGAATCTCCTCAAAGGTCAGTCCCCTGTGGTTTTGGTGGGCACCTGGCACCCAGCCTGGATCAACCCAGCACACTGTGCCAAGCTTTGGTCACCCTCACAGTGTAAATATTTTTATTTATAACACCAAAGCAACAGTACCCTAGGAGCCTGTTTAACTAGATGGGCATAAGAGCATTTTAAAGTATAATACCCCCATAAATATCAGAAGAAAAGGATAGCAAAGACTCCAACACCTTTTACTTCAGCCAAAGGCTGGAAAAACCTTTTAAGCAAGAGAGAAATAATACAAAGGGATGGGAAAAATTGAAAATACAAGCAGGAAATATGCCATAATTTATCTTAGATATAATATGGCTTGGGGAAAATAACGATTCAAGGTGCTATGCCAACAGAGACACACAGAGAAACCTGGACAGCAAGTCCAAGCCAGCAGCAGAACAACAGCAGATCAATATGATTTGAAGAAGCAATCAGATAAGAACTAAATCACAAAGTAGGTTTTCTTCATTGCATTTATTTCTAGGCAGCTCATCTCAAAGGGAAAGAGTCAGTAACTAGTGGGAATTCAGAGAGCAGCTACAAAACTTACTAGACTGCTGGAAGAAATGATTTATGAAGATTAAAAGATTTTTAAACATATGGTTTGACTGCAACTCTCACAGAAGAGCAAAAGGGACATATTTAATGCACTGAGAACTGTTACAAGACAAAGCTGGGAACAAGGAGGCTTTCCCAGCTCACTGATGCTGTTGGATGCACTCACAGTCCAGAGTGGGGACCCTCCCACTCCCTGTCCCTGCCCACCTACTCAGACAGCTGGGGAGGCACCAGAAAAAGCTCAAATTTGCAGCAGGGTCCCCAGTGTCTGCACTTGCCAGGCTGTGATAGAGCTGATCTGGATGCTTTATCACGTCCAGTTTGTAAACATCAGCCCTATCCCAGACTTTTTATTAGCTTAAATCAAATATTGAACCTCCCTCAGCTGTTGGAGGACAGCTGCTGGCAAAGTGATTCACTGCCATATTCCTTCTAGGCCACAAGAAAATACAGAGTAATCACCAGCAGCATGGCAGATGCACGCATTTTTAATTATGAAGGAGAAATTAGGCTCTGAACTTATCCCCACAACTCACTCAATCAGAGTGCTGGGGAGGAGCTGCCAGCCCCCAGAGCCAAGGAGCTGCAGAGGGTCCTGGATGGTGCCTGGCAGCCTGCTCAGCCCCTGCTGCCATTCCCCAAGCTGTGGATGGAAAAGACCTGAAAAAAACAGTGTTGTGTTGTTTCTTGGAATGTATCTTCTCAGGAATGAACTGTTGGGTTTCTCAGTGCAGCCACAGGCAGACAAGGAACACCTTGAGGGTTGGACAGGGGCCTTTCAGGGGTGCTGGGAAGGCACAGGGGGTCCAGCAGATGCTGGAGCAATTTGCCAGTCCCATCTCAGAGTTCTGCTATGGGAAAAGCCATCAAGGCAGTGACAGGACAAGGGGGAATGACTTCAAACTGGAAAGGAGCATGCTTAGATTAGACATTAGGAAAACAATCTTCACTGTGAGGGTGAGGAGGCCCTGGCACAGGCTGCCCAGAGAAGCTGTGGCTGCCCCAGCCCTGGAAGTGTGCAAGGTCAGGTTGGATGGATCTCTGAGCAACCTCATCCAAGAAGGGATCCCTGCCCACAGAAAGATGATTTTTAAGGTGCCTTCCAACCCAAACCACTCCATGATTCTCTGAGTAGCTCAGCTCTGTGTTGGGTCTTTTCAATTGATTGTATCCCCCTTGGTACCTCAGGAATCTCTTAGCAGGAATAACTTCTATGTTGAATTTTCAGGCTATGCATAAAAGTTAGCTTAAAGCTCCAAGGAAATTCTCTTTACTTAAGACACATGTTAAATTCCCACAGATCATCGAGCTCAAGGGTTAAGAAACCTGATATGCCAACAGGTATTATGAATCAGATGTACCAATACAGTGCAATTCACCCACTGAAGGCAGCACAACCAGGTAAGGGAAAATCAAGTAGCAAAGCACGGGAAAAAATCCTCTCAAGTACTCAGTCAATTACTTTAAGCTTTCAAAAAAGGTTTGTCAATTCAAAATATTCATCTTACATGACGACATAGTCTAATCTACTGTCAGTGGATTGTCATCCTCAAAAGAGAGTGGCAGGAAGAGAAGAACCTGTGCTCCAGCCTCACTGGGAATCCACAGCTTGGGCTGGAAGAGGAGCAGGAACGGTTTCCAAGGAGAGGAACCAACTCAGCTCCAAGGAGACATTTCTGAATTGTTTAACTTGCTTCTCTGCATCAATAATTTGTCTTCAGTACCTTCCAAAAGTCAGGCTTCACTGACAGCACTGGAGGAGGCTGGTCAGGGAGGGTTTAATGAATGAAACTGAAGCAATCTGGTGGTGACAATGCAGCTGTTAAACTGATTACATCCAGAGCCCCCCACTCGCCTCCCGGGGCTGATGGTGAGCTGGCTGCCCTGAATGATGGGCCAGCAGCTCAAATGTGAGCCCCATTCGTAGGGAAAAATTAACTACTCAGTCTCTAATGAACAGTCTTTCTCTACACAACAATACCCTCTGCTCTACAAGCAATTAGCAAATCGAAGCACTCTCTTTGTGGACCTGCATTAATTTACTCCTCGATGTGGCACATTAAATAGCTCACAGGTACAGCACAGCAGTGGCAACAGCCAGCACCATAAAATAAAAGCTTGCTTCAAAGAGTTCAGGAAGCAAAATTAGGCATGCTGCATACAGGGAATAAATCAAAACAACCTTCATTTGGAAACATCATTTTAGTCTTCTGCTTTCATCAAAGAACATGATTATTGTAACAGTCACGTTAATACAGCATCAGGACTCTACAAGGGAGAGAAACAAGCAGCACATTCACTAACTCAAATTAGAAAGAACAATTTTTATTCTTTCTCGTCAGGGGAAATACCTGAGGACATACAGCTGCCTATTCTGGGGTTGTGTTTTCACCCCTTGAAACCCCAAGTGTGAGTCCCCAGAAGGAAGGCCACTACCTTTGCAGGGAAGGGGAGAAGGAAGAAGTCTTCCCTGGCAGAGCTGGAACGCAGCTGCAAAAAATGGCATTTTTACAGCTCACTGGAGCCCAAGATACCCTTAGAAGTATTTTATATGCAACAGTTGTATGCAAATCCAAGTCAAGTGTGATAATTGGCAAATTTAGGTATAATGTTAATTAATAGCTATTTCAAATTAATTAACTTCTAAGATAAATTCTTGCTTCTCCTCTTTGAGAAAGTTAACACACAATTTAAATTTACAAGGATATATCGGCTGCTGATCACAGAAATAGGGACTGTTGTATGTTCTAACATGCCAAATCACTTCAGTTTCCTTGTGCTGGCTGCTCCCCATTCCCGGGGTAATTTCACAGTTACTTATTTCTCTGATCACTTACAAAAGAAGACAGAAACTGGAGCCTCTTGGCTCCAACTGGATGGCTTGGCTAAAGTGTGATGTGACCTCTACAGTGTCCAAGCCAGAACATCTTATCTGGTGCCATGGGCTGGGGAAGAAGGAAAAGACAAAAAGCACAATATTATCTTTCTCTATCAGATTCAGGAGACACAAAGCAAAGAAAGTGCATTGAAGCTGCAGCTGAAATACAGAAGGAAACTTGAAAACATGGCAGCACTCCCAGGACAGCTCTGATAAGGAAAGCACTGACTGCAACAATTAGAATTCAATCCAATGTAGAAACATAAGCACCACGCTGATGAGTTACATGGAACAACACAGGAATAGGATGAGAACAATTTGAAGAGAACTTTGCAGTCACTAATTACCTCTCAGCAAAGAATGAGGCTCTGGCTTGTGGGGAAAACAGAAGGGAAACTTTGATTTCACAAAAGCCACAGACAGATTACTTCTGGGGGTGGCAGAGACTGAGCAGAAGTAACTCATCAGCCACTTGCAGTCAGACTTCATTTTATTTGCATATTGTGATCCTGCATATTAAAATACTGTGAGAACTGAAATTAAATTTTCATTAGTGTTCAATCTGGAATCTCACCCGTGGGATTCAGCTTTGAACAGTTCAGGCAAGCATTTCCCTGTTTACTTTAAAGTCAGATATCCATTTATCCCATGCCAGCCAGTGTTTGTGGCCTTCAACCCATTGCACACCATTATTGCCCAAGGGCAGCAGTGCAGGATTGTTTCTGCACCTCTGAACTGCACTACAGAATTACTCTGAACTAACTGGTCATTTCTAATTTAACATATTTTGGTGCTTTGTAATTGAAATTGCCAATCTTTCACAAAATTGCATCAGTTGAGATCACAGTCAGGAAGACAGTTTGGTACCAGCCATTGCTAAATAATTTCCTTGCTGCTTTACAGGCTCCTTTTCTGCTGTTCTCAAGAAAAGTTGTCCTGGTTATAAAATCAAATGCACATCCTTTATAAAGAGGGAAAGAACAGCTACAAATAAACTCTGCTGCTGTCTCAAAAGCCTCCAGAACACCATGTTATCTCACAGGAGCTGGATTGGAGGTGGCAGGGGGCTCGGTCTGATGTGAAAGTGAAGAGGAAAATTCCCCAACAACTTTTGAACGTGTTTCAGAAATTTAAATTCAGTGAAACCACACTCGCTCTGACTTGCAGAAAAGCTGCAATAGGCAAAGCAGAGACCATTACTTACTGACATAATTTATGAGGATAGGCTTGCAGCTGAATGAAAAGCATGTGTCTCAGGCCACAGCTTATGTAGTTTTCCATGTAATTTAGTCCTTAATGTTACCCCAAGCAAGGACAGGAAACAGGAAACAAGAATGCCTGTAAGCCAGATGTCCCACATCTCCAGGGACTCGTGCTCCTGGGCATCAGAGCAAACCACAACACCCAGGGACTGAAGGCCACTGCTTTGTCTAGAGCAGCGAGAGTGTTTTCCACCAAAAAAAACAAGAGCTGCTCCTGCTCTGAAAACCAGTTTTGTACTGGATTTGTGCAGGGAAATGCCGCCCCCCAGTGAGAGACAAAAAGCAGCTGGTTACCAAAATCAGGGAGGAATAATGCAGAGCTCTCAGGGCACTAAACAAAAAAAATGAAGCTGCAAATTGAAAAATGGCCAAAGTCATTGCTATAATTACTGAAGACACAGGGAAAACATCTGTCCTAGCAAAGATATGGGCTCCTGTCAACACTCTATCAAGATTTACTGGACAGGGGGATAATGACCACACCTTTTTCTAGCTCTTGAGCCTCAAGGACAGACAAATCTCTCTCCTTCTCTTGAAGAGACACAGTCACTTGTAACGTCAAGAATTCTTGACAGCAAGCTTATTATAATGAAATAACCCCAAACTCTGCCTGGTTAGACTATGAGAAAAGGGTGCTAACAAAATGACTCTGGAACAACTGATATGAGATGAAGACAGGATTCCAAGCAGAAATTGCCCATATCCTTATTCCTGGCAAACTGCTTGACCTACCTTAAAGTAAACTGCACAGTCCTGCAGCAGAAACCTGGCTCTTGCTCCCACTCCTAACAACTGAGACCTTGGGGGAAGCACTAAACTCTGAAACTCCTCCTTTTCTCTCTCCCTCTAACCTAAAGGTAATATTGACTCTGTAAAACCCTAGCCTTTTCCAAAACTTGTGGGAATCTCTGAGCACAAGGTGCCACTGTTGACACAAACCACACCTGATGGGCCACAGCACTAAAAGGATTAAGCACCATAATAAGTCCAGCATCAACACGTTCAGAGGTGGCAGCAACCTCATCTCCCTGATCCTCAAAGCAAAGGTGATCTTCACAGCTGCAATAAAATGTAAAACTTGGGTGAAGGACCCTGAACTTCTCTAAATCTACTCCATCAACACTGTTCACATAATCTCTCAGGCAGAGGCTGCAGGGGAAGGAAGAGAAGCAAACTGGGAGATGGAAAAATGCTGAACCTTCTATCCAGGAAAGGATGAGTCCCTAGAGGTTGGACAGCCCTGTGCCAGGCTGAAATAGTTAAGAATGAGACAGGTAGGAGGAAAATAGTGGGCTCAGGAAACAAAACCACCTTAGTTCTGCAAAAATGTCTCAAAACAAGAACATTCATTTGTTGTTTTAGTCTCTGAGCTGCAGCTGAGGGTGAGGTGAGGCTGAGGGGCAACACCCCAGAGACTTCTCTCTCCCCCTGTTTTCCCTTGGTGTTTTTATTCAGCACCTTGCTAAGAAGGAGCACAGAGACCAAAAGATTAGCACAGCTCTGCTGGGAACAATCTACTTTTGTAATAGGTCTCCTTCCCCCCATCCTAATCAAATGGTGCTGCAGTCCCCTGGGGAGAGAATACAGTGCCAAACAAAAAATGTGAGTTTGCAGCTGCTTCCTCAACAGCAAAGGGCAGCCTGACTGATGAAACTCTGCCAAGCCAATTGCTCCCAGCATGATGCAGTTGGCCAGCACAGCATCTCCAGGACACACACGAGTGACTGTGGGAGGCTGATGGACTCTCCAAAGGAGACATTCCCCATCACTGGGACACCCATCAGAGAAGCCTCTGCCACCAAAATTCTCTTTGTGGCCTCAGAAATAGTCCTGCCTCAGAGAAGCAGCTGAGTGTGAAGATGTACCAGAAGGTCTCCTCTTTTGCTGCTCCCCAGCAAAAGTTTTAACCCAAAAGCAGAAAGATAAAATCTATGTATTGAGGGCTAGCTGCAAATCTCTTGCCAGGAGTAAAACAGATTATTAACATATAAGTGCAAGTCAAAACCATTAGAAGAGTACCAGCCCACTGCACAGGGAAATAGCAAATAGATAAAGAAATACAAAATATCTGGAGGACACTAAGGAGAATTTCACTGTGCTGTGGTCAAATCTCTAAAGGTGAAATGAAGGGATACCACCACCTGAGCCTGATACAGATGAAGCACATATGGGAATCTGGTAATTCATCACTGTTTAGGTGATCTGAAAACAGGTACTGTAAGCAATTGTGGGATCTGGTGAGCACAATGTTTTCCTCAGGCTGTATTAACACTCCTGGAATTGGGAAGCAAAGCTAGAGACAAACAGAAGACACAGCAGCTAATGAGAACAGAATCCCTTGCCATTAGATGTAATAAAAGAAGCTGGTTGAAGGAGGGGGAACAAATATTTGTGCATTTGTTTAATTTTGTGACAAAATTTTAAGGCCAGCTCATTTATTTGCCCTTTTTTTTTTCATCATTTAGTTTATCAGCAGAATGAATTCAGGCTCCAAAGCCTTCTCTTGATGAAAGCAAACATCAGTACTCATCAAATCCAGAAATCTCAAACTAGAAGTGGTGGCAATGTGACACTCACCATCTACCAAACTGTCAACTCCTTCCTGTGCCTTTTTGCCAGGACAACCTTCCTGGATCCAAGTTCTCCCCATCAAGTTACCTCCAACTAGGTTTGATAGCTGGAGGGAAAAAAAAGCCTTTAATTCAGGAAATCTGTAAATTAGCCATCAAAAATGTTCACTCTTATCCATTCATCAGAAAAAATGGTGGAATAACATCTCTACCTAAAAAAGCCCTTCTAATTTCAGCCCGATGAGTCAGCACTGCTGCATCTCATCACTAGGAGTGATTCATTGTCACTGCACTTCTCAAAGTCAAGAATAAGGGTATTCACCCCAATTCACTGGCATCTCAGAGCTCCTCTGGACCCAGGCACTGTGTTTGCACTCAGCACTGTTATAATGATTTATGTGAGTGTGTCACTTTTAATTTAAAGGGATAAAGAGTTATTGTCAGTCTACCAACCATAAAGCAACATTTTCTTTCCACTGAGCTGACAGTTGAATACCTGGAAAACATTCCTGTTTGCCAAGAAAGGAGAGGGCTCTGCAGCCCATGGCCTTAGGGTGTCAATGCTTCTGAAGAGAGGAGTGGATGGCCACTGTCTTTGGAGAGGAACACTGGTGCTTGGGAGAGTTAAAATAAAGGTTTACAGTAGAGTTAGAATCTGAATAAAAATTCAGACAAAAGCAGTATGGATGGAAAGGCTCTGCCCCAAGTGAAGGTGAGGAAGAGGATGTGGGGCGTGGATGAGAGCCCAAAAAGATGTGGTCATAGCTGGATGAAACAAAGACTATCATAAGTTAATCAGTGGCACAGCTATAGTTTTCTTATTCAAGTCCCCTAATATCATAGTCACTTTTGATAACCTTTTATCTGCTAAAACAAGGCTACTGAACAACTCAAACTGACCTTACACCCCTGGGTGGGCCAGTGCCTTCCTTCAAGCTGCCCAAGGCTGTTGGCAGCTGGTGATAGCTCAGAAAAGATGTCTTTATTGGCTCTGTGAGCTCTGTCTTTAATGATACCTGTTTTTCCCACAAACACACTCCCAACAGGAGCCCTCAGGCACGTGGGGACACTTCTTTGTGCAACTGTTGTGAGCCAGGCAGAAAACAACGTTGAGAACTGGAGATCTGTGTTTAAATCAAACTTCTTTTTGTTAACTTCAATCGAGTTTGTTTCTGTTCTTGCTCTCAGCACCACTGCATAGGTTGTCCCAGCTCTAATAAAGGTCAAGGAGGGTGTTCAGCCAGCACTGTTCTTTGGCTTGGCAAATTACAGCCAGTGTGGTTTTGGCATCCAGCAGAACAGTGGGGAGAGAGCCTAAGCCTCAGAGGGTCTCCAACAAATTTCAAATGCTCTTGGAAGTTGCTAGGTAACAGCATCCACCCCCAGGATGAGATTGTGCAATGTTTGCTCTGACAAAGCAATGCTTGCCTCACCCTTGCTTCCTCCCTGGGAATGTGTGTGTTGAGGACCTGTCTCCTCTGCTGCCAGAGCATTTCCAGCCTCTAGTCTGGGTGCATAGTTGGATTTTGCTGAATAAAGCAAACATCCCATTTTAAACATAGCTATTATAATTAGCAGAAGCTCATTGCTCAATTCCCCTTCCAGACAGGAATTTCCAAATGTCAGTGTGCTTTGCACAGCTGATCTGTGCTGGCTGCTCTAAACACAGCTGACCTAGGAGGGTCCAGAACACAGAATCAAATCCTATCATGGGCAGTGAGATGGAAAAACAAACAGGATAACTGTTCTTCTTCAGCCTGTACCTTCATTTTCCTGTACCTTTTGTACCAAGGCCAAGATTAGCAGAAACTCTGACACAGAAGGTATATTCATATTTGAGGCCAAGCAGGAATTTCTTTTGGAATTTTTTGCCTGTTTTCTGAGTCAGCCCTCCAGATGACTCTGCCTCATCCTGCTTGTCCTGCCAGGGTATCGTGGCATAAAATTAAAGGGAGTAAGGGGAGAACAAACAAGAGGGAAAACCCCAAACAAGAACAGCTACTGCTACTAAAACCTGTTTGCAGAGGCTCTGGTAAATGCAGAGACCAGTTTCAAACAGTATTTTCTTTCTAAATCTGTTTTGGGAAAGCAAAAAACAACCTTCATCAGAGCAACACCTCTGAGTGTTCCACAGAGCCAGGAGAAGTCTGGTTGAGTTTAGTTTATTAATTTATTGATTTATTTAATTATTAATTTATTAATGTGGGTCTCATGCAACCTCTCACCTGTGGTGTACAAGTGTCTCACCCACAGCTCCTGCCTCTTTTTTTTTGGGATACACCAGTGTAAACTCTGTGAGGGGCTGAAGCAGATTAGCACCAAGCTGCTCAATAAAAGGAGAAACCAAAGTTCAAAGATCACATGAACTTTGCAAGGCCACATGGACAGTCACAATTTTCATTTATAATATTTTATCCCATCAGGTTTGTACTACAAACAGATTAGAGGCAGAATTTGCCCAAAGTTTAAGGGCAAAAGACTGGAAGGAAAAAAAAACCCAGATGTTAACAGCCTCTCTATTCAAAGCCATTCCTTACGCTGAAAAAGTAAAAAATCCTCCAAGATTCCAACTGGAAGGAAAAAAAAAAGGTGTAAAATACCCTCAAATAAAATCAAACATCCCTGCACACCACAGTCATGCTCCTGTAACTTCTAAGAAAAGGAACAAAACTCTTCTACTTTTAACTGGGAATTTATTCAAAATAAATAAATCCCAATGGAATTTAGGCACACTGTAGAGGCTCCAGCAAAAAAATCATAAATAAAGCAAGCAAACTAAAAAGATCTTTTCTTGGCATGCTCTTGAAAGAAGGATTCACCACATTTCTGATTGACTGCCACTGTGGTTTAAATGAATCAGCTATAAATAGGCAGCAAATGCAAGGCAAGCACTTGAAGGGAACAGCAAGGGTTTTGTTTTTTTTGTTTTCTCTTGTTATTGCTTAATGGTCTGTTGGAAAGGAGGTGGCTGACAAGGTAGAAGAAACGTGGTAAAAATCTAAAGAAACAGAAAAAGATGGGGTGTGGGAAGGAGGGATAAGGAGACATGAAGACATTCAAATGTATGAAATGTGCAAATACCTTTCTGGCTCTGGTTTTACAGAGGAGTGAAGGATCAGGGATGGGAACAGACACACAGACTTGGAGCTAGGGATGCCCTGAAAATCCCCTCACACCCACAACTTGAAGAAGGCTTTTATGTCACCAGTAGCTGCAAAGTAAAGCTTCTGTGGGCCACCTCGGACTAATTTCTAGTCCTTCCTGCATATCAGGTTGAACATATTTAGTGCAGCAGTTAAAGAAAAGCACTGGAAGTGTTTCTGCAGCCCTCTTGTGCCAAGAGCCATCCAAAACAGGAGTGGCCTCAAAACTACTGAAGTTAAGCAGCCATCCACATCACACCAAAAATGAAAATACTCGTGTCAATGAACACCAGATCTGGAGGAATCTGAATCACACCCAGAGAGGATCCAGTTTCTGAAAAGCATTTGCAGGGAAATTTCTAATAAACTACTTTTTAAATATTGAATAGTCACTTCTCAAAATAGCTGGGGCTTATTTCACAGCTCTTGTTCCAACTGTCTGCTCACTCTCCTCCTCTCTCCCACAGCCAGTCTGACTGCCCACAACATCCCCAGTCTCCAGCTCTTGGCATCCTTTTTAATTACTCCTCTTAATCTTATGCGCCTTCTTTCAAGCCTGAAGGAGGCTCTCACAGAATCCCAGGAGCAGAAAACCTTCTGTTTTCCCTCCCCAAGGAGCCTGACTAGCTTTAAAGACCTCCTCTACTCCTGCAAAGCATTTCCTTGTGACTCCATGGCAGATCTTGCCAGTGAACAGACCAGGATCTCCTCAGAACCTTCTCCTCAGTGGGGATAGGAGCTGATCCCATGTCAGCTCTGCACAGATTTACAGCTTTCTCAAAATTAATTGTTTCCTCCTGTAGGAAGGAGGAGAAAGCTATCAAAATGGCCTGAAATCCAAAATTTTAAACTTCAGCAGTTAATGAATTGCCTTACTTATGAAAAAAAAAGAAAAGAAAATTTTGGAAAGGGTATGCAAGGGGTACAAGAAAACTCTGCAGAGACAGGATCAGAGCAAGTAAAGAACATCCTTGCACTGCACAAGCCTGGTACACATTCTGTGTTTGCCAACCCTCAGTTAAATTCTCATCGTAAGATCCTGCAGGAGAGGGCAAAGTGCAGGGTTAATCAAAGGGCTGAAGCCCTTTGTTTATCCAGAGAACTGAGCAGCAAGAACAAAAGGGAATATTTCCATATGTTGCCCCATCAGTGCTGCTCAGTTTTGGGCTGAAAGAATTAACTCCAGAGGGATCACTGCAATTTTCTCTTTCACCTGGTCCATTTGTTTCCCTTGGCCCTTCTGCTGAGACTGCCAAAGATGCCAGACAGGATGGTATTTCTGAGATGTGGGTGTTTATCTTCTTTGAGAGAACCAAAGAGCAACTCATTTCAGGAAAGCAATCCAGCAACTCACAATTGCTTCTTGCTCCAGCAAATGCAGCCTGACAAGGCAAAAGGTGAAAGTGCCTGATGGCCCCATTAAAACCCTTTGGGTTTCCTTGCTCCTGAAGGCCTGTGGAGCAAAACTGTGCTACAGAAACATGAGAGATGTCCATTTGGCAGGGCAAGGGAAGAAGTCAGGATATATGCCAGGATAATCTCAGTTATTAGCCCCTGCCACAGAGGTACAGGCTGTGTAGAACTGCTCTTCCATGGCACAGTGGGATGCTCTGGGCTGGGAGCTCTGCTCCAGAGGCTCCTGGTGGCAAAGCTCTGGCATGGAGCATGACAGAGAACTCCCTCACATAAATACTAACGAGTAAGTATTGTCAGCACTTTTTTTTTTTTAGCTTCTTTTCATGCTTCAATTTTCTTTCTTCTTAACCTACCAGAAGAACAGCTACACAGATTTACCTGTGCCTAAAAGTGCCTGACCCCAGGGCAATGCCAGCTCATTTGTCCCAGCTGATACATGCCAATATAGTGACTCGCTCTTGGTGCAAGAGGCCACAAAGGAAGGATATATAAATGCACATTTATGTGGAGTGGCTGTATTTGTGCCATGCAGCAGCCTCCAGATATTCATGAAGACTTGAGTGTGACCTTTCCTTTTCTCGGTCCCATTTGCTGGTCAGAAAAAAAGGCATAATCCAAAGAGCAAGTGGAATGTAACAGAAAATAATATTCACAATAATTGCAGTAATGTGTACAGTGTCAATGGGCTGCAGGAATTGGATATAAGGACTGTGGATCTCGCCTGGCCTAAATAAAAAGGTGCTCATTATCCTGAAAGGAAATGCCACTTATGAACAATAAGGTCACACTGCTCTGGGAAGATAAATGTCATTTCTCTATACAGCTGTGATGGCCTCACCTACTGTCTTCAAAAATGGACCTGAACAGCAAAGCAATAAAAAGACTGTGGAATTAGCCTGGGACATTATTGTTTTGAGAGCACAAAATCACTCATCTAGAGCTCTTTAGACATGCTTTCCTAGGAACACTTATATATGTGTACATGTGTACTTACACTGTGCCTTTTGGGAGTAATAATACCTGAAAATAATTAACTGACACTTTCAAACAAGCTTGGATGTGTTTGGTACCACGTATGTCGAAAGAATTTGAGACTCAGCACGTATTTTATACAGCTGTACACATTCCCAGGAATTAAATCCATCTGCATAGGTAGTTTTGCACTCACCAACCCCCCCCCCAGGCAGCCTCTGCCAAGCACAATGAGCAGCTCTAAATAAATACTCTCCATAATGCCAACAAACCCTCTCTTTTCAGCAGCTCTGCGGGCTGCCATGCTGCAGCTGAGAGACAATTAAGTGCACTCAGATGATCTTTAAGCACAAGGTACAGAGCAATCCCCTCGGAGCAGGAGCAGCATTGGGGGCCTCCAGCCCAGGCTCTTTGAAGAAGGGGTGTCTCATTTCAGCACTCTGCAACTGGAGGGGATCCTGCCCCTTCACACCCACACATGTGCAAGGCAAATAACTACTGAACATTAGTCACTGCTGGCGTGTTCCCACCCAGAGGAACAGGGGTTGTCACTGCAGATGTCACTCCTGCTGTCCCTATCACCTTCCTTCATGCAAAAGGTCACAGAACACTGCAGAAACCAGCACCTGGTTTTGCTAAGGTGGGACTAGACCCATCAAGTCGAAAGAGCACACATTTTACCTGAGTATTTGAGATACCAGGGGGCTGATCTATCCTAAGGCTGCATTTTCACTCATGAAATGACCTCTTGTAAAAGGGAATAAAATCAGAAAGCGAAGAACTCTGCCTCCATATTTTAATAAAATTGAGAGTACTCAGAATAGAGTTGCCAAAGGTAGGGCTGGTAACAACTGGCTTAGCAATAATATCTGCCACAAAGATCACTGGTTTATGGTCCCTGCCATCAGGTCACTTCCCAACTGCACTGCACAACCTAGATTTTATGAAAAATTCAGAATTTGTGGGCTCTCAAGAAATACTTCAATAATTAATACAGATACAGACACTCATCATTTCTTTGTGTATATAAATAATGTACAGTAGTAACCTTTATACAAAGAAGCCTCAAACCCTCTCCCATTACACATGATATTCTACTTAAAATAACCTCTGCAAAGTAATTACTCTGTTCACCTTCATGGTTTCTGAATATCTCATTGGACTTTTTTATACACCATTAATACCATAATATATAATCTTTCAAGCTTCTTGTTGATTTCCTTTAAAAATCAAAAATATTTAGGTTTAGCAACTCTTCCAAGAATCAGCTTTCCAATGAAAATGAATTGTCTCCACAATTTTCTGAAAAGAAGTGAAGTCGATGCCACAAAAACTCACATTTGGGAGTCTGACGTGTGGAACACAGGCACAGGAACACAGAACAGATAAAAATCAATGTCTTAAGCCAGGAATCAGTTGTGTTTTTAATGTGGGCTTGAACAGAACTAGAAATCTGAGTGTACATCTGTCAAAGCTGAAGCCATTAGAGCCGTTTAAACAAAATGAAAACATAAATCACATCAATATGTCCAATCGATGTGCCATGCATTTCATAGCCATGATACTGTCACCACAGCTGGATTCATGGCACGTGTGTTCTACAGCACTGCCTGTTTTATTAAACAGCATAAATAAAATTCAAAAGAAAAATGTTACAACTTGCATTACAGGGAGATCGTGGCTTTCTCCACAACTCTGGGCTTTCAGATTGTTTTGCTGAAAAGCTTTTAGCAACATAAAAGCACATTTGACATTAACACTGATTAAAGCAAATAGATAAATTGCAAAGCCTCTGAGAAAGCAGAATTGTTCCTTACCATTTACCTGGACCACCCCTGGACAGAGGAGATCTATATCAACAGCTTAGTTTTTATTCACAGCATGGTGAGAACTGCTATCAGCTGGGTTTTTCACTTACTCTGCTCCCAGCCTTATCCAAATATTAGTAGGCTGCTCACACTGAAGTGAGAAAGAAAAAGAGAAAACTAAAGAGAGAAAACCAGGCATCTTCCTTTGAATTCTGTTCAAGTTTTGGCTGGCAATGGTGCTGTGCTCAAATTCAGGACCTTAACACAAACCAGGCTGAGGAAATGGAGGTGCTGCAGCCTGGCCATGGGTAAACAGATGGGAGCAAACACAACTCATAACATGGAGAAGTACTGAGGGTGAACAATTATGGATGTTCTAAAACAAAACAACTGCAATTGGCACTTGCATTTAGGCCCCATTTGACAAACTGTGCAGACAGTAGCTGAACCAGGCTTTTTAGACTAATTAGTTCCCTGAAGAAACACCTCTTCTACTACTTGTAATTAAGGCCAAAATAAAGAATCAATGGGCTTCAAAAAGAAAACCAAGACAGCAACTACTGTTGTTCTAATTGCCACAATAACCAAAGTATTAAGCACATTAAAATGGATCTTATAATCCTTGCAAATGGCAAAGAGCAGGAGGGTTGGGATCCACAAGAGCATGGAAACAAGCTTGTGTTGGTGTTGCTTTCTCCAAGTATTTTTTTCTACTTATATGTTATAACTATTTGGTAACAGGATTTCAACAAAACTCTGTGGCTGGACCCCACAGAAATGCAGTGGGCACAACTGTGCTGAGCCTGTGTGGAGGCCCTACAGGAAACCTTGGAACCTTTACAGGATGTTTTTAAACAGAAAATAATAATTAAAAATGTAACTCGCTCTTACAGGTCACCATCATCATGAATTAAAAGATGACACGAAAACATTTACAACTACATACTTTAAGTCTTAAATGACACAGTGATTATGCAATTATTCTCAAATGAAGCACTACAAATCACAGAATTCAAATCCAGTGATTATGAAAATCAGCAAATCTCAACAAGTTCAGAACATCTCAAGACTCCCAGAAAAGAGCTGTTTAATCTCATTAATACAACTCAAAGCTAGGGAACAGGTAAATTTTCCATGTAAAACATTATCCTGATGTGTAATCTTAACTTTTACTTTTTTTCAGGAGGTATTATTTCCTTTCTCCCCAAAACTGCTTGTTTTCCATGGTCTGTTAAAGCTTTCATTGGTGTGAGAAGGTGCCTAAGTAGCAGTTCTAAGAAATAGGAGACATTATTGGCCTGAGTCTGATTGATTTACCAATAGAGTTCAAAACAGATGAGAAGCACTGGCCTGAAAGCCCCTCTAGGAAACATAACCTAGACAAGCTCAGCTTCTAGTTTGGAGAAAAACTGATCAGTCCTGGCCAATTCTCCCATTCCTAAAGGGTCAGACACCAAAAGATTTATCTGGTGGTTGAGCCACACGAACACAACCACCTGCCTCAGGAAACTCCGGGCTGGAAGTGCTCTGGAGGATGTGGCACTGCCTCCCAGGAGATCCCATCACCTCGTTCCAGAAAAGGACCACATACCTTGGAAGCTGTTAGGAGACTTTACCCATTCCTGTCCAAAGCAAACCAGATGTGTGGCACAGCAGTGACACGGGCTGTAGCTGCACAGTGCACGTGGATGAGACCGGTGCTATCTCAAACCACCACACTTCCCAGCTTGGAAAAGATTCACAGAGTTTCTATCTCCAAATTAAACACAGAAAGCAGTAGTCCTAATGTGGAATGTTTCTCTAACATTGCAGAAAACCAAAACAATTCTGCAATTGTGGAAAGCAACACTGGAAAATGGTGCAAGTTCTAGAAGAATTTGCCCAGCAACCTCTCTACTGCCTCCCATTCATCCCTCCACACTGCCTGCAAGTGATGGACAGAGACCAACAGAAAAATGTGCTTTTACTCTTTCAAAGCCTTCCCTTTGAAAAGCTGGAAGGTATCTGTTCCTAACCCATTCCCCAAAGACACTTAATTTGCCTTTTTCTGTCTTCTGCCTCAGAGGAGAGAGACATGCCATCACTGCTCTGCCTGTGCCCCAATTCAGCCCCTGGTCCCCAGGTGCACCTTGCAGCAGGAGGGGATTTGCACCACATTGCACAGAAGCAGCTCTTTCATTCCATGCCTTTGCTGTGGATGGGGCCACTGCTCCCACTTCAAATGCATTCCTGCTTCTTCCTCCACCTAAAGACATCTAATTGCAGAGCCTGTATCTCTCGGCACAGGCGTGCAGGCTCTCCAGTGTAAAGCATTTTAAAGCTCTCAGCATCCCATGAAATGCTCTCCCCTGTTCTATTGTGGTAAATGTGACTCATAAGTGCACCTCAGTTATCGGCTCTTTCCAATACATCACTAAGAAAGAACCCAATTTTAAATCTTCTGTAGGAATTTAGACACAGTTCATCTGTTTCTCATGTTTCCTATAGCCAGGGACATCTGAAGCTAATCCAAATTCCTTATGTCAAGCCTCTTTTGTGCTTGGTTATTCATAACATCACCAGAAGAGGCTACGGGAGGATTTGTTCATACCAACAGCATTTTAAGTGGAGCATTGTTGAGAAGAAGGGAAGATCTTTCTGTTGCTGGCATCTATCAATCTGCCAGGGCTGAAGTGAGTACTCAGAGCCTGAGTACAGGAGCATTCCCACATCCTCTGAGCATCAAACCTGGACAGCAGCACGATGATATCAGCACAGTCTCACCTAGGCTGGGTGTGCTGCCTGCAGGCTTGAAGCCCTCAGCCAGAGTCCACCCTGAACTCCCTGCACTGCTGACACAGGTGATTGGTTATATTTATCATTACTGCACATCTTTACATGACAGTGTCAAGATGTGACCCAGCAAGAGAACAAGGGGCAGAGTGTCACTGGCTGCATCTGCACCAGGAGAGTGACTTTCAGCAATGACAATTGTCTATCCCTGTCCTTCCTGCACTTGAAGAACATGAGAGCTGCAGAGCTGAAAAATGCTTTTCTGTCCCCTGCACTTCAATGCACAGCCAAGAGGTAAAAGTGTCCCTGAGGCTGCTGGTGTGTTTGCAGCTGGGGGTATTTTTCTGGGAGCTTGTCTACAAGGCAGCCTTTCACAGGCTGGAGAAGTTGTCTTAGTTAATGATTCACCCTATGCAAGTTGGTGACAGGATATTCTCATTCCTGAGAATGATGGAGGTTGCTTCCACTTAACTGTGGTCCCTGGAAACTGCTGACTTAAAGCCATTCTTAAACTGTCAGAGCAGCCACACACTAAAAATAGCTGCAAAAATCTCCCTGTAGTGAAAACAATGCTGGCTTGTGCAGAATATCTCCAGTGTAAGGAAGTGCCACAGACTGCTTCTCTTGATCAATTACTGACTTCCAGGACAGATCCAAAATGAGGAATCTCCTCAAAAAAATTAAGAGCAACTGAGTTTTAAAATCTAGTTTGACCAAACAAAGTCTCAGATACACAGAGACAGGATCTCCTCCAGCATCAATTAATTTTAAGAGTTGCTGTCCTGCCACAGGGCAGGGACTGTCACCTTTAACAAATTATTAAATGTCTTGGTGACTTGACTTCCTCATTTATGTGATGATTATTTGCCAGGTGTTCTGCCAAAACACAGCCACTGGCAGGTGTAAAAGGGAAGGGAGGACACTAATGACTCACTGACTCCATAAGGTCACTCAGGTCTGAAGGAAGATGAAACACATGAAAAAACAGAGAACACAAGAAAATCCATTTTGCAGGGCTGCCAGAGAACACGGGCCTGACCTGCTCTCCTTTAGCAAAGGAAAACAAATGCAGAGGACCTCAGTGCTTCCTGGGAATTCTTGAAGTCTGCCAAGAGATGCCAAAGCATTTGGGTTCAAAGAGCTGTTTCAACAAGGTGTTTGAAGATGAAGTTCAGCCCCATGACTGCTTCAGCAATCAGTGGGAGCTGATGCATGGAGCATCTCAGCACCATCTCTAGAGAGAGCCTGTTTTCTCCCAGGAGCCACAGATGAGAAGCTACAGTGACAGCAGAAGTCTGGGCAAGTGAAACATGTGCCATTCTGGAGTGGCAGGAAAGCTCCAGTGATTCCAATTTGCTCCTTATGGACAACCAAAGTGAGCAGAGTAATCATCTCACTGCTTCTTAAAAGTTGTCACTGAGCAAAAAAAAGGTTGGATGGCAGCAGAGAGGTAGAGAAAGTAGGCAGGAGAAACCTCAAAATTAAAACAAACTCCTCTGTGCCTTGCACAGATGGGAAGAAACGTCTCTGTAAAGTTCCCACCACCACAGAAACCCCTTCTGCTGTGTAAAGGAGCAATCTACCTTTGAGGGGGAGAGGAAATGTGGCAAAGGAGCAAGATAAACACAAAGTGTGGATCAAAGGGAAGAAAAAAAAAAAGAAGGCAAAAAAAGTGGAAAAGTGCTGATGGGGGAAGCTGAGTGAAAGACAAGGAAGAAGTGTTAGCTGCTCAAATTAACATTTTAATGCATTCACCGTAAAATTTAAGCACTTTAAGCACTGGGGTGGCTGCTGAGTAAACCCCCTTCGAAAGGAGCAGACTGGTGACTTTACACCACAAAATCAGCAAGGTCCAGGTTTCACCATCAGCAGATGCACTGCAATTATCAGGGGCAGATAATGTGACAATATTTGGTAAGTGAGTTCTGAGGTCACCAGCAATGCCTGTGATGGAACAAAAACACAGAACATATGGCATCTCATGTGCTGAAACTGTCAGACTCACAATTAACTGATTAGAGTGCATATGGTGCTCACAGACAGGGGAAATCTCTCAATGTAAAAGATGCTGGAGACCATTGAAGGTGTCAGCATGAGTCTTCTTTGCAAATCTCTCTTCGTTAAAGTTTTGTATGGAGCCAGGAGTGTTGTAATAAAATCACTATTAATGCAGCTATATTTATGATTATCACCTTTTGTGCAGCTGGATTTAAGTTTTCAAACACTAAACTCCACATCAAAGCATTTTCACAGTGGCTGCTGCATGCACAGAAGCTTTTTGTTTTGTCATATTTAGCTTGAAATTAAAAGTAATCAGAGCTAAGGTGGTAAAAGTTAACCAAGATTGACTAGAAAACTATTAATGTGACCAGTATCAAAACAAAAATTCATTCTGCCATAGAAATACGGGTACATTTCTCTTACAGTATTTATAACAGCCTGGCCAGGGACAAACTCATTCCCTTTCCAGTTCCAAAACACACTTTTAAAAAGATGGTGAGTGACACTTCATTAACCATGTGAAATGGGCTGACACAGCCTGCTTGCTTTTCCAGCCACCATTTCAGATGACATTTTTCTTTGCAGCTCCCCATGCTTTGCATTCAACACTCTGTAAAATGATTCCTTGAACCCCTCCAGCCACATCAGCCCTGTGGAGCAGGGGGTTGGGCTGGGGGCAGGCAATTCTGGGGAGGAGAAACTGCTTGTCCATGTGTCTGCATGTCCATGCATTACAGATCCAGCTTTTCTCACCCATCTTCAGTGAAGGGGATTTAAAAAGCTCCCCATCAGCTTTTCTTTGCCTTTCAGTCCTCTGCCCCATCAGGCTCCGACAGGAGTGGTTCTTCTGCAGCATCACCACAGAAATGATCTGGGATCAAAGCATCCTGCTGCATCCCAGTTTCTGGAAGGTGCCAGTAATCCAGGTGATGTCTGATGCTGGCAGTGCAGTGTTCCCAGCAGCTCTGCTGCCCAGTAAGGGCTGGGACACAGCTCCCTGTGTGTCCTGACTCCATCCTCCCAGCAGACATCAACCCTCACACACAGCCCCCTCCAGAGCTTGCACACTCCTCTCATATTCCCTCTGCTCTTTTAAGCAGCTTCCCACTTCCATATGCACACACAGGAAAGGACCTACCACAGACCTCATCTTCTTAATGAGTTAGAAGCTGCTGCCTCACCCCAAAATCTTCCCAGGCCCTTACAGCTTCCTCCTCTCTCTAACTGGATTATCTCCATCACTCCATCTTCACCAGACCTTCCTGACTGCTGCTGAAACGGGTGGGGAAATCTCCCTTTCCAGAGTAAGGAAAAAACCCTGTTAAGAACATCCCTTTTTCCTCCTCTGTTTTGACAGAAGTGGTAACAGATTTGGGCAAGCAGAATAAACAAGAAAAAATAAACTATTAACGGGTTCTCTTCTAGGAAGCACAGAAAGAGATGTTATTAAATTAAGTACTTAGTAGCAAAAATTTAAAAAAAGAAAAAAGGGGGAAACACTGTGGTAAAAAGCCAGAGAGAACAGACGTGGCTCATAGTGCAAATGTTAATATTTAGAACACAGCTGAAGGGCAGAACCCACAAAATGTAATGCAGGAGGGGAGGCATTTACCTCAGAGTCTTCAAGGGCTTTGTTTAACTGCAGAAGCTCCTGGACCACAGCAATACCAGGAGCCTCCCCAGCAGGGATGGAGCACCCAGGGACTGTGTCCCACTGTCTGCTGAGTGCCAAAGACCCCTCTGTGGGCATCCACAGCAGCACATCCCCTGCTAACCAGTGATCTTGATTGTTTTCCACACTTCAACCATACCAGCCTTCCAAAAAGCATCAGCCAGCCCTTTTCAGCTCAAATCCATCACTGTCCCTCTCTGTAGCCATCCCAGGATCTGTCTGGAGTAGCTGTGCACTGGTTGCTTTGCTGGCACGTGTGTGATGCTCCCAGGTGAGCACTGCTGGTTCTCCTGTGCCCCTCCCCAGCTCCCTGTGTGCTGCCCTCCCCAGACCACCCACCCCAGAGGCTCCCAGGATGCTCCAACCCTTCTGCCACACTGATTCAAACCTGCTCAAGTTCCCTTTTCCTCCCCTCCTCACCCCCCTACAGAGGCTGTTTCTCCCACATCTCCAACACCTGAGGCTCCAAGGTGCCTCATCCCAGCTGTCTGCTCTGTTTGTGAGCTGAGTCATGCAGGTGTCAACATTTCCAAACCTCGTGGGGAGGCTCAGCAGAGCTGGGAGGGTGCAGAGCATCAAGGCAGGAGTTATTAATAGCTGCCATCGACCATCTCAGCAGCTTTGATCTACTGGCAGCTGATTACAGCTGCTGCTCCTGATGATGAAGCACCAGGGGTCCTGCCTGTACCTCAATTTCCCCTTCCAGTTTTCTGATTTTTACTGGAACAAAACACTTTTCCCCAAAACTTCAAAACAGATGGGATTCAGCAGCCAACACTGCAGTCAGAAAAGCAAACATAATCAAGCTGAAGTGTAAAATTTTACTTTGGGAGGAAAATATCAGGCCTTTGAATCCTGCTTCTAGCAAAGTCTTTGAAAGGCTTAGAGGTTGACATCACACACAACAAACCTCCAGAGAACACAGCTCCTTTCTGAAATTTTCCATGTACCCCTTAATCCATATCTATGAAAATAAACTTAGAATTTGTTCCCTATAAATAATTAAAGGGGTAGAACCAAATGGTTCCCACACTATTCCATGCTTTCATCTGAAGAAGAAAAGATAATTTGCTATTGCCTGAAGACAACACAGCACACCTGACACATTCAAGGAAACAATTCAGAAAATCTCCCTGCAACAACCTAGAGCCACTGTTTGGAACAACTGAAGAAGCAGGATAAAATAGCCACCTATCCCTTTATTGTCAGCATCATTGAATCCTGCTCTGTCTGCTGGGAAGCAATGCAGTGTTCAAAAGACAAAATAGAGAAACATTCTGAGGCAGATGAATTCAGGCAAATTTCCATTTTATCTGGTGTTACTAGCTAACTTCTCTATCAACTTGCCCAAAGCTTTGAAGAATTTGTTTTCAGAGGAACAGCAATGAAGTGGATCTATACCAGGACACTGATCTACACCACATTGAACTGTTCTAAGGATTTAAAGATCACTGGAGCCAGTACTGCCTGAAATAAGTCCCCATCTCCCAACACAAGGAAAGAGCATTTTTAAAGATGCCAGAAACGACAGTTTTGTGCAGAGTGAGACAGTTCACTCTGTGGCTTGAGCATGAACCCAAGGAGCAATTTCTACCAGTCTACTCTATTTGAGTTATAGCATCTGAATCTGTATGATGATGGAATCAAACATGAAGAAAAACTCACATACTTATGACTATTGTAAAGCCTGATGTAATAAAACTGCCAAGCTTTAAGATCACAGATATATTCCAAATATTTCAACTCATGAGCACAAAGCCCATTCCACTAAGCACAACAGAAGAGAGGAACAATTTGGCCAATGTAGGTTAACTTTTAGCTCACCACAGTCACATTGCAGATTCCAAATTTTCAAAAAGAGAACTAAAGAGGATATAAGAATTCCTTTAAGAAATCCTTCCATCTTTGGACAGAATGTTTTCTTTCTTAAAAAAAAAAACAGTAAAAAGCATTTCGCAGTGACCAGTATTCTGGGTTTTTTCAGGCCCAATGCCAAGAAGTTAAAAATTTACAGCAGACACATGCTTTACTTCTTCAACCCTTAAGTAAAGCTGTTGTAAACACAAGTTGCTCACATTGTGTAGAGCAGAGCTTTGATTACACATGTGACAGAGTGAATCTCTTCGACTGCACCACAGAGAAGGCCCCACACCTGCCACCCCTTCACAACCCTTTCACCACAGGGAGTGGTTGCCTCTCCAGCCAGGCAGTGGAGCACAGCACACTCAGCACACCCCAAGATGATTATTCTTGGCTTTGCAATCTTCAGCTGCAGAGCAATAACTCGTGGCTCTCACTGATCCCGGAATTTCGGAGCGCGAACACCGCGAATCTGGCTCCTTGCGAGAGCAGATCCCATCACCAGGCAACTCAGTCTTAGAGGTCTCAACTCCTCCACCCCTGGGGTTAGAGCACAGCCTGGGGTTAGAGCAGCACAGGATGCAGCTTTATTACCTCCAGCTCGGTGTTGTGAGCATGCAGCTTCTGCACCATGTCCTCGGCCTCACGCATGCGGCGGCTCAGCTGCGGAGAGTGCTCGGCCGGTGTCAGCTCGCTGTCGTACGACTCCAGGATCGCCCGCATCCCGTCACGCTCCTGCCAGGAACAACAGCAAAATGTTCAGGGAGACAGCCCCAGACTGCACATCCTGCTGGGAACAACAGCAAAATGTTCAGGGAGACAGCCCCAGACTGCACATCCTGCCGGGAACAACAGCAAAACATTCAAGGATAGAGCCCCAGACTGCACATCCTGCCGGGAACAACAGCAAAATGTTCAGGGATACAGCCCCAGACTGCACATCCTGCCGGGAACAACAGCAAAATGTTCAGGGATACAGCCCCAGACTGCACATCCTGCCGGGAACAACAGCAAAATGTTCAGGGAGACAGCCCCAGACTGCACATCCTGCCGGGAACAACAGCAAAATGTTCAGGAATACAGCCCCAGACTGCACATCCTGCTGGGAACAACAGCAAAACCTTGTAGGGAGACAGCCCCAGACTGCACATCCTGCCAGGAACAACAGCAAAATGTTCAGGGATACAGCCCCAGACTGCACATCCTGCCGGGAACAACAGCAAAATGTTCAAGGATAGAGCCCCAGACCACACTCCCTGCCAGGAACAACAGCAAAACTTTTTAGGGATAAAGCCCCAGACTGTGCACCGAGAGCCTTCAACACCTTTGCCCACCGTTCTACTCAACTCTGATGGATGTACACTCATCGTCTTCATATCAGCATCAAGGCACAGATGAACACACAGTTCTAATAAAATAAATGTTGCTGCTGTGAAAACTGAAAAATTAGACTGTCTTGTGTCTATAAAACCCTACATCCTTTGCAGGAAAGCAACATGCAGACACTCTAAAAAGCAGATGGCAACTGAAAACAGAGCCTGCCTTCTTCCTGGAGACACTCTTTAATTCAACATGGCTGAATGAGTTTCCTCAGCAAAATATTTAGTGTTGTACTTGACATTTTTCCTGCCAGAGCCTCAGCAAAGAAAGAACAGAATTGTCACAACAGAAATGAAACAGATTTGACATCGAACAAAGTGGCTGAGAGCAAATATCCTCAAAATGGTATGTGACTTATCACTTGTTAGATACTGCAACACTTGGTGCTTGTAACAAACATTTTTTTCAGAGGTTAATGTCTGGCAGACAGCGTTTGGCTCACTTCTCTATCTACTGGCAATTAGAACCAGGCATTTGCAGAGGAAGACAAACAGAAGGATCCTTCTCCCCTCCCTCAGAGCAGCTTCCCAATTATAAGGCTTAGGCTCAGAGGTAAACATGAAACTTTTTGTGTGGGCTCCTGGCTGAGATATTCCTAATGCATTCCCAGCTTCAAAAGCACCTGATGCCTCCCTCCAAGGCACTGATGGAGAAGAAGAATGGGGACAAAAGGAAAATTTGAAGAAGCCAGGTATGTTTAAGGAGGTGACTGCTCACACTGCAATATGCACACAGGGATTAAGCAGCTGATGAAGAGTTTCATCTTTTGACTGCATGGAAGAACATCAATGCTTATGAGGCTACAGAACAGGGCCAAAGCAGCACAAACCCTTGGCATAAACCCAAAGAGCCAAACCCTGAGGAAACCTGAGCAGTGCTGCCCCTCTTTCACTGCTGGAGTTTGCTACCTCCCCTGCTACAGAAATGCTGGAGCACTCTGGATAAACCAGCTCCTTGCTGGGAATTCTGCCATCCCAGACAAAGTAATTCCAGGAGATCACTGGGCTGTACAGCTGTGCAGTTCACATGCAGCCCAGGCCAGTGCAGCACTTCATAAACCCTGCTCAAATGCACAGGAAAGTTTCACTTGGGGAAATCAGGAATTGTTGGGGCAGGAAAAAAGACCTTTTCCCCACACCCCTAAATGCAAAAGGCTGTATTTCAGATAGTGAAGGTGACCACTAACCAGCCAGCTCAGCCTAGATACAAAGGTTATCTCCTCCTTAAATCTAAAGGTCAAAGACTGAACGTGGATAGCAAATGTCCACGTGGGAATGGAAGGAACATTTAAATTCAAGGTGTGACAACAAGACTGGGGGCACTGCCAGTGGTACAGTGTGTTCAGAGCACGTCATGGACTGAAAGGTCAGCCAAGATGGTTGGGCTGGTCAGCAGATAAAAGGACCCCAAGATTGGAGGACAGCCTGGGGCTACAGGAGCTGAGTTAATAAAATTATAAAGAAAAACAGGTTTTAACACAAATAGTACCAGCGGCTATTACCAGCTCCTAGCTCAGATTTGACTGAAGAGAAATATTTTTCCAGGGAAACAGTTTTGCCATAATTTAGAATTGTTCATCTGACAGATATGTGAAAGGAAGTACTTCTGCATTACTGAAAAAGAAGAAGAAAACCCAAATTCAGTTACATCTGCCTTGTAATTAACTTGTTTAGCAGAGAGGCAGCAGGACAGGATCTCTCCATCCTCTTTTTCCCCCTCCAGTACCCACAGACATCACCCAGTGCACTCTCCATAAGGCAAACTGCTTTTGCTTGGGAGATAAATGCCATTCCCCATTTACAGCCAAATCACTTTCTAGAGCACAGAAGAGAACATAATGACAGCATTTAGTGAAGGTATTGGTTTGAGCTTTG
Organism: Trochalopteron elliotii; assembly: GCA_024734555.1. Lineage (NCBI taxonomy): Eukaryota > Metazoa > Chordata > Aves > Passeriformes > Leiothrichidae > Trochalopteron > Trochalopteron elliotii. Next base: position 2,928,417 of record JANPWX010000033.1, read on the forward strand.
CATGTTGTTGCAATTAGATTTGCAATTACAGCATCCTCACTCCTTCTCTGCACTGGGAGCTGCTCTGCTGTCCTAATTTTCCCCTAAACATCTTTCATCCATGTGATAATTTACCACTGCTGTGTTCTCTGCACTGAAGCAGGGGCAGTCCCAAAATCCTTGGTGTTCTTTCAAAAGCAAACAGGACCCCTGGCAACTCCCATCACACTTGGCTTCCAATTAACTGCTGAATATGAGGTCATTTGAGTCACCCCCATCAAGATCACAGCAGCTCCCTGGGCTTCAGAGCTACAAGGAGGAGAAACTTCAGCTTTCATGTGAGCATGGGAAAACTGCATGGGAGCATGACCACAACCCTACAGGCTGTCTGTCCCCTAAAATCAACTACAGCCCTTGCCCTTCAAGCATCTCTCTAAAATGAAGAGTAAACTTCTCAAGAAAGTATCACACATGGTAAACACAGCAGAAGCTGTATTGGAAAAAACCAAGAAAGTTCTGAAAAGCTGAATTAAAGGGCGGCACAATTAAACACTTGATCCTGGAGTTTACTTATCTTCTTTAATTATTTCTAAATATTAACACTGTTAGTGAAATCAATTCTCAGCTTCCAACAAGTGGTCCCCAGCTCCATTTTTCAAATTTCTCCCCATCAAGAGCACTTATTGAAAGCTTTTCCCTCCCTCCTAAAGATCTTGTTAGTTTGGCAGGAAACACAAGTTCTTGTTGAGAAGTCCTCTGTCTAAAAAGATTCTCTAAAATGTAATCCTAATTTAGTAATTGCTGCAGTATTTCCTCATTCTTCACGTCCCGTCAAAATCCTCCCCAGGCACTTTCAGATGCCCTTTCTAACCTTATTCTAATAGAGCTGCTTTGCTGCTTCCTATCTGGAGAGTATTCATCAGAATTACTAAAAAGCAGTTCCTCTGGGAGTTTCCAAAATTTACCCAGCACAGGGTCAATCTCTGCTAACTCATCGTGGCCTTACCCTGGCACAATTCCAGGTGATCTTTACCTTAACCAGTTTTAAATCAACACATGAACAGAAATGCAGCTCATTCCAAACATGCCCGAAATGCAGAATAATAATTTTGATGTTCACTATAAACCTAGGAAATTAATGCCCTACAGCAAACCCTGGTGCTGCAGCTTGCAGCTGTGTTTGAGGAGATGTAAGTTTGAAAAAGAGGAAGGATAGTGATTTTTTCAAAGGTTGAACAGTTTCCCTTCCTTCTGCCAGCACCAGCCCATTCATCAAATAAATATTCCTCCCACTATTGCATAAGTGACTAAGAAGAAAACACATTTTATAATTTTTAACCAGAAACTAGAGCTAATCCCTTGAAAATGTGCTATGGGAAAGAACAGGATGGCACCTCTGCAAAATGCCACCCCTGAGATGAAGCTTCTCCCCAGTCCTCCCACCAGCTTCTCTACTCTCTATGTAAAACCAAAATTTGACCCTGCTGATAAGTAGTTTGAAGCTCAAAGAAAATCCCTCTCTGCAGCATTCACACCCCAGAGTGGTTTAGAAACAGCTGGAATACAAGTGGGGTCCCTCCAGGACTTTGGGGTTAATTTTAGGGAGAGACTTGAAAAGGGTTCACATAAGCACCATCATCATCATCAGTGCAACCATCGCCCCCCAAGTCACTGCAGCACTGCACATCACAAGGGCAACCCACAGACACCTGCACACCGAGCAGCATCAGAGCCACTCCAGCCTGGGTGTGGGAAGTAACTGAAGAGTAAAACACAGCCAAAAAACCATAAAAAGGTGTCTGACCTTATATACAAACATATAAGTTCGGGCCCTTCTGCTGCTGCTCGTTAGCCCCTCTTCAAACACACACACACCCCATTCAACACAGACTTTCTAATTAGTTGAAGAAAAGAAAAAAAATCAATAAGAAAGAAATTAAAGTTACAAATCTAACTGAAGTCAGTCACACACCCAGGGAAAATGTGTTCCTGGGGTAAAGTTTATCTAGTGTCATAATTTTATTGAAATCCTATATCTTCCTATTGACTTTTATCGTTTCAAGCTGGATGCCAGAGTTATCATTATTAGAGTCTCAGTGTTGCTCGCAGGCCTGAGGTTTGAGGTGGCTTTTTTTATTTTTTTCCCTTTATAAACAAGCTGTAATTGTCTGGTTTATTGATCAATAAATCTTTCAACTACCTCTCTTCACCCCGCTTCTGTTCTGGTGAGTCTCCCGCACCGTTCTCGGCGAGAAAATATAGGGTTGTTGTTTTTTAAAGAACAGATTGCTTTGTCATTAGCAATGAGAGAGCAGGAATTGTGCCGGTCAGTTCCAATAATGGCTTTTTAATGACAGATTCTAGTCACAGTAAAATCTGCTTTATTTCCACACGAGTGAACTCTGACTATTAATCCACAACCCAACGGCACAGCTCGCTTGCTCTCTCTCACTTGTGCACGGGGTTAGAGCCTGGCAGAGGAGACAGACTCTGTGCAGTGGAATCAGAATGATATTTCCCACTTGGTGCTTCTTCTGATGGCACAGAAATATTCCGAGGATTACATCAGCTTTTTGTTTAATTAATGATAATTTTTGGGGAATGTTAACAGGCTGCTTCATTATCAGAAATCAGTGGCAGAAATTTCTTCCCCCTCCTCTTCATCTTCAGACTTCTAAATCCAAATTAGTTGTAATAAGGGAAAATTTCAAGACTGAAGAAAGATATGGCACTGCAACATCAAACAGATGCTATTTGCAATCAGGTATAATTTAGCTAACTATTTCTCGTAAAAACACAAATAAAAGAGAGAGATGACTGTGTAACAGAGGTCTGGGCTTTCTTGCTTTAAACTCACACACAGAAGAAGGGAGATGGTAAGTGAGGCTTGACCAGATGTTTAACATCAGTAAAATTAGCAGTGTGAGGCACAGGAATATAAGCCAAAATACGGTTAGAAAAAACTGAAGAATACTTTAATATATTAGACTTTGTCAGGACCTACTGACAAAATATATTCTCATGTTACTTGATAAAATTAACCACATTAATCTCTGGTCTACGAGCAACTACCTTTGATGAACTCACAAATGGGAAGAGAGCAACTGAAAATAGGACAGAGGAACAGACCCAACCTTTTAAGAGAAGGATGGATGAGAAAATACAGATTCTGGCAATCATAAATCACTTCAATATTTTGGTATCTCATAAAATACTTGAAAAAAACATTAACAATCAAATTGCAAGCAGCCAGAGAAGAATTAGGGACAAGAAACAATCAACTGAGCCTTAATATGAATAATATGAAAACAGTCTAATTTCCTTCTTTGACAGGTAAATTGTTTACCGAATAAAGCCAAATAATAAATGTGATAAATCTTAACTGTAGCAATGTTTTCATCAAAGAGGAGAATTACAATTCAACAGCATCTCTGTAATTTGGAGGAATAAGTTTGTATGAAGGTGATGAAACTCGTGGAAACAAAGCACTATTTGTGCTTTGAGTGCTGTGTGGCAGCAGAGCCACCACGAACAGGCTGCAGGATCAGTGGGAATCTGCCCCTTGCCAGAGCTGCCTGTTTGCACCTTCCTCATGGAAGTAAGGGTTAACAGACCTCTTCAGGCTCTCCAGGATACAGGAGACGCCCTACACCCCACAGAAAAGCATTAACCAGGGAATGGGAACAGGGATGATGACAATCATCAGGTTCTGCCCCAGTCTGAGGGCTGTTAAGCCTTACTCTGGAAGTAAAGCTATGTACAGACCCTGTTGTCTTATGGAAAGTGTAGGGGGAAAAGCAACAACCAAGCAACAGCAAGAAGCAGACCTGCAGGGACAGCTGGGGCTAAAGACACATGGGGTCAGACTTTGCTATTATGGGAGCCCCATCCCTCAGCTCCCCTCCTGGAGCACTGCTAATTAGCACAGGAGCTAATGGACTCTCCTAGAACAATAACCCCAAGAGCTCTCAGCCAAACAAAACCAGGAGTTAAATTACCAGAAACTTCTCAACCCCTCCTTGCCCCCAGCAGCATCTATGATCACCAGATCCCCTTCCTCTTACCACTCTCATCTTCTGTACAAATCATCTTTGAGCCTAAATTTTCTACTCCCAAGCCTACAAACAGCTTCCTTCTCAGCTGCAGCCATTTCCCAACACTTCTCTCCGTGGCTGACCTATTTTCACATTACTTTGCAAATCAGAACTGACTGCAGACACGTATGTATACACACACCATTGACTTTCTACTCAAGACCTCAATTAAAACACCATTTACAAAAAAAAGCCCGTTAACTTCATAAAAATAAAAACATCCAGCAGATTTCACTAGCCTTGCAGTGACAAGACCATTAGGAAACATTTTTAAAAATATCCTTAATTCTCAAATATGACTGTCTATATATCAAGCCTCTGCTTGTGTTTTTGCCCCTCAAGCCAATATAAAGCTACTGCAGGAATCTAAAGATGGATTTAACCTATAAAGAAGCCTTTCAGATGTGCTGTGCCCTACAACTAAGGCTTCTCCAAGAAAAATAAAATATTCCTTCTTTTAAAGTCCAAGTACTTCCATCCATGCCTAACAGGAACAGGTGGGGAGAGGTCAGAAAGGCTGATGTACAAAACCACAGGCACACAGCAAACCAGGAATCCCTGCCTGTCCCATCACCTCTCTGCAAGGGATCGTTTTCATCTGTTTCCTAACACTTCTATAACAGAAGGATTTTCTTGCTAGCAAAGTCAGGTTACCATTCAGGCTGAAAAGTAACTTTCCTCCCGAGGCTGGAAGTCTGGAGAAAGCAACCACCCAGGGAAACTGTGGTGGGAAGAGGATGCAATCAGGCAGAGAGCACGAGAGAGATGATCAAAGACTCATTTTAGGTGCCAGAACAAGGTGTTCAGAGACACTCCGAGCTTCTCAACTACCCATTCTTAAATTTTGGAGAAACTCTGCAATCCAACTGCTCTTCTGGCCAACGTTCAGCTGGCAGCATTAAACATACTCCTACAAAATACCTGTGTATATCTTACATGCTCTTGTGTTCTGTAGGTTTTCCTCCTGATTTACAGCCCTCCCTTTCTAGCTCTTGTCCCTCTCCTCCAACACTTCTCTGCAGAGAGATCAGCTTGCCTTCTACCCTGGCAATGGACCAGAGCAAATAAATCCACTGGAACTCTTTTAATCCGTCTCTGATAAATCTGCTTTTACTATCTTCTGGAAAATCATGCACCGTCTCTGAAAGCCCGATTTTGCTTACAGCACATCCATATGCCAGCTGACAAGCAATCATACAACTGACACTGCAGCAAATTAAATATTATCTGACTAAAATACCCCTGGGGTCCTCTTGCTTCACAGTGGGTTTAACATGTTTAGTTATGTTTCTTAGCCTCCTGCTGCTGTGAAATAATTGTATGATTTTTTTTTTCTTTAGCTCCCCTCTGCCGGAACACTCACCACTGCTGATCTCCAGAGTGAGCTTTTCTGTCTCAGTGTGTTTGGCATTTCTTCATTCCAAAAAAACCCTCTTTTTCCTATCATTTCTCACAGTCCCACTGCCCAGGCAGTGGCAATCTTGTGTATAAAGCCACCTTATTCACCTGCCTCAGCAAAGGGCTGCTTCCCCATCTGACACCAGTATCTGACACCATGGGTTCAGTTCACATGTGAAAAACAATATTTTCTTTCAAAAAAAACACCCGAAAAACCCTCAGCATACCTTCTTCAACCTAGCCACAAGATTACCATCACTGCCAGAGGGAAAGCATACGGCTGACAAGGGAATGGATTCATCCTTGCTGGCAATACAAAACTAATATGTTACTCACCTATTTAAAAAAAAAAAAAAAAAAAAAAAAACAAAAAAAAAAAAACACCAAAACACCCCAACAACAGCAAAAAACAAACAAACAAAAAACAAAAAAAACCCCTTTGTGACAGTACATGAGATTTCTATGCTGCCAGTGTCTACAGTGTATAAAAATTCACCCCTATGTTCATTCCTTATGCTCAGACTTCTTTTTCCTCCAGTCTGTCTACTAAGTAACCCAGATATTGACCTCTAAAGCTCTTAACAGCCAGTTTCCTGCAGTTTTAACCACTTAAATATCATTAACTTGGGAGAAAAGTAAACTGAACCATGCTCAAAGCCAGTGCAGTTATCTCTGCAAGAATGGATGAGGAGGAATGGCCCCACCACCTGGGCTCTGCTTCTGGGGTGTTCAGGCTAAGACAGCACTGAAGCAGGAGGGCAAAGCTCTCATCACATTTTGAGGGGACAAAAAAAAAAAAAAAAAAAAATCAGACATGAGTTCATCCAATCCAGCACAGCACATTCCATCAAACTCAAAAGTAATTCCTTGATCCCCTCATGATGTGTCAACAACTCCAGAAGTATGCCAGCCATGGCTTTTTGAAGAAGGCAAAGAAAAAGGGATTTTAGGTGATGCTTCAGAATATACATCACCTGACTGCTTTATTAGAAGATATTAATAATTTCCCATACTTTGCTTAATTCATAAAACATTCCCTCTACTGCCTCCAGGGTATAAAAGATCAGTGATTCCAATAAGAGTTTCACAAATTATACATCAGGTTATTTCCCAGGTCACACATGGCATGTCTGCACTATCTTTAGAAAGGATTCTCAGGGCAGGGGGAACACAGCTCTTGGCCCTTGCAGCCCAGCAGTTTCTCCTTCAGAAAGGACACCAGGGAGGGAAGACTGAAATCTAGCCCATGAAGGGTGCACCTTCCATACTATATAAACCACCTATAAAGCAAAAGAATATCCAACTATACTCTTCTTGAAATAGTAATAACCATAAAGAGTCAATTCACACCCAAACCATGCTCCCAACAATAAGACTGGGTCAGATTATTTAATCACATCCAGTGATTTATTCAGGGCAAAGCAGTGATAAACCTTTACTTTGAACTAAAATTCCATGCTTTCCTTGCATGAGGTCAAAATACTAATTTTACATCATATATGTTTCACATTGCCTACATGATGAGGGTTCCATGTTTTAACTTGTACCCTTTGAAAATATGAAAGATCACTTTAACACTTCTGTCTTATAAAAGATGAAAACTGCATCAAGCAACACCTCCTTGGCTGTTTTTAGGATCAGTTTATTCTCTCACCCAGAGCACAGCTCAGCCAACACCCACAAATTGTGCCTCATTAGCTTAATCAGGAGTCACCCCCAGAGTTTGCTCTGGGGCAGCAAGTGAGCACCATGAAGGTGGGCTGATATTTAACCTTGTGACCTCCACTTCTGAAAGAGTTTTCTGCATTTGAAAAGGAAAATGTGCCACCTCAGTGCTCGGGACTGCAGCTTCTGCACAGAGGTTTGCCATGTGCTGGCTCTTGAATCCCATATAAACCTCAGGGCAGGCTGGCACATAACCCACCCCTCTGTGCCTGGGATCCTGCTCCTCTTGACACCCTGACATGGTGAAGAACAAAATTGGATGTTTAACAAACAGCTACAAAGACCACTTCAGGCAGGTACTTTACCAAAATTCCAGTTGCACCTTCACCTTGGGCTTCCCAGCTCCAGAAAAATGACATCTAATAAAAACATTTGAAAAACAACCTCTCATTGACAACTCCTCTGGATACTTTTATAGATCATATAAATATCCAGCCTTTCTGAGCACTGAGAAACTCCTGACTTTGCCAGTTTTCTGGTGGAAATTAATCCCATTACTTTTTCTCACTGCTTGAAAATGCATTTTCTTTTATCTGGTTTTAATTTGCCACCTTTCAGCTCCATTGAACATCTTTGTTGTTGCCTTGCACAGACAGGGAAAACAACTCTCAAACAACCCCTCTAAACCATTCATTCATTAGATTCTGTGCTTTCAAATTGTCAACTCTTCTTCAACTGCTTTTTAAGGTCAACGAGTCCAATCATCAGTTTTGCAGCATAACTGCTTCCCCAGTCTTTCACACTCTCATCACCCATGTCTGACTGCTGCTCTCATTCTGCAGCATCTTTGCCTGAACTGGGTTGATGAGGAATAAGTGAAGAGAAACAGTGAAGACACAAAGTCCTGGGTCCCTTCCCCACCTCTCTGTGAGTAACAGGTATATATATCCTCACTCACTCCTGGCATGCTCAGAGCAACAGGACAAGATGTTCTCCCAAAAGCTGCTGACAAAAAAGCAGCAAGTAATCTCCTCAGTAACCCCCCCTCAACCACAGAGAACAACAGAGAAGAGGATCTATCTCTACACCTGAACCTTCAGTTCTTGTGGTAACAGCCCACATGTACAAATTTCCTCAAGTTTAAACACTTCAGAACTGAAATTTTTACTTTAAAAGAGCCTACTAGTTAGTAAAGCTAATTTTAACACTCGCTGCCACTCAGTGAACACCTTCCCTTTAGTATCACTAGACACTGCAAAATTAATTCACAGACACAATGACATTACTTTCTTTTCTGTCTCTCCACTGTCTCTGCAATATTAAGTCAACAAAATCTTTCCTCAAAACTGCACTGACATCAAGAATGTTATGCTCACACCATTAGACAAAATGTGAAACACTGAAGTCGTGCTTCATTAAAAATGAGTGGGAAAATCAGTTCACCAGAAGAAAAACCTTATTTAGGAAACATATTCATTAGATACATCTGATAAACAATTATGAATAAATGTACGAGAAAGAAACATCCATCATCCTTTTAATTAATATTTGACCACAATATTTGCATTTTCAACAAAATCACATTTCAGTAAAGAACAGAAACACAGTATCAAAAAATCTCCTTCATTGCAAACTAAACCCTTTCGTTTGTTTTCACAGCAATGAGCTGCCACATTCTGGAGAATGAAACAGACCATCAGCTTTTCTACTTCTGGGCACAACTTCAAAGTGTACAGAATATGGTACATTCACAGAAATAATTGGCAAACAAAAGACAGAGGGAAAAAGTCCCTCCCTGCCACGTAACACCACGGAAAAAGCTGGTCAACAGCAAACAGTTAATGATGATTATCCTACTTCCATATTGCAACACATCCACACAGAACTTTCTGAACAATTTTAAGGGATTTAAGTTGAATTTTCCCCTTTGCTGTGTTGCATCTACCAGAAGGACAATCCAAAAGATGCCCAACCCACCACAGGCAGAATTACAGAATTCTGAGTTTGCAATCAAGCCTTCAAGAAAACAAAAAGGTGAGAACAGACTCTTTTGCACTGCAATGTTTAAGCCCAAAACAGTTGTTGCTAAATTTGTCCCATCTCTGGAAAAAGTCCATTGTGATGTGTCAGGAAATACTAGCAGAACAATTTTTCTTATTGTGAAGTTAGAAGTTTAAAATAAAGTCAACATATCTGTTGCTATATTTAGTTCTTCTGCTTCCATTTGGAAAATACCATTATATTATTTAATAAAGTGCCTTTCAAAAAACCTGGCACACTCCTGACTTAGTACAATCTTTCTCAAATACACCTTTATCTTACCAGCCAGTGCTGTAGGAGATGATGCCATTTTCAATAGAGTCTATTATCAGCACGAGGCAGACTCAGACTTGCACAACAGTTGAGGTTTGAAAGCTGCTCAAGATATTGTCCTCCCCACCTCCCCTGGTATTCCATTCTCTTCAGGAGCATATTCCATGGAATTCTTCCAGGAAGCTTCATGAACAGATAAGACTCCCCTCTCCAGAAGACCAGGGCTGTGATCCTGCCATTGGCCTTGTTTTCCTCTCTCAGGAGTCATTTGCAATTATTTAACAGCATCCTTAACATCGACCTTAGGCTCTTTAAGAAACCCTCCACAATCAACATAAAATCACTTGGCTCCACAAGCACAAAGGGTTGGTTTGGTGAGGAAAGGAAGGAAAAAGGTAACAGGAACAAACCACACAGCTGGAACTTCTGACCACCTGACAATCCCTCTCTCTCAACTTACTCCAAAAAGCTATTCCTATTTCACTTGCAACTATTACTTTTTAGACTTGTCCTTATTATTTCACCTCCAATAACAACACTTGTGAGCTTTACCATGTTCAAAGACAGCAGGACAGCTGCATTGTTTTTGTCAGTGCAGTCCCAGAGATGCTGCCCACGGTTATTAATTCTTTCCAGCTTGTTGAGGGTAAAGAAGCACCCAAAAAGCAGCAAGTGATAAGTTTCTGCCTGTCTCCCTGTGCACATCAAGGATTCTAAATGCACACACAAACAAAATCAACAGGCAAGGTTATGCAGAAGAACTCTGCGCCAAATACCTGCCTCAAGTCCATGGAAGAAGTGGTACAAATTTTACAGCAGATGTCAAATCTTCTCAACTTTTTCTCTGAATAAAATTAGCCACTAATGAAACAGTTTATGATTAATACTCACTTAAGTCAAGAAGAAAATGAGGGGAAAAGCTATCAGTTCAGAAAACGAGCAAATCACATCAGCTGCAGGTATACATAATGAAAGGAGTATACACAAAGAAAACACTACTGCTGCAGCTTTAGAAGTCTTCAGTTTCTGAACAGGCTGTTCAAACAGTGTCATCACCATGAAAGATCCTCTAGTGGCACTTCTGTGACACGAGGAAGCAGGTACAAGCAGTTGATGTACCTGTGCAGTACAGATGTACCTTCTGATGATGCATCTTCTGATGGTCTCAACAGCTGAAGCCTCACAAAGGTTTGTACCTCACTGACCAACCCCACAGAGGAATTACTGATCCCATCCACCTCAGGCTGCTCGACAAGACCAGGCTGGCTCTCAGGTTGTGCCACTTGGATTCCCCTCAGCCCAGGGAGCAGGACAACAAGGTCAGGGGAGGGAGGAGAGGGCAAAGCACAGTCCATCCATCCTGTCTGTGCTCAGAGCTGCTGGGGCAGTACCTTGGAAGCATGAACAGAACACAAAGTACCTGCTAGAAATGACCTCTATGCCTGTGAGCACAATTCCTGGCAAAAATTTATCACCTATTCCTCCAGAGCAGTCTAGTACATATTTGAAGACATGCTTCTCTGCAGTATTCACTAGTGTAATTCTTCACTTTTTCCTCTTGCTTTTTTACCATTTCAGTAGATGGTTAATAAATATCAGTTCCTCTCCAACAACTGAGAAGAACCATTCTAGCATATCTCTCAGTTATCCAGAGCTGACTGGAAGGAGAGCCAGAAATAAATGAGATGGGGAAAAAGGACAAGAAATCACTTTGTAATTGAAAACTCAGGGCCAGCCAACAGGCAAAATGCAGAATACTCACAGAGCCATGCTAAAAATCAAAGCAGAGAAGAAATGTCTGTGGTCTTTGATTAATATTCTGAATTTGCACATCCAACAGGTTACCCCATATACCTAATTTCAACACAAATCTCTAAAAGCTTTGAATTTAAAAACAAATGTGGTACTAATCGAAAACCCTTCCTCACCAAGCCTGTGGCATAGCTTGTACAAAGACCTGTTCCTCCAGAGGGCACAGAATGGAAACTGTAATTGTTTTTAGGTTTTGGATATGTGCGAAGGGAAGGAAAAAATACTGTCAGTTCAATATGTATGAAGAAGGATGAAAATAATAAATAGGTTGAAAACTAGAGAGCTCTGAAGTTTTCATCTCAAAAGAAAACAAAACAAAACAACTTCACACAAAATTTTAAAAACTTCTGAGGAACGCAAGCAAATGAAGGAATTAATCTCAGTGAAGTCTGGGTGCTTCTAAAAGAAGGTACCTATTCAATCATCTTTTTCTTAATCAACAGTTTAATACTATAAACAGCAAACCAGCAGCATGACAAATGAAGCTTTTAGAGAGAGCTTCTCCCTGCCTCCTCCTGTGGCACCAAAAGGCAAACAGCTGCTCACTCTGCCTCACACACCCCGTCCTCACACTGGCACACTAATGGGTTTTCTGACAAGGCAAACTCTAATATTAGACACTGCTCTTATTAGCTCAGATCAGAGGGTGCTGTTAAACCCTGCAGGTACCACACTCTGCCAAGGTTGCTCTTTATTTCACAAATCATGTGTAATTGCCTCTTTAATATCACCCACTGAATTGAGCTGAACACAATCATTCTCCTCAAAATTCAACATTCATGCACTTCTAACATATATATATTTCATTCCTTAAAGAATACTTTCTTACAATAAAAATACTTCAAAAGCTTAGAATTGAAGTTATTAGACAATTTACCCCACTGATACCAACAGCAAAGAGACACACAAAGGCAACTCCTCCCATGCTCCAAACAGCAATTGCTTTTTCCCTCGCCATGTGAAGAAACAGGGGGTCTGTGAAGTGGTTTTAAACCCTTGTGTTTGGATGAGCAGTGTGTGATGGATATGGCTGTTATTTGCAGCACCATAGGAGCGTGTTATAAATAAGCTGGCGTTATTTATAAGCAGCGTGTTGTTCCACACACCAGAGCAGCCCCAGAGGCACAGCATCCCACGGCAGGCTGGCTGAGAGGAAAGGCTGAATTGGAGTGTTTGCACAGGCTCAGGCACACGAGGAAAGGCTGGGTGGGATATTTGCACAGGCTCAGGTGCACGGGTGATCTCTGTCAGGAGCCTGGCAGGAACCTACAGGTGCCTGGGAGGGCATTGTACAAACACTGAGACCCTCACAGGGGCAAGAGAAGAGATAGGAAACAAGCAGGAGCTGGGCTGAATTCTGCATTCAGCATTAAGGAAATGTCTGTGGTGTCTGCTGTGTCTGAGAGCAGAGCATTTTGAACAGACCCAGAAATGACAGCCTGTCTGTGCTGGGGGTGGTTAACGCCAGCGTGAAGCGCTTGCTCAGTGTGGACTGAAAGGGGAGGGCAGTTACTCATCACTAATGCTTACTTACACACCACTCTCCCACCAAGCTTGCTAACAGTCTGGCATGCTAATGGATAGTAAGGAATTTTTTTTCCTCCCTCTTCTCATCTTCAGTCTTACCCGCTATGTTGGAACCAATTTAATTACTTCTAAATCATCTCCAACAACGCACACTGAGCCTGGCCCTGTATTTCTTCAAGAGGTGTGATTTTTATCCCTTAGTTTCTCCTGCTTTTTCACTTATTTGCTTTTTAAACAGAAGAGATTACTGTCAAGATGTGTGAGTTTCGTATTTCCCTGCCATTTACAGATGACATTAGCCTCTTCCTTGTTCATTCCTACTGAAACAATGCTGTCTCCCAGCACATCAACTTTAAAAAGCAAATGCAATTGAAGTTATCACCATGCAGCTCACAAAGAGAGATACCTGCATGATATAATTGATTCCTCTTCTGATCTCACTGGTTAACAAAAATAATTGAATTTGGTACCGTTTTTAACACGCTCACATATTCTTTTACAGCTCTGAGTTGAACATCCTCCCTGCTTTTGTCCTTGGTCTCATTTTCAAAAACTTTTATCTTTAGTTCACCAATCTAGCACAAGCAAGAGACTCTCCAGTCTGGGGAAAACTGGAGCACAGACAATTAAGGCAGGAGAGAAGCAGGAGGAAAAATGCAGTATAATATATGCAAATGCAGATGCCTTATGAGGACACTGTTGTAAGTAACTTGTTCATGAAACTCTTCCACTTAGCAGTGCACAAGTGCAGGGCTACCTTTAGGTTTTTATGCTGCCCTTTTTAGCAGTTAATTCTAAAGCAGCCTTATAGAGGAGTTCAGCATCTCCATCTCCTAAGGAGGAGAAACTGGTGCCCCCAAGACGAAGTTGTTGTGGTCATTCACCAGTTTAGAACTGGGCTAAAACACAGACCTCTGAGGTCTGTCTGGGGATCTTCTCTGTGATTAGGTCATTCTTACCAAAACAAAACACCAAAATGTGCACCAGCTGTGTGTAGGAAAGGATCACTGGCCCTGTGCAGCCACTTCTGAGGTGCTGCCTCTCCTGAAGTCACACAGATAAGGGCAAAACCAGAAGGAAGCAGTAAAAAGAAGCAGAGATAGTAACAAGTATGAACATTCCCAAAGCATTCCCCATTGCATGTGCTCCAAATTCTTGACATTCAAAAGTCATGAAAGACATCAGGAGTTTTAATTCATTTCTGTTTTTGGAGGAGAAATGATCAGTATCAGATTCTACCACAACAACCAAAATATGGCTTTGAATTCTAGGAGCAAAAGGGGAAATCCAAAGGTGCTGCTTTGTCCCACTGTCAGGGGATCATCCCATCATCTCCATCCCTCTGGAGATGAAAATTAACAGTTCTACATGTAGCCACTGATACTTCATCCTATCCCTCATGTGAGCAAAGGAACTCAGAAGAAAAGCTTCTCATTTTCTTCTCAAGTCAGCTCTCTGCTGATGGAGCTTCAGAAACATTTTCAAACCAGTTCTGAGCAAAGGACCAGGGAATTTACATTGGGAAAGGGAAAAGTTCAAGTTTTAGGTCACAAACCCCACTATGACTTCCAGCAGCACAAAGCCAAAAGCTCCCCTGTATCTCCATTTCACACTCAGGTGAGGAGAGAAGCCACTTCAGATATCAGAGCCACCAAAAGCCCCAAAAGTCCTCCTGCAAAACCAGTTATCCATTCACAGGATAACTCACTGAGCTGCTGAATTTATATGCAGCAACAGAACCATGGAAGGATCAAATAAAATTAATTCTGTCTAATAACAAATTAATTGTCCATGCCAACCTCTAATGTCTCCATCATCAAATGAATTTCCATGTTATTTACCCACCACAACTTCCCATGGGGAAGGAGAAAGACAGCTGCTTAGATTAAACAGTGAAACAGAAGAGCCTCCTAGACAAAGAATCTTTTCATTTTCTAAATGACTGCTCTACTCCAAAATGTCTTCGGAGAAATAATGTTATTTTTTTTTATCCTTTTCACAAAACCAAGATGCAAACTGCCTGATTTGATGCTGCTATTTCATTGTCTCAGAACTGCATGCACCAGCTTCTAGTGGCAAGGAGAGAGAGGCTCATGCAGAAATAATGTTCCCATTACAAGAAAAATAAATTGTCAATAGACCTAAGGAAGTTATTTTTCTCATTTTATATTATTTGAGGCATGGATCACTGTAGCCCTCACCTTTTATTTATCGACAACAGGAACATCTTTAAAAGGCAACGAACAAAACCCACTTTATGGGTAAAACTAGACTATAAATTCCTCCCAAAGACAAAAAAAAGTGACATATGCTGTTAGATCCCCACTGTTCTTATTTTAAAACAATCTTATTTTAATGCCTCTAAAACATCAAAAATTGTCTAGTTTGACCACACCACAGAGTACCCCTCAAAATCATCATCTAATGAACAGGTTTATCTGGGAAATAAAAGCAAGCTTTCCCTAACAGCAATATCAATGTTCCATCCACTTAAACAATCTACTGTGATGCCTGAGGACTGCCCAAGCTTAGAAAATCAGCTCTTAACAAAAAGCGGATCCATTTAATCCTGGAGAAGTCTTGGGAAGAGAAAGGCAAAAGAGGAGAAGACAGATTTGGAGTAACTTGGGTCTTTGACCTGATCAGTGCAACAATTCACTGTTTTTGATCAGATAAGCAGTGGCAAAAGACAAAACAGACCTTTTAGACAGCAGCTGGAGTGCTTTTGATACCCAACACAATTCTTATTTGGATGAGGGTCTAAAAGGTTATTACTCACAGGGTTGTCACAGGATAACCACCCAGTAACATTTTTGTTATTGTATATTTATATTTGTACTGGAAAATCTTTGCTAGAAACCAACAGTAGGACTGTGGTCAGACTTAAAAGAGTTTCCAAGATCACAGAGTGGTCCCACCAAAATTCTGCCCTGACTATCCATGCAGCCACAGAGGAAAGCAAAAATCTGAGCACAGCAAAACTACAGGGCACGACCTGCGAGAAATCTTTCAAAAGCGAGCACGATCTATCAAACTGATGTAATTTATCCCGGCTGCAATGGTTTTTCTACACAGAGAAGATTAGGAGCAACAGTCACTCTTCCAAAGCAGAAACAAAACAACTTCTAGTTAAGAAAGGAAGCAGATGGCCTGTGTAGATTAAAGAGAAGGTACAGAGCAATGCACGAGCAAACCGCTGTGCCCAAATCCCACAGTAATTACCGTGGTGGCGGCAGCTCACTAATGATGCTGTGCCTCTGAACTGGGACAAATTAACACAAAGGCACACATGCTGGTGACTTGCAGCCCAAAGGAAGGTGAGTATTGTGGAGACTTCAGACATTTAAGGCAATCACGACAGATTAAATGCTGCAAGGTAGAGGCAGGTGACATGCAGTCCCAAGAGGAAAGGGACATGGGAAAGAATGTGCTCCTCATCTGTCCCAGAAAACAAAATGGAAATGAAAACTGATGTTCTACAAACATCCATTTTACAGACTCTTTCTCATCCCACTTGTTTTTCAGTATCTTTACTCCATTTCAGTATCCATTACTCCATTTCCCTCAAACTCCTGTAAAGGCTGCAGGTCAGAATCCTTGTCACTGGGATCGATCCTCAGTCAGGATAAACCAGCACCACCTGGCCCAGGGGCTGTGTTGGTCCAAGTGTGAGCTTCCATGAAGCAAAACTGTTTGAAACTACATCCCCTGCATTGACTTTACACTCCCAAACATCGTGAGCTGCCAGAGAGCTCCAGAGCATCTGGAGTGGATGCCTAATGAACACTGCAGTTTTCCCCACTGAGAGGAATGGCAGCTAACATCCCATTCCAATAAGTTCAGGCTGTTTAGCCTGTGGTAGCAGCTCATTTGCTTGGACCTCTGGGAATAGAGGTGCAGTTTACAGTGTGGCTTTTTGGATATTATTGATGCTGACTTTTCTGGGCTTCAAGATGTGGCAAGCAGTAAGAGTCTGCCTGGTCTGGGCCAGTGGAGAGCAATTCAATATTATTTTGTACTTCGGATGATTTTAAGCTAATGAAGGTCCTATTCTTTTTTATAACTCCCCATGCAAATGTTAATTTTTAATAAACTTTGCCCAAGTAGGATTTAAAGCTTATCTCACAAGACATATTTAGAGCAGTGCCATGGTGAAGTAATTCTGGGAAAAAAAAATATGTACGGCTGAAAATAGGATATTTCTGCATGCTTGCTTCAAAGACTACCAAGAGTTTTTTTGCAGAGACTTGTCATCAGACTAGTCATTGTGCAGGACCGGAATTATTAATTAACAGCCCAAACCTGTGCCTCTCACATGCTACAGAGGAACACCATCATCACCATGAGCTCTGTGCTGCACATCAGTGACAAAGACACCTCCAGTGACATCCCTGGAAGTGCTCAAGGCCAGGCTGGATGGGACATTGAGCAGCCTGGTCTAGTGGAAGGTGTCCCTGCCCATGGAAGGGGGCTGGAATGAGTTTTGTGGAGTTCGAAGGTTTCTTCCAACCCAAACCATTCTGTGGTTCTATGATGTGGGAAGGCTGGTGGTAATGGAGAGGGTGGGAAGAGCAGGCAGATTTTGTTTAAACTTCCCAGGGTTGGAAAGGTTGAGCTGATGTTAACAGCAGCTTGTGGACTGAGCAAGAGGCTTGAGTGTCACCAGGCTTCCTCTGCTGATAGGATGGAGCTGCTCTGATGGAAACCTTGCTTAGCACAAGCCAGGCTGGCAAATCAGCAGGAAAGAGGAACACTCTGCTTGGTTGGGATCTGACTGAAGAGGGCTTTAAAAAGGTGCTGTTGCCAAGGGACAACAAACAGCTCATTACATATCCATGCTCAAGACCCTATAATCAATTCAAAATAATTAAGTTTAATCATATGAATGGCAGAAGGAGCTCAGTTTTCAAAACCTGTTAAACGTTCTCTCTTCAAATCTGTAATCCCCACAGCCTTGTTTCTGTCCATCAGAAGTTAATTACGGGAGAGAGTTTCAAAATGCCTTAAGAGCTATCACATATCTGGGGTCATTCGCACCGAAGACAGGGAAATGCATTAATGAAAGTGGTGCTGTGAGCATCTGAGCTTCTCTGCAGCGTTCACAGATTCAAGGACACAACTTGTGGCCTCTCTTCTCCATCATCAGAACCATTCAAAAAGCTAAAGCTCAAATACCACAGCGTTAACAAGCCAGACGTCTTTAGTTCTTTCATTTGCTAATTTTTATTTATATGTATACAAGACTAAGTACTGTGCATCATTTCTTCCACACAACACTACTCTTGTCAGCACCTGCATTCAACCAGTCCATAGAAGTTTCCAAGAGGGATGAAAAATAATGTTGGAGAGCTCTCTCAACCATTACAATTTACCTTTTATTTCCCAGCCTTCTTGGGACATCTCATTGAGAAATTAAACCTTTGACTTTGGGAAATTAATCCTTTCCTATGCATAGGTCATCAACAGATGGCAGCATATAAAAAGATGCTGCTTCTGAAATATTCATGTTGTTTGCTGCACTAAGTTGCTACTTTACTTTGGATCTTGAGGGATGACACCCAAAAATTGAAGCCAAAATCTAATCTTGGTTTTAGGATCCTTGCTGTGCTCTATTTAAGCTCCAGAAACCAAAATAACATAAAATTTTGATTAAAAAAAAAAGCCACCTCACTGACATCAAATTCTTACCTCATTATTTGAAACTCTTTTCATCTATATCTTTAAAATTACCTTCTGCTCCCAATACTCACATCCATCACCAAGAATCAAAGTCTGAAGGTGAGGATGCAGAACGAAGGGCCTGTGTCCCACAAATCAGACAAACACGGGCACTGGAATTTTAGTTCCCAAAAAAGATTCATGTTCTCTTCCCAGCAGCAAGGAACAGCTGTATTGAGCTAAATATCTTAGAAATCCATATATTCACAGGTCCCAGAAAAGGGGCATGGCATAAAGTAGCAAAATCCACATGTAATGCCTGAAGAAGACTTTTTTTCCCTCAATTCTTTTCTAGTAAAATGCAAAAATGGGGAAAAAATGTTCAGCCTTAATTCTCACCACTGAAAATATTCATATTCTCAGCACACGGAACCTATTAAACAAATGCCCTTTATGGCTGAAGTGCTCCTGCATGATGTGGCTCCACTGTAGTCTCAAGACAAACCAACTGTTCTGACTGAATAGAGACATCATTTTTTAGACAGCAAAAGAAGCGTGGATCTCTTTCTAAGACAATGGAACAGAAATAAAAACTTCCTTTGAGCATGTGGCAAGTTAAAATTGAAGATTCCACTTGATATACAAAATAGAAACCTCCCTCACACAAACTATAACATAGATGAATGGCAAAAGAAGTGCATACACATATCACTGATAGGAAAAGCTTGAGAGTAGTTCCCTCTTTTTCTTAAATGTTTTCATATTTGCCCAAAACCAATATTGAACACATAAAAATCAGGAGTCTCACCATTGGTGCAACAGAGATGAGCACTAAATTAATTAAAATATTTTATGTTCTAAGCACTGGTTGTCATTTCCTTTTGTCAGAGCTCCTGCAAACAATGTTGTGTTGGCTCTGCCAGGGACAGGTAGTCCAGTAAGGGACAAGATATCTGCTCCATGTGTGCCCCACCCTCAGTAAATTCTGGGTGCTCATGTCTGCTCTGAGCACCCATCTCAAATTCTCCCAACCACACAGCAACAGGATTTAGTCAGCAAAGATGCTGAAACAACACTGGTTTCCTCTGGTATGGGGAGTCAAGAACAAGTTATTCTCTGAATTATTCTGACCTGCACAGGCCGGGGTAAACAAGCCTTCAGCAGCATCTCCCCAGACACCAGGGACAGCTTTTTCCTGGTGGAGCTCAGGTGGCATTCACAGAGCCAATAACAGGGAGAAATTCAGCCTGAGGCTTATTGCACAGCAGCATTTCATCTTGGTCAGCCCACCAGCCTGGATAAAGAGAAGATTTGGGATATCAAATACAAGAGAAAACCTCAAACACCCAAATCCCAGTGTATCTCTGGCCTGTCATCCCTTTCAGGGCATCTTTTAAGGAAGCTGTGCTACCAAGGCAGGAGCAAGCAGGGGATCAGTCATGACTTTTCAGTGTGGGTGACCTTCTCCCCCCACCTGCCCCCAAATGAGTCTCCAAAAAAGGTGGTTTTTTTTCCCTTTCCCTCATCTTTTAACTCTTTCACAAAATGTCACACTGATTTTCAAGGCCAAAGAACAGCCACCTGACATCTGACAGTAAGGCCATCACATTTTCGACTAGGAAAACCAGAAAAGGATAAAATGAAGAGAAAGGCTGATGCCAAAGAGCTGTTTCACAAAGGTCACACAGAACACAGGGACTCCAGCCTCAACTGCAGCCTGTGGTAAGAGGCACTTTGGGTTTGCCAAGCCACTCACTTTGTATGTCACCTGCACACTGGGGAGCAAAAAATGACAGAAAACAAATCTGTCTAACTGCCCTTGGTCCTTAGAAGCTTAATTACCTTCAGCACCCTCAAACTATCTGGACTACCCTCAGCAGCTGACAAAACTCTTTATCTGTGCTGAACAATACAGATGGTTTTGATAGCTTTGTTTAAAAATGCAGTGAGGTTTCTCATTTTCCTAAAGCATTAAACTCCCTCTTGAAGTGTAACCTGAGATCAATTATATTTCATCTGTTAGGCAGCAGTTTTAATAAAGTGTTAAAATGAAAAATATTGAAAAATTACAGGAGAAAATAATCCTCTGAAATAACGTGAAAATGGAATGGGTAAATAATAATGCAACTGGAGCAGAAAACTATTACATCCACTCTCAAGTTTGCTTCCATGCTGAGCATCTCCTTTGCTTAATCTTTCTAAGAGGAGGCAACAGTAGATGCCAGTCCCCACCAAAGTCTCTGCACCCAGATTTGTACTCCTAGTAAAATTACTCACTACTTCTGCAGGAAAGAACTTTCCTCTTTAGAACAAGACAGAAAAAAAAAAAACCCAAACTGTTAAATCTGCCTGTTTATAAAACTCCTTATGTAAAGATACTATAGTGAATGAAGTATTAAATTATGCAGCGTGAGATGTAATGGAGTGAATTATATTCAGTAAGATCACACATTACTGAAAATATGAAGAAGCTCTGCTGCTGGCTTTCAGTTGTCAAGCTACACACACGTACATACATATTTTATATATATTTTTTTTTTGCTCATCTCATTATTTTCTACTGTCTCCATGTGTGATAACATGCCCAGTGCTGACACTTGTCCTGTTCTCCCTGGAAGACCCTACATTAGCATGTAAATAGCTGGCAGATACGAGGAAATGAAAGCAAGGAATAGCTCTTTAATTAACTTTAATCCTCAGAAAATCCATACAGCAATCTGTTCTGACAGTTTTCTACACAAGATCTTCTTAGGAGGTCCCTAAGTGCTGCCTGAGGATCACTGCCAGGCTGGAACGAGGAGAAAGAATGAGCAAACCAGTTTTGGAGACAATATTTAGGCATTTTTTCTGCTATTAAATGATGACTGGTGACTGCCATCTGGCATTATCAGAGCTGTCATTAGCCTGACTCTGGATGGGGAACAAAGGGATGCCATAAGCAAGGCTCAGCACACATCCCACCCATCTGACAGCAGGCATGGAGCAGCCTCCTGCAGCTCCTGACACCACACAGCCTGCACTGCCCTGCCCTCTCACCTTTTCTCACCCCACACTTCACACAACATCCTCAAGGTTGAAGGGCAAAAGAGTTTCCTTGTTGGAAGACTTGACAGCAGTACCCAGCCTTTCAATCCTGAATGGCAAAAAGGCTGGCAGGCTGTAAAGGAGTGAGATGAAATCGCTCCTCAGTGGCTTACAGCTTCCAAATGTGACAAGTGTTATTCATAATCCTCCATTACAAGGAAATTTCAAACAAATTTTGGTGTGGGGAGGGGTGGGAAAAAAAAAAATCTAAGGATAAATGGAAGGAGATGCAGTGGCACAGCTTTTGGCAACATGAGATTGTCAAAAAACTCCTACCAGGTTAGATTTTGCTCTGAAAATGGTCTAATAGTCCCATTCCTATAAATTCATATTCTGCCACTTGAACCACACTAAGTATAAAGACTGCATGTCATCACAATTCCCCCCTCAATATTATTAATGCTGTAATATCACAGACATCTCACTTAATTCATTGCATCAGATTCCAGGGCTAAAACATACAGAAAAGATCCACCATGGCAACTTCAAAAACTTGGTGACTAGTAATGCTCAGAAGAATGCATCCTTTTATGAATATGTGAGCATGAATTTCAATAAAATGACCTTTAACATGACAGATTCCAGCTGAAAAAAGAAGGAAATCTCTACTGACACATAAATTACTTAAGATGAAGGTGCTCTCCTTCTAAGATTTACCTTACACAGACTAGTCCTTATACACACTGATCACTAATCCTCTTTAAACTATGCCCTACTTCCTGCAGCTCTGAGAAGTTATGTTCTAATCTGATCTAAATTTTTCAGACTAGAGAAACACCATAAAAAGTGTCCTTAACAGCTGTGAAGACAAATAAGAGGTGAAATTGGAATAAGTTCATAAAAACATCATAATCAAATCCAGGACTAGTTAGAAGATTGCTCTTTGGTCATCTGGCAACAGTACCTGGCACAGATAATGCCTGAACTATGGCCCCTCAGCTTATGTAGCAGCTAATTGCCTCCTTTAAATAAATATGCAGCCACCAACCAGGCTGTTTCATAAAATGAAATAATAAAATTAAATAACGCAAATAAATAAAATTTCATTAAATTTTAAAGGGGCTAGAAAGGGGAGGAGAAATCCACAAATACTCCAAATGAGGTATAACAGATTTGAAATCTCTCTGATCCTAGAGAACAGGACCACCCAGCTCCATATACTGCCCACAGCTGCACATTTCAGAGGCTGATTCATCCTCCAGACAGACAGGAGTGATAGCAGCTGTGATCCAGTCACACTTTTCTGGGAATACAGTGATTTCTTTACTCACTGCAACACTGTTAAATCTCACAGGATATTCAGACACTCGTACAGGGGGAAGAGAACGAGCAGCTCAGAAATTGCTTCTTGCAATACGTGAACTTGCAAAAGTCTCTCATATCTTTAAGAAAATTCGAAATAAAATAGGGTATTTTTTAACATTAACAGTTTCATAAAGATGAAAACAAATACAAGTATCAAAACACTGAAAGATGAAAACAAATACAAATATCAAAACACTGATGAAAGCATAATGTTTGCATGATGCAAGAAAAGGTCATGTAAATGTAAAACATAATGGAGAATATCAAGTAAATAAAAGCCACAGCAATAATGTTAATTTGTATTTTAAAGGCAGACAAATTTCAACACCACGAAAACATAAAGCCCCAAACAAAGCTGAAATGGGCAGCTCCACGTAGAGGGCAATCCTTTGAGTCTATCAGAGGCACAAGTGGCTGGAGCTGCACTCTCTGACCCAGCGAAGATCCAGGCTCCAAAAAGAATCATCACAGCTCCTCTGCTCTGTTTTATCCAGAGACCTGTGATAAAGGCAGCTAAATGCTTCAAGAAATTAAACTGCACTAAGAAGATATAATAATAATCTCAAAGCTGGATATTCACCCAAGACCAAAAAATAACAAAGGTGTTAACAGACAAAAGGAATAAAATGATTTATCATTAAAAATGGCTATCCTATTGGAGATACCAGACTGCAGACATCCTCCTCTGTTTTGAAAGGAGAGATAAGGTTGTTCTGGGAAATTAGAGCCATTGGCAAGGAAGTTTCACCTGAACATTAGGCAAATTAGTTAAGAAGGTTCAGAATTCAAAGCATCTCTTTGAGTTGAGTGTAACAAGATAAAACAGAGATAGATAAGCACGAGCTTTTGTGAAAGCAATTTAAACTGAACCAGTTGACAATTCTTTGAGAGAACTCACAGGAGAGTGAACCAGTGAACACAGGGTCTGAAAGTCTGTTTAAATGACTGAGCATCCCTGGGTTTTAATCTTATGTGAGAGCCAAATTCCTGCTGGTGGGAGCTGGCTGATGGAGGAGCACACCACCCCTCCCTGCCATGGAAAGCAATTAGCAGGAGGCTGCACTGAGGATTAGAGCCAGAAGTTTCCTTCAGGATCGTTATTAGCATAGTGGAACAGGGGCAAGCAGCAAGATGTGAGCTGACAACATAAAATATTAATGTCAGCAGAGTCTAGAGACAAGGGTGAGGCAATCTGAAGCACCTAAAAATATCAATAATGACAGACGAGCAAAGGCTGATAAACAGACTGAGCAAAATCACACACGAGTGTAAGTTAATGCAGAGGGGAAGGAAAAAACTTTAGATTTCACACAGTGTGCACACAAGCAGCTTTTATACCACAGCCTCCTAGGGATTTGATTTTGACACCCTTGGAAGCTATGACATCCCTAGGGACATGGCAGCCAGACAGAGCCTGCAGAGAGGAGGAAAAGGACTTCAGCCATAACCTCCACAAACAAAACCACTTCAGCAACAGAGCTCCAGGAAAAAAATCAGATCCTTGTACTAACACAGGTTCACCACAATGATACCAGATGCTTCCAGGATATGACAAGACTCAAAAGATGTAGAAAATCGGTGAAATGTTGATACTAACACAGCAGAGCAGGCAGTGTCAGGGAATACACACACACATGCTGCAGCAAAGGATTTGCCACCTGAAGGAAGGTCATTGTCACACAGGTAAGGCACAGAAAACTGCAGTCTGTGCTGGGGGACTTCATAAAAAAACAATCATTCTCAGAAGGAGATGCAATAAAGATTTCACAGATCTTCCACTGCACTCCCATTTGACTTGGGCTCAGGTCTTTAGCTATTTCACCCAAGCATCTCTGCTCCCTATGCCCTTTTATAAGTGAGATAACAGTGCTTCCCCGACTCATAGCAATGGCAGAAGGAAAAAAGCAGCTGTAGACTTTGAGTACTGCTTAAATGTGAGTGGCAGTGTCATTCAGGTTCCCAAAATAGACTGCATTTAACCTTGATTAGCTGCTGAGAGCTCTCAGTCTAAGTCTACCAAGCATTGATATTTATAACACATTTAACTCCAGACCAAGTCCCAGGACAAAAAAAGAGAAAGGACAGGCAATGTATCAAGAAGGTTTCCCTCCTCCCTCTCAGAATTTCTTATCACTACTTCTTGGGGGAAAAAATTGCCAGGAAAAAGAACTCATTGGTCTGCATGAATAAACCTTGTAAGTCCCCAAGCTGCCCCTGGGGAGAGCAGCAATCGTGCTTGTTACATCTGAACAATGCGGCAAAATGAGAAGATACCATTTTTCTTAAGTTGTGTTTGCATGAAGAATGTGAACTCTGTCATTTGCATTTAATGTTATTAGCCATCCTTTTAGCATATTGAAAGTTAATTACGAATCAAAACTTTTGATGCAGATCGTTAGGCGCCCGTTCATCCGCGTGGAGGCAGAGCCATGATCCCAGCTCAGAGCAGCAGCTGAGGAGGAACAGCTTGGAGGTTCTGTCAGCTGAAGAACATCCAAAACACGGGGAATTCTCCATAAAGCCAAAGTATGACCCCCTGCCCACCAGTCAGGCTTGGCAGGAAGTTCTTTATCTGTTTTTATAGCTAATTCAACTGGATATGCCTACTTGGATGTTCTGGCTGCAGTTAAGAGATCCAGTTCCTCCAGTGGAGCACTTTGGCACTAAAACTAAGCCTGTGTAACTGCTGGCTGATGAGAGGCAACAATTCCATGTTCCTGCTCCCTGTTCTTAAAGGAAAACTAAGCAGAAAAAGAACTTCTCCCTCTGCAGAGGGAGAAGTAGTGAGAACATAAATATTGACAAAAGAGCGCCCCAAACTCAGCCTAGCCAGGTGAAGTTTAACAAGAACTCACAAAGTCACAGCATTTTGGTAGGAGACAGATTTAAATGAGTCAGGTTGAGCTGGTAGCTTGGAGGGATCAAAAAATTCCTTATGTTAGGGAGTGAACCCCAACAGAGGACACAGCTTGATGCAGAAAATGCACCAAGAGCTGCAGCAGAAGGAGCTTCAGAACCTCAGAGCTCACAAATCCATGTGCAGGCAGAGAGGAAAGCAAGGCAGGGAAGGTGTGCACATTTAATGACTTCTGCATTTCTGATTTCTTTGTGTTATCTGAAGGAAAGCATCAGATCCAGAACACGTGTTCCACACCCTTCAGCTTGCACATGCCCCTAGAGAGTTAAATTATAAACCTGGCTATTATTTACAACTCCTCAGTACCCCACTTAGGATGTTTTCAAGGAATTCAGCAGGGCTTTTTTCTTCTCTTTTATGCAAGTAAAAAGCCAACATTGGAACGCAAGGGCTACAAACATAGCCTGAGGTTAACACCACACATGACAAATTCATGTGCATAGATATTACATAAGAAACATTGCCTCACACAGAAGGAGGGGCTGGGTTAAATAGCTTTCTGGGGCTTTTTTTTATAATTCTTCAGTGGAAAATACTTCATTTAAAGCTTTTAAAGTGTGATGACCATGCTCCATTATGAAGCTCACTAAGCTACCCATGACCTGGGTACAATGACCTGGGACCCATGACCTCTGTCACAATTCCAGCACAGGGAGAAAGCAGAGGGATGAGCAGAGTGAGACACTCAGCATGTCCTGCTGCACCCCACATGTTCAAAGATGAAATGGCCACTAAGGTACTTTCCTGCACAGAATTGTTTAGAGGCACATGAAAGCTCCTTAGAGAAGGCAATCACCTGGACTTTCAGCAGAGCTGGCCTGGATGGGACATTGAGGCAGAGTAGAAATGTGCAGCTGCTGCTGTTCCCTGGTGTTCAGGGAGAACAAGGAATGGCTCTGAGAAAGCTAACAGCTCTGTGGTTTTAAATTGGGAGGGAAAGAAGCAAACAAACAGATGATTTGCTTGGCATTTTGCTAGAAGCAAACAGAAGAGCTGAGATTTACTTAAAGGACTGGTGAAGTGAACCAGAGATGGGAAAGAAAATTATTCCAGGGTGAGCTCTCCAAGCACTGAGGTGGCAAAGGATACCCCCAGCCCAGCCTTTGGGTGTGGGCTTTGGTCCATGCAGGCTGAGCTCCTTTAGCCTCCTGCACAATGAACAGGAGGGAAAAAGAATAATGAACAGGGATATGTAGTGAAAACAGGGAGTGGGAGAGGTGTCACTGGAGTAAGCACTGCCTCTTGCTCATGTTCACTTCATGCAAAAGGTCAAGAATTCTCTTGTATGGTGATTTTCATTTTTAAAAAACAACCCCGAATGGTTCACAAGTACTTTTTTCCCCCAGCACCAAACCCTTACATGTGCTATCTTAATAAACATCTCCACGCTGGAGAGGGATAAAAGGCATTTTGTTTTGATTTCATTATATCTCCTGAAATTGCTTTTTTCTTTCTGCATTTTTTTCTTGTCATTCAGTTTTGGTGGCCCTCACTGAGGGATAATGCAATAACACTTCTGACAAGGTCAGCTTTCCAATAACTTTGCAAATGGCATTTTCCAATGACAAAACAAGCACAGCTTCTCCTCTCTTTGTAATTAATATAATAGAAATGTCAACCTGAAAAGTTGGTCTCCAAAGGTAGTATGTTATCAACAGAAAATTAATTTATTAAAGCCAGAAAGTGTTTCCTTATCTGCAAAGCTGAAAATACTATTTACGGAGCAGAATTCCTGTTACAAGCATAAAACATAAAACTTCTGCAGCTTATATATGTGTCTGAAAAAAACTGAGCAACTGAGGAGAGGAGTAAAATTGCTTAAATTTCTAATTCAGACACTAGATCACGTTGGGAGCTGCACATTCCTTTTGCAAATGCCCTGTAGAAGCACACAGCACTACTCTGTGTGCACATCCCAGAAGAAACATTACCCCACATCCATGTTTATCTTTAATTTAATCACAAGTTCAATGCACAGAATGAGTCTTCCTAGCTCCTCTCCCATCCACGTAGCAATGACAAACTGTTGGTCTTGGACCTGCCTGTAACTCATCTACCACACAAGGCAGGGGAAAATGGGTGTGGGAGAAGGGACTCTTCCAGCTGCTTCTTCCACTGGAAAGCAAGTCCAGCATCATCTTGATGTGTAAAAAGCATATCCTCTTTTCCTGCCTCATGCTCACACTTCCCCTGTTGATTTTTAAATTCCTGACTTCAAAAAGGCAGTGATCTTTCTAGGGAAATCCTGAAGCTCTGCATTCATACAGACAGAAAATGAAGCCTCAGCTTCCCCACGGTCCCAAACTGGTTCCACCTGAACAGGCAAGTTTACAGTTAATGATTCTTCACCTGCCCCACACAACACAAAAAAAAACCAGCAGCTGTTTTGTCTAGTGAGAAACTTGTAAAATAATAATCTCATTACACCAATCAAAATTAATTAACTGAAACTGCACCAATTCTTCAAATTTTCTATAGCTTCTATTAAACAGTTGTTGACTCTGAAATACCACCTAAACAAATGTGCTCATAAAAGAGGGAACAGTACATTTCTCCTCAATACAACAAATCATGGGTCAGAGACCATTTCCAAGATGCTTTGTAAAACTTCATTTGACTTCTAATATATTCATCAATTTAAGCAATGCTTGACCTGAGATGTTGTGAACACACATTGAACAAAATAGTCAGTACTGCATGATACTGTGTCAGGAGCAATCCAAAACTCCTCAATTCTCCAGACAGTCCTTCAGTTTTATAAAGATTTTGGGTCTTCATTTGAAAGGATGCTCTGACTGGTGTCTGAGTAGTGCAGCTGCTCTTACCAGAGGCTTCCATCACATGTTGAAATAAGCTACTGTGCAATTACTTAATTATCTCTCTCTCCTATCCTTAAAAAAAAAATCCACTGCAATTCAACTTGAAGCAAACCCAGTTAATCCAGTTTTATGGCTGAGAATTAAAACAGAGAGAAGTCAGAGATTCAAAGCTGCAGCTCCTGTGGCAATGCCACCACTCTAAAAGGCAGCAAGATTAATGCCTTCAAACCCTAAGTATGTGAGGAACAAAGAATTGCAAAAAAAAAACACCCCAAAAACATTTTTGTGCAGCTTAGCCTTGCTGGTATTTCAGAGCCTGCTGTTCAGAAATCCTAAGCCCCTTCCCTATCCCTGGATGCTGCCCAAGCCCCTGCCCAGCAGTCAGGTTTGTTCTGCCCGAGTTCCCCCAACAATCACTCCCTCATTCCACCCATCCATCTTCCCCCTGCCTCCCTGCCAGACCTGCTCAACCATCCTTCATAATTCAGAGCTGAGGAGCTAAGGAATAAATGTTACAGCACACGCATCAAGGGAACTATAACTTTGAATTACCTGACCTGGGTGAGTTTAAATTCTCAGCCATAACATTGGATTAACCTAATTTCTTTTTATTGAATATTTTACCTTTAGAAGTCCTACAGCCCTTTCTCTCAGAGAAATATGAGAACTGAAGGTCATATAAATTCTTTTATGGGTATATTTCTAATTTTCATAATCTAACCTCTTAGCAGTGAGCATCAGTATCTAGTGGGGGCAGAACAAAGCAGAATCCAGTCAGTATTCTGGGAAAAAAAGATCACATTTCTATTGTTCTTCACAAATACCTCATAAAATAACATATAACTTTTAACTTTGCTGCATACTCTGAATTGTTATAAAATTTTAAAAAAACCTCTAAACTTGCTGCTTAAATAGAAGTTATGCCAGAGATAACATCAATAAGAATACAGAGGCTGTCCTTGTGCCTCCACCTCAAAAACATCAGATATAAAGATAATAACGAACTCCATATTTTTATCATTGCAAGGTTTACCAGATACATAATAAGGCAAGAGAAAGAATTACACAAAACTGATTCCCAGAAAACTGCTAAGATAATTTTTTAGGAGCTCTTTTATGCGTCTAAAAGGGAAAGAGAAGCAAGGCCCAGGGGCCAATTCATCTTCTGCCTCCAGGCTGGCCATTTGAACTCACCCTCAGCATTTCCATGTTGAGAGCCCTCAGGTGATAAAGCTCAGCTCTAACAAAGCACATCACCTTCCTGCCTCCACGGGACAAATTCCTCCAGGTACCACAGGGGTACACAAAGTACAATACCCAAAGTCAGGGAAAAGGCAGATTTATCCACTAGCTGTGAGGAACTGGGACAACAGATCAAGAGCAATAGGTCTCACTAGATAGGAGGGAGTGGAAAGCAAGAAGGGCAGGCTGGCTCCCAAACATGTGCAGTGCCCACATCTCAGAGCCAGACACACCTTTGACAAATCAAACTAAGGGAACTCTTAGGTTTTGAAAAGTCATTTTGGAGCAGGATAAGGAAGTGAGAACTCAACAGCTCTGCTACTTTCTTCACCGAGTCAAAAGTGAGTAGTGAACTTATGACCAAGTCAGGCAAAGTAAGGAACAATAGCAAGAAAGGAAACCAAGTGAAAGAAAAGCAGGCACTGCTCTGGGCACCCATACCAGAAAAAAACCCGATTCTTCTGACTTTCCAAAATCTGCAAATCTCACTTGAGAAACAGTAACATTTTCTGGTTTAATTTAAAGATACTTCCTCCTTCCAAATGGTCTTTGTACACTGCTTCAACACTGCTGCAGCCAGGCCCTTCTACAAACACATCCATCTCAGCTTTCCTTATTCATTCTTTAGAGAGAGATATTCTGCAATTGTACCAGTAAGTGATATTAGCAGGCCTCCTGAAACAACCTGTTTCAAAGGAAAATGGCTTGTACTCATTTTATTCTGGAAGACAATTGCCATTTGCTTAATATAGCCATGATATTTTACTGAGGTAATTATACTCTTAGCTATCAGTAACAATTAAACCCTTAGATTGAGGTTGCTTAATAAAGGTCTCAAAATAAATAACACATTCCAAACGCAGTATTTTAAAATGTCAAGCATGCAAATAGGATCTTGTAATGAATATAACGAAGCATCAAGTATAAATCAGCACAGAGTTAGTTTGTCACTGTACAAGTGTCTGCAAAAACTGCCGTTGGAGTATTGTGGGATTGTGCTCAGGAAGCTACAGAAAGGGCAGTGCTGCAGATGAAACCATTTCAATAAATACTATGGCTGGTTCATGGCAAGGCCAGTGTGAAGCCATCAGCACTGCTGTGCTTCTCTGGGGGCAGGGCTGAGTGACTTGGGGAACAGTTGAGGCTGATAAAATCTGTATTTGTTCTTTTGTATTCCTTGTAGCAACTTCCTTGAAAACCGGAGTGAGACCATTCCATTAAAAGCTAAATAAAACTCAGAAGCAGACAAATTAGAGGGTACAGACAGAGGGGAAAAAACAAAAATCACTCTCAGACTCTGAGATCTAGAGACACTTGAAATCAGGTCAACAGATCCTAGCTGGCTGTTAGGTATGGAAGGTGAGGGCATGGTTTAAAGGTCCTCACAGTGCAGACTGCAGGATGATTGAGAAAAGTAAAGCAGACCAGTGATACACATGGAGAAAATAAAAATTAAACAGAATACGTGTTGTCAGGACACACATTTGTGGAGTTATCTTGCAGGGCATCTGTTGCAGGCAAAGAGTGGTACAGCAAGTTACCTCCATCACTGCTACATGTGGAGGCAGCTGCCTGAGCTCCAGGAGGTGGTTAAATGGATCAGGACTAAAACATGACACAGCAAGTAACTGCAAGAAGTTACTAAAAAAAAAAATAAACAAAACAAAACAAAGCCCACACCCAAATATATTTGGGTTATACAGGGGAAAAAAACCCCAAAACAAACAAACAAACCAAAAAACTGTGTTAAAATAATTCATCACAGAACTCCATTTCCCTGGAGCACTTTCCACATCATACACAGAAGGCAGTCAGAGGCCAACAAAAGCAAAGTGTGATATTTCCTTAACTCCAACAAAAAATGTCTATGGAAGCAGTCATTGAGCTCCCAAATCCTGCTTTCTCCTCACAAAACTCAGCAGCCTTTATCCAGTAACCCAGACACTCCTGTGGAAATCACAAACATGGAGCCCAGCAACCACCCTGCATCAGACTGAACTCAGGAGTGTTTTAACACCAGTTCACAGGGCAGAGAATTATTCATAAAAGCACCGACCTCATCTCTGACCTGTTGGTCTTCATTCTTTAAAAGAGGCACCCTACAAGAATGGTCTGGGAATTGAAGTTGATGATGGTACTGAGTATTAAAAATTAAAATTCAGCAGTGACCTGTTCCGAACCCCTGCACTCCACAGGCAGCAATCCTCTTTGCCTCTTTCCCACACCTCTTAATGATCTTTTATCTCCTTCTGCTATTATCCTCCTTCACCTCCAACGACCAACCACCTTTTCTCTGAAATTATTTAACTGATTAATATAATCAAGTTGAAATTAGAGAGACCTGTCCTCAATCTAAAAGGCTGCTGAATTCCCCTCAAGCACAGTGTGTCTTGTCTCCCTCTTCTCAGGAATGCAGGATGGTCTAGGGAAGCACTCACAAAACCTGCCTTGCTTAAATGCTGAAGAGGGAGATGTGGAATCACCTTAAAATGTATTTATTTGCCAGTCATAAAAAGGAAGGTAACTCCCCTGAGTTTATAAAAACCTACAAAGTGAGCAGGGGGAAAGGTTTGGCCAGGGTCAGGCTGACAGCAGTTAACAACCACTCGTGGAGCAGCAGCACAGCTTAAATGACATCCACAGAACCATGGGGAGGGAGGAAGGAAGGAAGGAGAGTCATAACAGCCAGGGAAAGCACTGGATACTGCTCATAGCCCTGAGGAGCAGCTCAGACCTGCCCCAAGGCTGACTGTGCTGCCTGGATGCAGAGCAGAGCTCAGGGTGTGATGCCCAAAAGCTCTGTCACAAGGATCTGCTTGCCAAAGTGCCTGTCATTAGTGCTGCTGAGTGCAAGACTGACTGCTGTACTTACAGCTAATTTTTCACATATCCCAGGAAAGGGGTTAATTCACCTTCTTTGCTGCACACCCAGAACTTTAAGATCCTTCCTTGTGCTTTAAAATCATCTATTTACCTCTACAGAAAAAACATCGTGCAGGACCCAATATGACAGAGAAGGCATCAGCATAATTTTAAATCTTTACTGATTACAAAACAAAGCAGATGGCAAATCAAGTCATGAACTCTGCATCTGCCATGCTTAATGAACAGTTTAATTACCTAGTCCCATTTCTGATGCATTTTTGCCATTCTCAGCTCTGGGAGTCACTAATATACTTCACACTGACGGATATCTCCAGGAACATGTGGTATCAGCAGTCAGCTGGAGTTGGTTAATCAATACTTGTTTAATCTCTAACTTTTATGGTGATGGCCTAAATTATGTCTCAATAGAAACAGATTTCTTATCATATCACATGATCTGGTTGAGAGCCCAGGAAACAAAAGGGAATTTTTCAGTCTCTTCTCTGGGCAGCAGAGTACCCAAAGGCAGACAAGTGCACAGACAGGAAATAAACACAGTGAAACAACAACATCCAACACAAGCAGATTAGTTCAGTCGTTGTGTTATGCCTTACATGAGAGCAAGGGCTGCAATTATGGCACTGTGCATTCATAAAGCCTACAATTTCAGGAACAAATTGGACTCATTTGGAATAAGTTACAAAAAGTAACTGAAATTGGGCTTCCCATTCTGAGTTTTGAGCTTCCTGCAAAGGATCACACCCTGGCTGCAAAAAGCAGGGCATTTTGTCTCTGGTCAGTGGTATGGGCTGATCCCACACACTCTACAGATGCTTGCAGGAGTTCCTCCTGGGAACACACTCTGCTCTCAGGAGTCACTGAACTGAACACAGGCAGGGAAAGAGGCTGGCAGGTCTGAACCCTGGCAGCAGCTAAGTAAGAAACACAGTAAGGGCTGATCACAACCAGGTAAAATCACTGGAGGAGAGGAGGAGGTGATAGCCAACCTTTGGCCCTCCACATCAGAGGGCTTTGGAGTTCTTGAGTGTGCCTTTATTGCTGTTCTCCAGCAACATTTCTGCTGCACAAGGCCCAGTTGTGGCCTCTGGAAGCTGCCCCTCCTGAAATAAATAAGCCAGAGCTGGCTTTCCATGAAATACTGACTCAAACAGCTGCTTACACCCAAATAAGGATTTTCAGAAAGGGTTTTTCATATTGGGAGGCCTCTATGTCATATAAAATTTCCTAAGATATTCCAATTTTAGCCATTCAGTAGCAAATTTGACTGTTTTTAACAAGCCCACTTCATAAACAAAGGCCAGGAGTTGTGTGCAAAGCTCTCATCAAAAGAGAAACACTCAAAAGCTTAAGGACAACACAAAAGTCAAATACAAACTGTGTGAGTAAGCATGGCATTCAAAGCAGATATAGCAGTAAATCAAACAGGCAAAAGGGCAGAGGTGGACTAGATGTTTCCCCAGCATTTCAGGCATCTCCCAGTACTGCTGTATCACAGCTACCTCAGGTACTAAAGCAAAGATGAGTTTCCCAAAACTCTGAGCTAAGGGAAAGCAAAAAGCATGACAGACAGCAAACCCAGCCAGACAAATCTCTGAGAGTGAATCCATCCCTTCAAACATCAATTTCTGTTTCATCACCTTAAGTGAAGGGAGTGACACTCCAGGAGAAACCTGCCAGCCATCAATGTCTGAAAGCCTCAGTGGTGTCCTAATCTACTCTTATATTTCATGGAAAACATGTAAATCAGAAAACTTCAGTCCTGCCCTGATTTACAAGGACATATAGGACAAAATGATCTACCAACATGTTCTAAAGAGTAGTTTGTGAGCAGAAACAATCAGGATGCAGCTCCTACAACAGCCCACACTCAGGAGTGGAATCCATGGGGCTGGACCACTGCAGTAACATCCAGAGACTGGAAAATGTTGCTCCAGTCTGCCAGGGCAGGGAGATTTGTAGGGATCTGAAGTATCTGAAGCACTGAAGTATCCCACACTGACAACTGTGTCACTTCCAACCAAGAGGCAAGGCCCAAGTAAGATCAAGAAAGCCCAAAAGAAGTGAATGAGGTGAGGAAGGAAGCAATAGACAGAGGTGAAATGCACTGAAATGGAAATATGAGAGCAACCAAGACAAGAGACTGTGGCAAGCAGCAACTGAGCACAACTGACAAGTGAGACAGGCAGTCTGTAAGAGCCACAAAATACTGATTCAATCTTGGAGGAAAAAACCAAGAGCCATACAAGTGAGAAGGAGTCAGACTGGCAAAGCAAGTATCCCCTGAAGAGAGTTCATTTACTACTGAAATATTTGGTACTGCTGTTACCAAACAAAAACATAGCTTGCTGTTTTCTATTCATATTTTAAAACATATTGTAGGACTGAGACTTCCAGGTTCCAATCTGAGCCCAAAGAAAGGCAATGTTACAGCATTAAACTTGCACTTTTGAGCACCTCTCATGCCTTTGAGGCCTTGTTTGCTCAGCACACAGGAACTGATTCACTGCCCTAGTAGAGTCAAACATACACAAATGCAGAAGTCATACTACCAAAAGCAATAGCATTTCAATCATATATATAATACTCTCCCCTAAATTAGATTTTCACAGTCCTATTTAACAAGACAAAGATTGAATAGAGAGAACTCATCTCCTCCATTCTCAAATTACATAAAAGCACGCTACAGTACTGATGCCACTAATTAGATAATTAAATACCATTCTAGGTGATATGCTTTCAATGTAAAATAATTATTTCTGACAGGAAATGTATTTGCTCAATCTCATTTTAAATCACAATATCATACTTTTTTTAATTAAATTGAATTCTTTCTTCTGATTTTGCATGAGAAGAGCAACCAGCAGGAGAAACAGTGCTGAGGATAGATTGTCCAAGTACCATAATGCATGTACTTCTTCACAAAGGAGCACAGCATTCTCTGGATGGAATATAAATTTTCAGAGAACAGCAAAGTCTTTATTCCTTCAAAACAGGTCAGTTGATGAATCACTGAGCACACTGAAAACCTCCCCTGTCAAAACACAAGTTTATTTGCCATGGTCTGATGAAGAACACTTACAACTTTTCCTATGCTCATGTTTTCCAGCAAACAAAGCAAAGGTTTGTCTTTCCATATGAATGAGGGTACAATCTATCACATGACAAAGTAGTGTTGTGGTTTTGTCCCATACTTAAAGAAAAGTAGTGATATTTTTGTGTTCTATGACAAAAAGTGTTTCTGCTGAGCACTGGAAATAAGTTAACAAAGGGAATATTTTAGAAACCATCTGAGAAACTTCCTTCATGGCTGAACAGTCCAGCACAATATTAGACAGCTGAAAAGGTTATAAAGACAAGTTTTTTATTGGTCTCAGTATGCACCTGTGTCTTATCCAGCCATGGCAATCTCAAACTAGAACACTACAGAGAGCTGCCTGCTGCTGGGGGCAGGAGAAGGGCTGGGAGATGCCTTTTCTGTTTCCATGGAGAGTCTGGTCCATCCACCCTGACTAAGTGTGAGCCTGAAAGAGCCGCTGTCATTTTCCTCTTGGCACTACTGTGACTCTCCATGGCATCAAACTCTGCAGTCAGAAGATCTGATGGAATATCCTCTTGTAAAGTGGCTGCTTCATGCTTCAAGAGCCCTGCTTACTGCACCATACATCACAGCTTCTTTGGCTCAACAATGACATGGGAATTACAGAAAATTGGGTGCAGTGCAATTAAAATCAATCAAAATGCTTTAGTAGACACTGAAAATCAAAGCCTAATGCTCAGGCACCACAGCAGTTCCTTCCCCTCCTGCCTCCCCACGTGGTGATGTGCCTGGCTCCCTCTCATGAGCTCTGACTACTGGAGTCTGACCTTCTGCACACACATAAGCTCATTTACGTGAGCAGCTTTATAATACCAGGGAGATTGCTCAGATGAGGGAAGTTTTGCAAGGAGTATTCTTGGAAAGTGAAGTAACTCTCATTCTGGCTACAGCAAATTATTATTCCCTTTGTGGAAAGAGAGCTCTCAGAATTTAATATAAAATTTTCAATGCTCTGCAGCCTTCAGAATTATTGTATAGAATTTCATCATGAGAGCACACCTGATATAGGATGATGCAGACCCCTTTGATATATTCTATAGAAAGAATCTTAAAACGTATTTTCAATTTACTGGTCTAGTGCTTGCCATTACATTTGAACAGACTTCCAGCGTAAGAGGAAGGCAAATCTCTTACTCTCTGTAAATTGTTTTTCCACAGGAACAGTTGACAAGGTGCTGCCACTTCGTTCTCTTCAGGAAAGGAGGCAATGCAGCCAAAGCCATTATAAATTCCCTTCAGTGGCTCAAAACATTCCAGCAACAACATGATTCAATTCTGTGCCCTCACAGTGATGCCAAGGCTTAGACAAAGTCACGTATCCTCAGCACACCATGAGCCCAGCTGGGGGGAACACGAGCACAGTTTTAGGAGGCACTGGTGCTTCCATTCCAATGAAACCCTAAAGACAGGTTTTGTGTCTCCCACGGCACCCATTATGCAAAGACCCCAGAACAGTTTTGTAGCACCAGTAATAGAGGTGAACAAAGAAGAAGTAGGAAGGACTGCACCTGGCAGAAAGAAATCAGGACATGGGCTTTTCCAAACGTGGGCTGGGAACTCACCTTGGTGAGGAGCACCACACGTTTCTGCAAGCGCCTGACCAGCGCTTCCTGGTGCTCTCGTTTCTTCTTCTCATCCAACAGCTGGCTCTGCACACCCAGGATTTCCTCCTGGAGCTGCTGCCGGGCCTTCTCCAGCATCCGGGCACTAAGAAAGATGAGACAGAGCTGTGAGATCCTGGGAGCTGCCTCTCCATCACCACAGAGATCAGGAAAGCCTCAGAGGAGAAGCATGACCACGACCACATCACTCTTGTCTTAGGCTGCGCCACTGGAAACTGGGTAGCTGCAGTCTCATTATCAGCTGTTGTCAGAAAAATATGAGAGAAGAACCACCCCAGGGACACCTTCTCGTGCAGCACAAGACAATTACTGGAACCTCACACAAATGAAGCATTGAAGTAAAGCACATCTGGTTCAAAATCAATCTGTTTGCCTTTGAGAATGTGCCTTGTTTTCAACAAACAACACACGATCTTGGGTTCTACTGGATTTTTTCATTTTTTTCTGACAAAGTAAAAGAAGAAGTAGGTTTAATATTATCTGCTTTGACTGAGAGATAGCACTCAGCTAGTAATTACAGCCAGTACCTGCACAGTACTCTTGCCATCAACCTATGTTGGAAGAGAAATGTCTTCTGAGGGCAGGTGATTAGCACTTGTTTTGAGATGTGGACATGATTCTCAATTAAAGCAGAAC
This sequence comes from Trochalopteron elliotii, assembly GCA_024734555.1. NCBI lineage: Eukaryota > Metazoa > Chordata > Aves > Passeriformes > Leiothrichidae > Trochalopteron > Trochalopteron elliotii. The sequence continues at coordinate 2,966,471 of JANPWX010000033.1, forward strand.
AGCCTGAGCCTTCTTCTTCTCAGTTCTCCTTGCAGCACACTGTGGTGATGCACAATTATCTGTGTGCTCCTGGAGAAGCTCTCCACATGTGCCCTTCAGCCCCACAGTCAGCTGCTGGGACACAGAAGGGCAGCTGCTCCAAGGCTCACATCAAGCAGCTCATCACACATCAACTGCTGGCAAAGCACTTGATCAATAACAAAATAAAAGTGGAATTGCTCCTGTGATCAAGAGTGAGTTCACAATTTAAGTATTATGAGTTTATCCAAGACTGCACTAAGTAATTAATGAGTGAGCAGGACATGAAATAAAAGTATTGCACACAAGAAAAAAACCCTCAAGCAAGCAAGAAAGATCAAACTCAACATCTCCAGCTTAGTCAGGAACAGAAGCACTTTGTTTCTCTAATGCTAGAAACAACACTGGAAAATTTATGAGTGCTTCCAAGGGGTCTTATTCATCATTATATTTGAAAGAAAATAAATTAAAATGCTTTTAAATAAAATACCACTATTGTTAAGCTACTGTTTAGATAGATCCAAAAGGGAATACTTAAAGAACACTTCCAGCATAAATCAAGTACAACCTGCACTGCCAGGTCACCAAATTGCATTTCTTGGGAAATGTATGCAGGAACTCACAAGAATTCCAAAGCAGCTGTCTCCCTACCTCAAAATCCTTCTCTTTGAAAAAAGTATTTGTTTCAAAGAACTGGATGAATTAAAAACCTGTTCGAAGCTCCAGTTCAATTTGGAACCATTCACAGACCAATTTAATAATTGGGAACTGTGAAATAGACTCTTCATTGCTATATTCAGGTGGGAAGGCTCATCAAGAGGGCTTCACATCTGCATTTGAAACTGGATAATTGCATTACAGGGCACCACTACTTCCTTGGACCTGTTTTAATTAATCAGTTAAGAAGGGCACTTGTGCCAAGAGTAACATCTCTGGTGATGGAACATGCCTGTGGGTCAGCCTACAGCAGGTCAGTCCTCAGGGCAGAAAGGATGGGTAATTCCTGGTAACCTCAATTTCTGCCTTAAGATTTATTACAGCTTGTTCAACAATATTCCTTTTTATGCATAGGGTAAATATAAGTACAAAACCCTCATTAACTCTGATATACGTGTTATAATAATTAAAATCACACTACAGAAACCTTGCTGCAAATACCCTTTTCTTTATCAAAGAACCTTTGTCCTGATTAGAGTCAGAACAAAAGAAAAAAATGCAAACATAAAATTAATTACCCTGAAACAGCGAAAATCTCACATTTGATTATTACAAAACATTTTGATAAGGCAATGGAGCAATCTTTTTTTTAATCTCCCAATATTGTGACTTATTTCTATAAATGTTGAGTGGACCGACAAATGATGATTGATTTGACGTTCAGCAAGAAAAATGGGATATGTGCTAGGTTTCTTTCCCAAAATAATGAAAAATATTTGAGATTCACGTCTCATGGAGAGCACAGACGTTCAGCCACACACAAAACTCTCAAGCTAGGTTGGAAAAGAACTGTTTTAAAACATGAGAGAAGTTGAGCAAAGAGAGACAAATGGGCAATTTCCTTAGCCACTGCATGGAAATAACATCTTCATCTGTTTACATTTCAGCCTCAATACAAATGTGATGTTAATGTACCTAAAATTCAAATGCCAGAGATGTCTCTGAAAGCGAGGACAATCCTCAAAATCCCTGAAATGTTACCATAGGTTTCCTTGCTATGGGAGGCGTGAAATTCAACTTCCTCACAACTCTCCACACCATGCCAAAATGCATTATTGAGATTCTTTCTTCCTCTCTTTGTGCAGATTGATAATTCTTCCAGAAACTGCACCAAATACAACATGAGCTGCTTCTATAAGGAAAAATCCAAAAGGAAAGTTCTATTTCTTATTGACACGAAACAGGATTTGCAAGTAGGTGCTCAGAAGCAAAAGCCTTTAAAGCCAGACTTGTACACTCTTCTTCCACCCTGATGACACCTATGGCTTTTCAGAATGCTCATACTCAATATGAGCATTAAAAACTAAAATAAAAGAGGCACAAAGTTCTCCATTCAACATAAGCTTGGGGAAGTGGCGTTTTAAAAAATCTTTGCAAGTTCAAAGTAAACCTTTTAAGCCTTAAAGAGAAAAAGTCATTTCTGTTTATCAGCCTATTAATGTTCCTTGTTCCACATCCCAGTGAATGAGATGCCAACATTTTTCTGTTCTGAGCTGTTTGAGACTTCATATTTTGCTCTTCCCTTCTGTAATCTACTTTAATGCAATCTTAATGATAAAACTTCATTTTCCAGAATATTCTTTGAAAGACTGAGAACAATGAGGCCACACAGTGAATACTGAAGCCGTAAGATACATTTTAATAATCTCCTTCAAAAATGACAAAAGCAGCCCAACAGCTTCCCCCCCGCCCCCCCAGTGATCCATAAAACATTATTTTAATAATTCCACCCTTTCAGTAGCCAAGTTACCACCTCAGAGTTGCTAACAAAAAAAAAAAAACACAAAACCAAAACCAAAACAGGGAAAGCAAACAGGATGCCAGAAGCAGTCTGTGTATGAACCTGGGAGGAAAACAAGGGGTCCACAGCGACAATTAGAGGAGCAACACTGTCTGGGTCATGTTGTAGCTCAGGAGAGGATGAGACACGTGTACCTACCAGGGCCAGCTGTCAGGAGGGAGAGCACATCAAAGAGAAAAGCAGAGTGTGATGGGAAAGGAACAGTGAGGGAGCACAGAGGGAGAACACAGTGACAGTGCCGCGGCACACGCGGAGCTCAGAGGAGAAACGCACCGCAGCCATCAACATCCTCGTGTCAGAGTCCAAAAAAAAGGGTTAATGCAAAAGCTAATGAGGCAAAAAGGAGCAGCGGAAATTGTTTTGTAGCAAGATATTTGGATGAAGGAACACCCGTTCCTGAAACTTGACAACTTGCAGGCATCTCAATGAATCCACACGTACACGCATAAAGCACGCTGGAAACTGATAAACAGAGGGCTGAACAGAAATGTTCTTTTTCATTCCAGTTCCTCCCCCACAGGTTTTCTGAGCAAACACAAAGGCATAAGCAAAAACAGGGTAACTCCAGCATGTCTTTTACTTTCCAGTGGGTAGCAGCAGGACATCCCTGCCTTTGCTCTCCCTCAAGGATTCTTCCAACCTCCAATTTCTGACACAGACAACTTCCCCCCTCACCCTCTGCCAAACCTGTCTCAGCATCATCCAGGATGGGAATTAAAAAGGAAAAAAAGAAGGGAAAAGATTAAAACAGTCTGACTTAAATAGGGACAGGACAGAGAAAGAAAAGGTGAGGTTTGGCAAAACAGAAAAATATCCATTGTATGTTAAAAAGGGAAAAATCTGATCCATTACAAAATGCTGCTGAAAAGACTGATTGGAGCTCTGAGAACACAGCTACAGATGGAGCTGCCTAAACTAGTTTAGCACTTAAGGCAGGTAAACTAGAAAAACCACCAGCAGGAAGGAGGAGAAGACTTTAGTGCTATAAGTATTTCAGCTCAAAATTTAGAGGTTTGGGTGCTAACTTTTACTACAATAAGATTGGCATCTCTTTCTGCTTCCTTTCTTCTTCACAGACAGAATTGTCACCTTCCCCTGCCCTCAAATCCTTCCCTGCCACTGGGACTGTGGGAGCTGTGGGGGCCAACAGGTCTGTGTTATCTATTTGTTCACTACATTCAGAAAGAGAAATGATACAAAATATGAACATCTTTAGTAGAAGTTATCACAGGGGCTATATTTTATTTAAAGCTTTAAGTGTGCCTCACAGAGAGCCATGTGAAATACTGCTACACAAAATACTACATGAAATGGTCTACAGAGAGTTGGTGGGAAAACACACTTTCTTCTTGTTATTTATTTCTCCCAAGTCTTCAGCAAATATCTGCAAACTTTCTCTTGGTTCACACCTTGTATTTTCTCAAAGATCTTTTGTATAACTCAGCAGCATCAGGCTTCCATAAATCACAGATCATTCAAAAGTAAACAGATCATACATCATCTTGCCGCTAGACATACAAGGAAGATTCAAATCATATTGAATTTATAATGAGGGAAGAACATAAAGAGAATTATTTTGCTAGCGTGGCCAGATGAAATGAGTAAGAAGCAGACAGACATTTGGAGCTTTATTGGTACACTGACAATGCTTTATCTGTGAGACAGTATTAAATTTTACTCCCTAACCAACAGCATAACTATCAGGCTCGGAAACGCAGTTCCACCAAAGTGAGCAGTTAGAGAAAAGAAATAACACACATTTTCTGCCCCAGCCCCAGTACAATGGCCATAATTGACTGGCAGGAGTTAAGATTCACTAAAATAAATTCACATCAGGCACCCTGTGCTTCCTTCCATTACAGGGTCAACACGCTGCAGCACTCGGGGCTGTGCTGACAGCAGCGACCCACAGGAGCCCAGCCCAGGAACATTGCCAAAATGCACAGGCCAAAATGCACAGACTTCACCTGAACAGACACTTAATCAGCCACTCGAGGTGAGAATCACTGTCACAGCTCTAAACATGCCTTCCACATCACCATCAAGAAGAGAATGAATGCAGTGTCTTAACAAATACGGAACCTCTGCGATTTGTTTTGATTTTATGTGGAAACATCAGTAGTTTCAACATCCATGCCTGAATTCTGGGATGAAAAACATTTCAAGGGGGAGATAACTACAGGCATAAATGTCCTTTTTCTAAGCTTCTAAACCTGAAGTGTTCATAAGGCCAAAGCTTCTCTTAAAGGCATTTATTTGGAAAATAAAACTTCTACTGGTATTTAAAAACCACTGAGCCCACACTGCTGGCTGTGCACTTACTGCACTTGAAAATGCTGCTACCTTCAGTGCAACTGGCTGCAGGAGAAATTATTCTGATATCTGAATAAACAAAGTGATTAATATTAGCTTATGCAGGCAGATCTTTAAGGGCCTTTGGTATGTACAGATGCTCATGGCTCTCGTTCTGAATCAACAACAGGTCAGACATCAGTTACACCCTGAGCAAACAGATTCCCTTTGCAGTGCTTGGAGAGAAGCAAATACTAAATGCTCTTTAAAAAATGCAAGTAATTAAAAACCAGGAGTTAAAACCAAGAGTCCTCTGTGATGATTAGCCCAGCATATAGCCAGTACAGCATGTGTCATCTCCCCCTGCATCATCAGTTGCATGTGGCATTTGGCAATTATGGAGGATGGACTATTTTAAAAGGGCATTCACTGAAGAGGGTTTTCCGCTCCCATTCTGAGGTAAGAACAAGTTTAAGGTGTCTTTCCTACACTGCAGGGAACAGAATGCCCAGAGATGCACCCTGACCACAGACTGATCCACCACACCAAGCCAAGATGTTCACTGAACTGTTCAGAGCACATCCCAGGGAGCTGGGAAGGGAGAATCTCCACTCCCATTATTTCATCAGGAGTTGTGTTCATTTGGTCCCCTTTGCAGCTCCTAATTTTGGCTCTCCTAACAACCCTGGCTAGTGAGGAAGGTCAGCCTGTGGATGATGCTGTCAGTAAGGGAACATGTGGAGCTTCAGCACCAAAAGATGCCAAATGTCTCACCCCTCACCCAGATTTCAGCATCCAGCACAAGGGAGTAAAATACTGGAGAAAGGGAACTGTCAAAAGAGAGAGAAAAACAAGCAAGCCCCCAAAGAACAACCCCAAGGAAGAATTTTGAAAGGAAACCTTTTCTCCAGCCAGGATCCAAGCACCCTCTCTCTGCAGCTGGCTTAATTTACATCGTCTAATTCAAATTCTAAATGCTTCAAAGTGTTATTACACTTTTTTCTTTGAAAACAAAAATGACAACAACTGAAACAAAACTCTGAATGAGAAAACCCAAAGACTGAAATAATTACTAATCAAAACAGAGGCCTGTACATGGGCTGGTGAAGTCACTGGCCAGCTCTACCCAGTAATTTCTCTTCGTGTCGGCTCTGATGAGTTTTATATTTCTAACATTTCATCAATTTGAATCACTAAATTCAATTTGCATTCACAGATAAACAGAGAAGGAATAATAAATACTCTCATCTGACCTTGAAGTGTGACACAGAAAATTGCCCTCAATGATCTCATTTCAGACTGAAGCAGAATGAATAATGCAGCTGGCCCCACCAGTTACCAATCTATAATCACACTTGTGGGCTGGAGGAACTCATGGCTGTGCCTAAATATGATGAAGAAAGTCAAAACTTCTCACTCTTTTTTGTACTACAGGAATTAAGTCCCTACCTCTGCCCTTCCCCATCACTCAGCCCCAAATTCACATCCCAAGGATTTCAGTTTGTTGCACAGTCACAAGTGAAGGCATTGCACAGTTTTCTCTACCCAGTCCAGTGTTACTTGTTTTATAAAGTGCATATAATAACTTTTCTCTTTCCCAGTAATCTGTGAAGTCACTGAGACAACTCTCCAGCACAGCCACACCACACAGGCAACTGGTAACATGAACACCACAAGTGACTAAGAATATTTCCAATTTCTGTTACACATTCCAACCAACACTTATCAAGAGAGTGGGAAAGTCATTTGGGAATAGCATGAGAGCTGAGAAGCTCTAAAGAATAAAGAACTGATAAAGAGGAATGAAAAAAGAGGAAATTTTGCTCGAAGTGGTGAAAGAAATGAGTAGGAGAATGGTCGTGCTGAACCAACTTGTCAGCAAACAAATCTGCTGAAATTCTAGGCTCCTGACAGTTAGATAATGGCTTATCTTAATAAAATAAGAAGGGTCAAAGTGTTTAGATGAGAAAAACAAAACATTAAACCCTCCACTGCAATATAGCAAGTGAGTCCTCACAGACTGGTGACTCATTACAGCTTTGTGAAGGTTCTGCGGATCTGTTTCAAATTACCTTTTCCAATGAGACCTCATTTCCAGTGTGCATTACAGTACTCCACAGTGAAATGAGGATTGAAATGAGGATTGTATATTACTGCTCAGTCACCTTTTTTTTTTTTTTTAATATCTGAACCTAAGACTACCTGAACAAATTTACAGAAACACAATTGTCTAAAGTATTTTTTGCAGAACAATTCAGTGATGGACCCCTCACCATAACTCTGACTAAAATCCAAAGCTGTGGCTCAGCCTTTCAGCATCAGGCTTTTGTCAGTGAAAACCCCTCCAGGTTATGTGATGAAAACTTGTTTTCACTAGGGACTCAGAAGAGAATTCGTGGTGTTACTTGTTGACAACAAATAAACCCAAACAATTAAGTGCTACCCCCCAGCATTTACCCATGGGACACTGGCAGAAATAAAAGCAAAGGAATGACTGCAAAGTCACTCAGCTATCTGTGACAAGCACTCTGCCAGACTGCTGCTCTTGGCTTTTCTTTCTCACAAGCACCAATTTAACTCCATCTCATATCTGCCTCCCACCTGCTTTGACTCAGCTCATGTCAAAGCAGTCTACCAGGACCCAAGCCATATTAAGCACAGCGTTGAAACAAACCTGCTAATCCTTAAATCCTCAATATGGGTGCATTTTAAGTCTGCAAAGATCTTAAAATCTCCATGACCAAATAACCTGACCTGTAACCATGGATTTTCCAAGTGCCACCACGTCTTTGAGCACAAACAACATGTCATGGTAGTGTAGGATCTTTTCTAGCATGCTCTAACAACAAATCAGGATTCAGTGCTAACTGCATCTGTTTTCTGCAGGATCTCTGCCTCATTTGCTTCAGAATTTGGAAGATTAATGAAGCACAGAAATTGCTTGAAGAGAATGGTCTCACATTAAGGCAACTGAAAGTCTCCCAAAAAAATCTGGTTCCAATTCTTGCCTCTGCCAGAGCTTCTGGTGATACCACGACCTTTTCAAAGCAGTCCTTGGTGCTAAGTCACTGGGCACCCCTTGGTGCTGAGTTCCAGTGCTGGGCACTGACACTGCTGCTGAAATCAGTAGCAGCTACTCAGGCCACAGGAAGCTTTGGTTCAGTGTTTTGAAAGAACACGTTCTAAATATTCCATATTGGCATCTCCAAAAATAAGGCTACACTTTCTCCTCGGTTTACATCTGGTATAACAGAACTAGCATAAGAAATAACAAATAAATTATTAAAAATCTCTGTACGAAACCATTAATAGCTGCTCATTAAGTCACCATAGTCCACCATCTCTGCCAAGTGAAACAAGAATGCTGCATGCTATAGGAAACCAGACCAAGGAGGTGTCCCATGACTTGAGCTTGGGATTTCCTACCCCCTGAGAGCTTCACCTTGTAACCCTGATCTTGGCTTTCAAATACTTATTTTCCTCAAGGGGAAAATAGTACTTAAAATATTTTTAAAAACCCCAAAACCAAAACATAAAAGCAAAACCATATATCTAAGAACAAGAATGAAGCAAAACAGTAGTGTCAGCTGAAACTGCCCCAAAAACATTCACTGTGGGGTAAGCATCATCCCAATTATATTATTTTACATTCTCATACACATCCATTTTGGGCATGTACATAAGCACAGGCAGACCCACAAAGCAGAGAAGAGCTGGTCTCCAGCCATCTGGTGTCACATAACGAGACTAAAGAAACTGGGATCTTTCCAAGCTCGACTGTCACACCAGGAATATCTGCCATTCCTCCTGCAGCCTCTCTCTTTGCAAACCCAGGGAATATGTAGAGCTGCTGTGTCTGGGCAGCTGAGCAGAGGCAAAAGCTTCCTCATACCCCATTCCCAAGCTATAATTTTTTCCCCATGAAGAGGTTATGCCCAAATTGGATTTACAGTGAAGTCCTGCTAACCCCATTCCTGAAACATCCTGTGGATGCTTGTTTTCCCTGTTCCATCTAGAAATCCAGAGCACTATTTTAATCTTCCACTGGACTGCTGACATTATTAGGATTTACATGCAGGGCACAGAGACCTATCTTCCTCTAATTTTAATCCCCCAAATTAGGTCAAAGAACCCATAAACCAAGACAAGACAAGGGTAATAAAGCTGTCACCATGGAAGAACTGCCAGAACAACTGCATTTATGGCCTTGTTACATCAATTCTTCTGCATCGATATTTTTAAGTGTTTAATAAAATGATACTACATTCAACGCAATCTTTTTGTCATGAATACTTACAGAGAAACCAGTTAGGTGGACATGTAAATAGCCTTCATAAAGCAGTTTCAGGTTTCAAAATCACTACATTCGCAGACAAATCAGATCCCTTTTTTTTGTGGTGAAGCTGTGACAAGGAAATGAATTTAAAGATGTGGCTACCAAGTAATTTTGTCTCTGCATCACTCATAAAAGAAATGCTTTGTTCAATGTAATTTGATCTCAGCCAGTTGGCATCACAAATCCTGCATCAACCAGCTCCATGTTGGAGGGGCAGGATGATAGTCCAGCATGGATTCAACAGGTGTAGGGAGAAGTTTGTGTCCTCAGCACTGTGGCACCTCAATTCATCACTGTCTGGGTTTAACCCCAGCAAAGCATGACATCAAATGGTCTGGAATACCACAGAATCATGGGATGGTTTGGGTTGGAAGGGACCTTAAAGATCATGTCCTTCCAACCTTCCTGCCATTAGCAGGGACACTTTCCACTAGACCAGGCTGTCAGAACCCCATCCAGCCTGGCTTGAACACTTCCAGGGATAGGGTAACCATGCAGAGATACTTGGCAAGGCTGATTTATCTGTCACTTTCAAAAACTGTCCTTACCATGACGCTTTATTTAAAGCAAAGCAGGACAAGACAATGCCACTAATGTGTTTATTTCTGCAAGTCCTTTAGGAAGGAAAGAAGAAAACCTTCAATGGGACTTCAGGTGGGCCAGCAAAACAAATTGACAAGACAAAGTTGCCAAGACCAAAACTGAAACTCCAAGGCAGTAACTGGGTGACACAGCTGGCTCTCTCTGGAGCTGCCCACCAGCACAGATAGAGCTGGTGCCCCCCAGCCCAGGTCCCCCACACTCAATAGAGGCACTTTGGCAGCCAATTGATGGGCTGTGCTCAGCACATCCTTCGATTGCCACCTGTCTTCCCTCATCATCTCCCCTGCTGCCTCCATTGTACCTGATTAATGCAGCCCATCCCTCCTGGTTATTTCCTTATCGATCCACCATCCCCTGCAAGGGAAAAGGCATCAATGCAGTTAAGGGCAGGCACCTGCTTGGATACTTCAGCCTTCTCTGCTTTCTGAGAGAGAGTTTTGTTCCCACTGGATAATAAGAGTTCTCTGGTTAAAGGAGCTTTTTGGTATTGGCAATGTCATAAAATGTTCCTTGTGTCCTACTTCAGTGGAGCTGACAAACTCTCCACTCGCTGTCACCGGACTAATGAGAAAAGAAGCACTTCTAAAGAGCTCTGGGTACTTTTGCATTGCAAAGGGAAAAGGAGAAAGTAAGATATTTCAATGATGTTCGTTCCAAAGCCCCATAAAGAGGAAAGAAAAAAGGGAACGTTTCTGCACAATCACTGTATCAAGCAAGCAGCTCACTTATTAATCTCTCCTTCCTCCAGTATTCACTGGCTCGGGGGCTTGAAAAGTTGACACTTGACTTGAAAAATGCCAACTCTAAGCAGTTTATTTCCTCTTGAACTTTAAGAGCTGACTGAGACAGAAATGACCTTTAAAAAGGCAGGGTTAGTTCTTGTATGAATTGATAGAAGGATTCTTTGCTTACACAGCACAGCAAGGTACTGAGCAAATCTCCTATACAAACTCCCCTCTCCCACCAGGGGCAAGAACAACACCATGTTCCATCAGCCAGGATCCACAGGATCCACAGAGCTGGAGGATGTAGGACCTGGTGACCCAGCTTGTCTACAACAAGAGGGAAAGAGCCTCATAGAACCATAAATCAATGGCCTTATACATGCCCAGGACAGAGACTACACCAATATTGACACTCTGGAGACACTCCATCCTCCATCACAAGGAAGCAGAGCAGGCACAACCAAAATTAAACAGAGCCACCAGCTTGCACCTAAATCCCACCACCAGCCCTGACCACAGAGTCCTGCTGCCAGTGGGATACACAGCAAGATACCAGGGCTGCTATTCTGGGACATCTCCCTGGTGGTTGTGAGTTTGCTTACATCAATCTCTACTGAAGCTGCTGAAAAAGAAACCAATCACTACATGGCTCATTGATGGTCTTCGATGGGAGCAGCTGGAAAATGCAAATCAATACCCAACAATAACTACTAATAATACTTGCTGCCACACCAGTAGCCAGACATGTAACTGGGCAGAATATTCTTGTCTGAGGTCCACCACACAATTAATACCACCAGATGTCCAAAGAAAGGCAATTGAAGGATTTTGTGGCAGCAGAGGACAACCTAGGGATTTTGATAAAGGAAATTCACAAAGCAAATATCTGGGATGTTAACAGGGATGGGAATGCACTGGGGACAAATAAGTTTAGTTTGCCTGTGTGCAAATAACAACAGTTACTGATACAGTATTTGAAGATACAAAGTGCCCTGCTGATGGGTATGACACCTGTACATTAAACTAAAATATCCAAATGATATATTATTTATCCAGATAGTGTAAGAGTTTTTTACCTGTTTCTCACTCTGTAAGGAAGGCAGATGTAGCCATTTTGGTAACAGCAAAATATTAATGCAGAAGGTAGCAAACTTTCCACTGCCAGGCAGAGAAAATCCTCAGAGGCAGGGTTGAAATTTTGCCTGCTTCTTTTCTTTTTTTTTTTTTTTTTTAATTTATTTTATTTCTAGCCCTAATTTTCAACTGCTAAGCCATGCTGACTGCAAGCAGTAAAGGACTGATGGAGTTCAGAAATCTCCAGTGAAGTATGAAGTATCACTTTGCCATCAGCAGCAATGAAATGCTTCCAATCTACCATCAGCCCACTTAGGCAGAAGCAGACATCTCATAAAGAGAACCCCATGGCTATTCTGTGCAGGATTTTCTTTTTCTCTGGAAGGGAAATACACATCAAACTCAGCAAGGCAGACAGAAGAAGTCAAGCCTTATATAGTCTAGGTTAACTTATTAATAATGAATCATTTTTGTCATTATTCCTGAGGTTTGGTATCAGGCACTTTGAAGTGGAGAGAGGAGAAGGGGAGGGGTGTTTTGCTCTCCAGTGCAACTGGAGGCATGGCAGGGATCCACAGCCTCAGTGGGATATTGAGTGGAAATTCTCAGATCAGAGCCTGGCATCTCCCTGCTGGCAGAGATTTAGAAAATTCCTGCACCTGAAATATATATACAGTTATATGTGCAGTGTATAAATATATATATATATATATATACACAGAGAGAGAGAGACAAGAATACAGTACTTATCAATGCAAATTAAATAATATCTCTACTGTTTTATCCTCTGTAGCATTGCAAGAGTTGCAAGCATTAATTTTTTTTTCATATTTTTAAATGCTGTCTGATTTCTCTGATGGGGCTTTTCCTGTGTGTATAATCACAGGAGGTCTTGGAGAAACCTGTTTACTTCTGCAATCCATTAGAGAGACTCCCACTTCCAAAGTTACTGCACAATCACTTCTTTTAACAGTCAATTTAACAGTGTTTAGCCTCCAACTGTTGCTCTCACACACAGAATGCTACTTTTGGGGCTCTGACTCCTGTGTATAAAAAGGCTTCTTAACATCTTTAGGGCAATATGAAAATATAGATTTATACTGTAAGGTGTATAACTGCTGCAAAACAGATTTGCTCAACTGTAATACACATCAAACAACATTAAAAACCAGTAAGGAACTGCCATCTGATTTACATGAGATGTACTTTGAGACTTGTAACTCTTGCCTGAAGGTTTTAATTAAAGCAATTCATGTCCCAGGGCACTTTTCTCTAGTAAAGTGTCTTCCCCATTCAGCTGCTTCAAGGACTCTGCTCTCTGTGCTTTGGTACCATCTAATCACTCCCATGGGAACAAACGGAAACACGAATGCAGATCAGAAAAACAGCTTTAAATGAAGCAAGAAAGATGAAGAACTAAATGTAAAAGAAGAAACTATTTTGTACCCTTTATTCAAGAGTCTGTTAGATCTCTGGAATGACAACAAAGGGGGAAAGAAGGCGTTGGTCTGAGTAAAATCTGAGACTCCTGAGTTCTGTCACTGCTTGCTGAAACACTCCCAAAACATGTGTGTTCCCAGATCTAACTTCCAACAGTGATCATCTTCAGTCAGGGAATTTTTCTGTCCTCACCACTCTTCTGAAAGAAGAAAGCAGTGACCAAGAATCCATGTCTGGCAGCTCTTTCCTTTGTCATCTAATTCACTCTGAGACAGGAGAATTTACAAGTCACAGAGGTGCTTTGGTTACTCCAGCTATTTCAGTAGAAATGTACCAAGTGGCCCAGAAGAAAGGGTGCAATTTTTCCCCAGATTTCATTCAACAGGACAGACAACAAAGTTTACTGAAGGATGAAGAAACATCAACAGAAAAGACACAATAAATTAGTTTACTACTAGGTAGTATAAACCAGCTTTTAGAAGCATAAGGCAAAGCAAAGCAAAGTTTTTGCTGAAAACAAGCAATCCATTGTTACCATAAGGACTTTGACTCAAATACTACAAAAACACACCACTGGAGTATTAGTCTAGGTGGATTCATTAGTGGAAAACAGTGCAAAAACTAATTTGCAATTGTTAAAATTCTAGTCAATTTTGCACAAATATCTTAAGCAAAACCCTCTCAACCAAATTCATCAATACAGCAAGGGGGGAAAAAAGTCTTTTTCTAAAAACTTTAAAATGGAACTCAAGCAGAAAACTGATAATTTTATTGCAAATTCAAAAGAAGCTTGTAAGAATACAGAAAATATCCCTTTCCCTCAACAGCAACAGTGTCACCCTTGAATGCCAGCAGAGTTCCTTGTGGGCTGACTGTGATTTGGTGATGCTTTGCACAGAGCAGCTGTACCAGCTACAGCTGACGTTCCAAACCAAAGAATGTTTGCAGGGGCTCCTTTGTATGCAGGTGTCAGCCAGGAACAGCCAGCAAGTGCTTCCCAGGCTTTCTAAAGTGCTACAGATACATGAGGTTATATAAAAAAGAAAACTAGCACAGCAACTCTATATGGCCTTTATTCTTTATGCTTTTAATCAATGAAAAAAACCAATAAAATAGAAATAATACTTAAAAACACCCAAGCAAGTGAGCCAGACAAGAAAAAACAACAGGAGAGTAGAGTAAAGACACACACAAAATCACCAGGATTTTACAGAAGTTATTTTGTGCATGTACACTGGCTGAACTGACAGGCTGCTAACCTGGAAGAGGTTTTTCTTTGATGTTGTGGCTGTTCAAAGTTATTCTCAAATTGAATAAAAGCAATAAACAGCAAACCCTGAAACCTGTTAAAGTATCCAAATACTCTATAGTGTAGAGGATTGTGCTTTAATGGCATGCATGCCCAAATGAGTAAATATTTTCTGGTCTTTAGCTAATTTGATGATATTCTTAGTATCTCAAAATGAGTATATATTGACAAGTCTACTTGGAATCACTTAAACCAATTGAACAGTAAATCAATTTTAGTTGAATTCATTAATCTATATAGAGAAAATGGATTCCATAGCTCCAACTATTAGATACTGATAGCATTTATACATTTAACAACCTGAGAATGATTTGAAAATCCATAGGTCTGTAATTACTTATGAGAAACTTCATACAGGAATATTTTAAAACTCTAATCTAGCTGATTTCATCAGTATTTTTCTGGTTCTTCTCTAGCTAGACAACAATAACCAATTCATTCCAGGGCTGTTCAAGTTCTCATTTTCAGGACCTTGGTGTTCCAATATTTGTGTTTCCATTAAGGCAGGACAGTCTAGGGAAATGACTATTTTAATAGTTTTATAAAAAATGTATAGAGACATTTCTATCGATTAAAGAATCCTTGTAAGAAGAATTAATGTTTGTATTTTACCAGTAGTGTTTACAGAATAAAACCAGTTTCATGAGTTCATCTTTCTTTTTTTTAATTGGATTTGTGAAATAGTTCATCCATTTGTGGTGCAGTACATGGGATAAAAGCACTGGAACTAAAGAGAATGCAGCCACAATCCAACATTTACATTCCACTGAACTTTCAAACCAGCACTGTTAACTATAGCACAGAGAACATTTACAAAGATTATGTGGGCAAGTGGATATTTCTAAACCAGAGGAGAAACTTATATTTGATTTTCTAACACCACCATCCACAGAACAAAGGCTGAGCAAAAAGATATTGTCTGTCAGGTCCTCAGAGTGGGTTTTTTAAGGTTGAATTAAAAGTATTAAACTGAAATATAAGATTGCATCTGAAATTAAAACATATCCTTTCCCAAGGTAACCACAAGACAACCAGAATTCCAGAGAAACTGTCAGGGACAAGCAATAACAACCATGACTGTATGCACAGAGTAATGCCTGGCTTTTAGATACAATGCAAGAATAATGTCTTGTGACATACCAGTAATTCAGGAAATGTTTGTACAATACCAAAAGTATGGAATTTTCCTTTGGTTATGAGGCACCTCACCTCTCTGAGCCCACTTCAGCACATGGGCCTACTACCAGCTTATTTTGGTACCTGGTGTTTATTCACTCCAGAGCTGTAACAGAAAATACAACTGCTTTAACCTAAGGCACATGAGAGAAATAACTTCAGCTTTGCCCACAACTGAGGACTAAATTTAACCAGGTCCTCAGCATTGATTTTAAATGAGGGGCAGGGCTGCAGCCTGCATGGCCTAGATTGGCACATTGCTGGATTTTAATTTTCATATTGGTGGGGCTTTTTTTTATTTCTTTCTAATTCCCTAAGAAAACTGCTGGCAATTCGGTTTCAACAAGCAAATATAAGCTGCCTATGAGGTCTTACACCAGGCTGTTAAGTAGAAAATCCTGCATTTAGCAGTTGGCAGGTTTGAGCTGGAGCAGAGCAGGGCAGTGACACGAGCAGAGGCACTGGCTTTACCCCATGAAGAATACCAAAAGGCAGAGTACCAATATTTGAATATTCAAATAACTTCCACTACTTATTCCCCTTTTTCTTCAAGCTTCTATAGAAGCATCATAAGTAATCGTGTTCAACAACATCAAATTTATTTTTATTAAGCTAATTGCAGTGCCTGTCTCCACTGACATCCCAAGACAAATCTTGCAGGCAGGAGAGAGCCCTGAAGAGGGGAAAAACTAATCCATGCAGATGCCTGAACAATCTTTGCTTGCCTTCATGAGATTCCCCGCTGAATCCTGAAAACCTAGATCAATTTGACATGAACTAATTGTGGTTATTCTCACCATCTTTCCAAGTGAGGGCCAGAGAGAAATCCTAGCCAGCACACATTACCAGTGCTGTGTGCAAGAGTTCTGTCTCCAAAAGGTAAAATCTGGATTGCTGAGAAGATTACAGGTGTCGGCCTTACAGTTTCATTAGAAGAAATTAGTGTGATTTTGCACAAGATTCAGTGTGCATTGATTTTTTAAAAAAACCATCAGCGATATTGAGTGTCATCAAATACGAGGTTCTGCTGGTAGCCCTGCATTTTAAAGAAACCAATCTGAAAACCCAGTGCCTCCAAAAACAGGGCAAAAACACCTAATATCACATTTAATAGCATAGTAGCAGATCTAAATGCAAGTGCAAGGAAAATGAGACTGCAAATAAATATAAGACTATAATAGCTGTAAATGTCTTGCCTTTAGGTACATCTAATTTACTGTTTTAAAGGTAGGCTCTCAGTCTCCTGTTTGCTTTCCTCTGTGTCCCATCAGCTGTGACTGCATTAACACAAAGCTTAGTCTGCTCTTAAGGAACAGCAGAGCAGATGAGTTTTTATTCTAATTTTCAAGCAAAGATTGTATCTCAAGCAGGGTTTTTCCACACTTTTTGTGTTGTGTACAGGAGACTGGGGTGGGTTGCCTTTCCTCAGAACAATTCAGATGAAGATCCAGCCCAAACTGGTTTGCAGGAGACACTGATATTTCTCATCCAGCCACATCACTTCTTAAAGTATTTTAAAACCCATTAAATTCAGAGCTCATATGCTTGGGAGGGTCCCCTGACACACACGTGGTCTGTGCAGTTTTACACTGCCTGCAGACACAGCTCAGAAACAAGAGTGAAAATTTCCCATTCGCTTCATGCCTTTGCTGTGGATAGTAGTGCTAATTAACCAGAGAGATGTAAATCCATTTCATAATGGATAATTTCAGTGGAAACTTCCAGCTGTCCTGAAACTGGTTTGTGCTTGGAATAGAGACTAGAACCTGGCATTTTCCCTTCATTCTGAATGCTACCCAAATGTATTCATTCCCTAACCCCTGTGCAATGAAGAGTTTGACTGGTGACAAAAACTACTACAAAAACTGTAGTAGCTGTCCCATCTGTGGACCTGTCCAACTTAGAAATACATCCATACCCAGAAGGCTGCTGACTGAGTAGCTTAAACACTGAACGTTAGTTTAATTATACATTTTACTCTCTAATCTGAAGTCTGCATGTGTACACACATGCACATAAAGTCATATTTTAAAGTGTTACATCTATGGGTAATAGTGCAGCTTAGGAAAGAGGAAATTGAAGTTTTCAATCAACTGTAAGCTTGCAGTAACATTCAGTTAAACAAAACCACTCCACACACGGAGCCCCACTGACAGCATTCAGCCTCACCAATTTGTGTGCAAACACCAAAGACAACATTATTTGTGTTTACACACAAAGAAATAATCTTTGCTTTGCTTCCACCCAAGGCACATTAAGCCTGAAAAGCAAAGGCAGGCACCATAGTGTGCTGACTAGAGAAGACATCTCCAAAACTGCCTCTGGATCCCAGCAATTAAGGGAGTTGGATGGTGACCCTTCGAATCCAATCTGGGACATTGTTTGGATGTGGGATAAATTAGTGTAAAAAGGGAAATGTACTTTGTGTTACACCTACAGCCCACCAGACCTCTCCTGGCCTGGCTGGTGGTTGGGCAGTTCCCATAATTTTGGGTTATCTCTGACTGTGCTCTGTGGCAGTTTCTCCCTGCCAGTGCCTTTCCTGGACAGGAAGCCCAACAGGATTCAGATGGGGTGGTTTGTAGCACAATTTTTAGGGATTCATTTCAAAGCTCTGTGGCTCCTGACCAAGGGATTTACCTGAGCTGCCAAGAACAGAGCTAATCCCCTGTACCTCTGTAGCAATCCAAGAAACTGAAAAAGGAGCTTTTTGGGAAAAAAAGGTGTGAAGTGATGCTCTCCATGAGCGACCTGCTCTCAGCTGTCAGCAGCCACGGCCACAACATGCAGCTTGCAGAGCACAAAACTCTGCATGCAAGGACCAGGACAGTAAGACCAAGATCCACGACCCTAAGTTAGTTCAATTCTAATGACTTACTCACAGAACCTGATGGGTTTACCTCTTTTTTCTTTTTTTTTTTTCCCTCAAATTGCTTTTCTGTACATGAAAAAAATTATGAAGTGATTGAAACTGAAGGTAAAAACCTCCAAATTTCTTAGGTTCTTGCCATGTCATAGCTAACTTGTAAGAAACAGATCAGATCCAATATTCTCACTTTCCAAATCAACACAGAACCAAGTTTGAATTAAAACTTCATAATCTACAGATTCAGGAATTCTCTTTTTGACATTTCCCATGGTCAGACAGTGAAATGTAGCCCCCCCTAAAATGAGACAAAAAGCCATTCTATGCCGAAATGCTAAGAGCCCTTCATATTCACAAATTCCTCATCTCATTTTTCAAGGAGAATCTCTTGCAGAAACATTACAAAACCATTTTCTTCCCCTTTCATCTTTGTGAAACAGCACATTATTTCCATGCAGGGAGCTGAGGTGCAAGAGCATTAAAATCCAAACAGAGTCATTATGGTGACTGAGCAACCAGGAGTCATTTCTAACTAAACGCAGCTGCAAATCTCTTGCTTCAGACCATGACACCTTGGAAGCTCCATGGACTGAACAAAGGCTGAAGAATTTCATCCTCTACCCAAATAAAGTAATAAAGGACATAATCCCATTGCAAGGAAAATAAGGCTGAAATGGCAGACTTTGATATAGAGAGAACAGAAATGCTGGGCCAAGCTAAATTACCTCTATAGTTTTTATACTACATGTGACAGCTGCTAGCAATGCTCATTCAAATGGGAAAAGGGTCTTTGATACTCTGTTTCCAGTAATACATTTTTGACACACAGACAGTAATTATAAAAGTAAGTAGATGCATAGGGACAATTAAGAAATTTAAGCCTCCAGCATCTATTAAATAATTTTATTCTGAGCAGTGAAAACTCAGTACCAAAACTCCCAATATTGCAAAATACGGTGAATTCTTCAACAGTATTTTGAAGGCAGACAGACAGACATTTCTTTGCAGTCTGAGCTGAAAATTTCCTCAGTGCCTGTTACCATACTGAATCTAGGGGGTCATGTTCTTCTGAGAAACAAAGTGTGTTAAGGAATTAATCTCCCTGCAGTACTAAATGGGCTCTGGACACATTGGAGCAGAGGCAAAAGCTTGGTGTCCCTAAAAAATACCACAAATATATCTACTGTTTCCTATTCAAATGTCCCAAACCCCAAATACCAGCCAGAGGTGACTTGCTTTAAAAAACACAATTTTTAAAATGCAGTCTATGAGAAGCCACTTCAGAACACACTGAGCTGTGGGCTGCCAGAATCAAGTCTCAGCCAATTACTTGCTGAAGCTTCAGGAGATAAGCAATTAACACCAAAGTTACACTGTGGAAGCAAAGAAAATTATTCTTTAAAAATAAAGAAAGAAACAAACAAACAAAAAAAAAAAACAATTCAAAGGGAAAATTACTGTGGAAAACTAAAGTGCTGAATGACAGTGTTAGCTGTTTAGTCCATTTTAGGAAGACATATCCTTATTTTGATCAAATAATCCAGTGGATCATGGAATCATGGAAGTTTGGGTTGGAAGGGACCTTAAAGCTCATCCAGCCCTACCCTCTGCCATGGCAGGGACACCTTCCACTATCCTAGGATATCCCAGGGTGCTCCAAGCCCTGTCCAACTTGGCCTTGGACACTTCCAGGGATCCAGGGGCAGCCACAGCTTCTCTGGGCACCCTGTGCCAGGGCCTCATCCCCTCACAGGGAGGAATTCCTTCCCCATATCCAATCTAGACCTGCTGTCCTTCAGTTCAAAGCCATCCTGCCTTGTCCTGCCACGGCATGTCCTTGTCCAAAGGACAGAACAGGTTTCACCACAGTCACCATGGGAGAGAGGTCTCTGCCAGGTGGTCACCTGCAATCTCAGGAAATCAAAACAGGATATAAAATCTCCCAGGAAACTGGGTGTGCACAGTCAGAATCAGGGGTATCATCTTTAGCCTGAAGACAGACTTAAGACTTAAAAGAAATGTATTCTCCACTTTCCATAACACTTTGAAAATATTTATTAGTGGTCGTTCAGTTCTGAAAAGTAAATTCCATCTAAAATTGATTAAATAACTCTTTTGTGTTTAGCCATTGAAATATTTTGCATTTGATGATACAGTTATAAATTAATTGCAGCAGGAACAGATCTAAGAAGAAAAATTAACAGGTTAGAGCTCTTATCTGGGATTCAGCAGATCTAAGTTCAAAGCCACACTGAGCCTCAGGCTTTCAGCTTAACCTCAGGCAATTCATTTAACCTCCCCTGTACCTCTATTACTCATCTGTACAACACTGTATTTAATAATAATGGCACAATCTTCTTATGTACACTGTTTATATGATAAACATACAAAAAAAATCTGGCACTAAGACCTATGTGGGCTCCTACAGACACATACAAGACTGAAACCCCAGACATTTCTCAACAGAACTTTCAGGCACAAACACTATTTCCTCTCAAAAAGAGAGTAAAAAGAACCAAATCTCCCAAAAGCCCAAGAATTGTCATAAAAGAACTGTCAGAAAGAAGACAGAGCAAACTTTTCTTTCAGTATCAGTAGCCTCAGTGCAAGAGTACAATAAATGAGAGATATAGGTCTGCAGAAAAGCCAGCTCAGAGGGAAAAATCACCTTAATTTCAGACAACAAAAGAGAAATGAGGGAAGACAAAACCAATTGGTTCTGCTCCTGTGTTATGGATGGGGAAATCAGTTATTCCCAGCCTTGAGAGAAGAAGCAATGCTGGAGACAACACACAGTCTGTGGTTTCCAAAGGGAAGCTGAGGTGGCAATCAAGTGATGCTGGTCAGTGACAGCAGAGCTTCAAGAGAAGCTTTTTGTATTTTCCATCCATCCTGGTGCATCAACTTCTTTGAAAAGGGAAATCTGGACACAAGTCCTGGCAGAGGAGTCCAGGACACAGAGGAGGGGGAGGATTTTAAATCCAGATGAGAGCCAAAAATAACAATCAGCAGTTTTCTGATAACCTTAGCACTTTCAGTAACCTGTGGTCAAGGTTGGCAGGTAATAACACCCAGTGTATTTTATCAGATAAAACTGATTAACCTTATGGGGCTGAGCCCTATATTAGATTTCCCAATAAATGGCTGTGATTTACCAATCTAGTAGGGATGAGGAGAGAATGCAGAGCAAAGAACTGCACTTCTGCTTCCTTATAGCCCTGCCACAAAGCAACTTCTATGCAGAGCTAAGGAGAAAAGGCAGCCAAGAACTGATCAAACAAACCCACAGAAGACACTCAGACACGACACTGGAAATAAACCACTTCACTTAACTGAGCTGCATTTCTTAAAGAGAGAAATCTGAAGAAATACAAAGGCATTTCAAAAGAAGATACTCCTAACAGATACCATGGGCAGCAGCACAAGCAAGCTGGCTGAGAAAGCAGATTCAGCTACTAAAGCAAAATGGAATTCACATTTAGTTAGTGGAAATCTACTGGATACCCGAGGGTGATGAACATTAAACAGTGTGAAATTTTATTGCATTTTTCTGCTCCCCTCCTGGGATTTTTATGACGATAACCATTTTTTGCATATGAACAGTGTGAGCTCCAGAAGCTCCACTTTAATCGAAGATGTTCCATTAAAATTTAACATGCGCCAAAGGTTTGAGTGCTGAGGCTGCCTCGTGAAGAATGTCATATTTAAACAGTTGGTGAATTAAAGCCACGTTATGTTGTGCATGGTAAGGTGACTTACCCAACAGGTTCTGAAGCACAGTGAATTTGCTCTGTCGATAATTTGCAACGTATTTAAATATTCCTGGTGCACAGAAACTTTTAACTGCCTTGTCATGCAGAAGATGGATTTCCTGAACACCCACCTACATTGTTAACGTTTGTACATCGCTACACTTTGCATTGAGTACACAAATATTCCATTTTATAAAGACTGTTGCTATTCCTCAAAAAAAAAACCTATTCTCAGCAGTCACTGTGGGTCAGACCAAATCTAATCTAGCCCAGCATCCCATCTTCAACAGCAGCCAAGGCAGATGTCTTTGGAAAATACAAGAGCAGGACAAAGGCATACCAAAACTTTTTTAGGCTATTCTCCATCTTTCCAGCAACTTCTTTCTCAAACTCTTTTTGAATCAAATGTGGTACCTTTGTAAAAATAAACCAAAATGTATTTTTCTTTCTTTGTTGTTCTCAGTCCCTTTTTGAACTTTGATACCACCCTACTGTGCAGTATCCCAAAATTTAATCCTACTCGTCATGATGTGCTGTTTTACACCTGCAGATTTTATTTGCTGGTCTTCAATTCCTGTAGCACAGACAAGACCCTCAACTTAAGAAAAAGCTGTGTTTTCCTGAACACAAAAAGACAGCAATAAGAAAACAGGCAAAGGAAGTTGAGGTGATAAAAATGCACATCCACACAGTGAAGAGACAGGCAATTCTTCACTAAGCAGACATCTTACCTGGCTGCAGGAACTACTGCAGAGAAATGAACAAAAATTCACAATAAATTAAATTATTTTAACACATTTTTTACGGGTAGCACACAGATAACAAATCTCTAAAGAAAATCCCAAACCAGATTACAACTAGGTTTTTATAGCCCCGAGTATCTGAGAAGTTTTATGAGACAGAGGAGAGAGTCAGCAGCTGCACAGAACACCTTTCATTTAAAAGACAGGATAATAAATGAATATAAACACAATGGAAGGAACAAGGAAAATAAATACTGTCTTGTTGTCCTTAGTCATGCTTACAGCTTAAAAGGCAGGTTGGGGGCTGCAGCTATAATGAATCCAAAAACTAACCAGCACTTGGATTTTAAGCAAGGAAGACAAATAGCAAACAGAAGGGACTACATGAATAAAATGTCTGTGAGTAAAAGGATGGGAAAAACAGAAGGAAAGAAGGAAATAGCTCAGCACTGTGAGCAGCTCAGACTTTAGGGCAAATGAAAAGGTGATAATAAAAGGGGACTAGCCACCAGTGAAATGTATGCAAAAAATGAACCACGGTTGGTACTGAAATTTGAGCACCAGTCAAGAATTGCTGCTGTCAAGAAGCTACAAAAGTCCCTCTGGATAATAAAGTCACTCTGAACTCACAAGATTTAGAGAGATGTGCTCTCAGGGTGACCACAAAGAGATGGAAAAGCTTACCTGGTACTTCCTACTTCCTAAAAACATTGCCCCAGAGTAAGGGAGTACTGAAAAAAGAGGAACAGAGTTTCCTCTGCAAGGTTAAGAAAGGAAACTTGTAAATATACAACAGGGAATGACCTTGCATGGACAGAATGTGCTGACACTCAGTATCAAAGCCCCAGCCCAAACTTTGTGCACTGAGAATTAACAGGACCTGGGAGAGAAGCAGCACAGGAAACCCTCACCCACAAGTGAATGCACACCCTCTCATTTGTTTAGTTAACAATCCAAATAAAAGAAACAAAGGAGGATTTCACCCCCACTTAGATTCCTTTATTCAAAAGAAAGTGTCTTCTACTGCCTTCCACCTCTGAATCCAGGAAGGAAAAAAAGCAAAACATTTCTGTCTGCTCCAAGAAAACTCAGAGCAAGTGATCAGAAGCAGATGGAACCAGAAAGTTTCTGTACCAAACCACAGTTTCCTCTACCCCAAAATTTCTCCCACTGCTCTCTTTTTGTTTTGTTTTTTTTGGAACATCTATTGATTTTCCTCCTCCTCCTTGAGGGAATATTCACAGATGTGCAAAGCCACCTCTAACAGCAACATTAGCTGAAGCAAAAAATGAAATTTACACTTGACTGCCTTCTTCAACAATGTGCAATCACCATTTAATAGGAAAATGGAGCAGAGTGCAAACAGGAAAAGGAAAGGCCTGATTAAAACCCACCCAGCGCCGAGCTGGCGATCCCCCGCTACGGAAACAAGGCACAGGCTGAGCTGGGAGGAGCAGGAGCTCTGCACAGCCCCTGACAGCACTGACAAACCCACACAGAGCTGGAGAAGGGCCAAGGGAGAGTTTTTCACTGAGGAGTGGGCTGGTTGCTACCACAATACATCACCTTGCTAAGGAAAACAAAGCAGGTGCTGAAGGTCCGCAGCCATGAATCCCTTTTTGCTCACTAACAAAAGCCAAACCCATCAAGAAAAACCAAGGGAGGAGTGCTGAGCTCTGAGCAGGGTCCAGCACTGATAGGGCCCATCCTTTTCTACTCAAACACAACAGAATTTGGGCACAGCTCCATTTCCCAAAGAGAGAGACATCTCATCCAGGAGGAGCTGCTGTTTCAGTGGTGGGACTCCAATGACATCTCAAGCCCTGCCACTGCTCGAGTGCCCTTCAAGCCAGGATATCTCAGAGTACTCAACTCACAGCACTGACAAAATAATCTACCTTCACACCCAGACCATACCTGACAGGCTGATCTTTTTTTGTTGTTACTGTTGTTGTTGTTGTTTTCATTTTTATCATTTATATTACAGATCTCTTATTAATGGATTCTCATTTACACATGTCAGAAAACGGAAAAATCACCTAATTACCTGCTTTTCCCATCAGTTATGGAACAGGGCTAACAATTTACTTTCCACTCTTTTCTCTTCTTTCTTTTTATAGATGTGATTTAGCATCTTCTGTCAGCTGCAAGCTGGAAGAATCATTTTCTAATTATCAAGATTTCTCACACACCAACTCAGAATTATTTGGCTTTTTTTTCCTCTTAAATTAGAAAAATATTCCTTTGAAACAATGTTTCATTTTCAATTGGCTCTGAGAAAAGTCTGAATTTCTGCTTAGCTTTTAATTGATATTCACAATACATTATTAATGACAAAACCAAAAGAATATGATTAGAGCAAACAAGTAAACAACCACATTTTTGTAATGTTCTGGCAATGTGAATAAAATTATAGGAAAAAGCGTTTAATTTTCTTAAGCTAGGCAGAAACTTTACCTTTTTATTTTGCCAAGTATAGTTTTATTTGTAAGATGAGGGAACTTCAAAAACTGCATTTTGTTGTCAGCTTACTATCTCAGAGTGTTAAATTATACATTTACAAGCAGGTTGGTGCTGTGATGCTAGACAACCAGAATACAGCAAAATAACACCACTGGGGGATGAGCATCTCTCACAACCCTCTACTGCTCCAACCAGAGCAGAAGTTACCACCAAATATTCCAGTCACTGTGGAATATCATTTGCCCTGCTGCAGATATTTAGTACTTTCAGAACACGTGATTTTCATAAATCTGCACATCCAAGTGGTTTTGCACCTCACCTCCCTCCTGGAGTTACTCTGCCGAGTTGAAGGCAACTAAACCTCCCCAGACTGAACAAATGGAGAGATGTCATGGGTAAAACCAGCTGTAATTCCACGTTCTAGCAGAGCTCATACCTACAGTGGGCTCCTTAAGCAGCTGTCTGGATGTAAATTATTGGTAAAAGAAACCTGCTACCCCAATGGGCCTCTAGTGCCTCTGAGAATGAGAAATTCCACTGTGCCCAGGAGAAAAGATGCCAAGAGGCAAAGGGCACTGCTGACTTCAATTTCACTGCTGCTTGCCCTCATAAACTGAAAATACTGACAGCACCTCACTCACACACGTAGGGAAGGTGCAGCAGCAGCTGCAGCAGGATCCATCTGAACTGAAATTGCAGATCCCTTCTAGATCCCTGCACTGATACCACACAAGATTAAGAAACCACTACAGACAATCTTCAGAGCAAAGCCTTCCAAGAGAAGTATCACAGGGAAAGGAGCACGCTGCTAACATCTAGAAAACTAAAAGATAAAGATAGGAATTTATCTAATCAGCTGCCTGGGGCAAAACATCAGCGTTGAGATAAGTAATGATCAGAGTTTCACTGCCCAACTGCATGACAGGCAGAATCTGTTATTACAGGCACTGAGGCCTATTACAGGAAAGCTGTATTGAACATATATGGATCATCCCCCATTTGAAGGGAACGTGGGAAGAACACCAAAAAGAATAACAGAGTCTGAGCACTCCTGAGCTCAGGGATTTAACCCAGCCCAGCAGTGCCAGGTTCCAGCTCTGTGTGGGAATTCTATGTCCGATGTACAAGGGAAACAAGCAAACCCTGGAAAGATTCTACATGCCAAAAAATACCATTAATTTTCCTCATCTGTTAAAAAAAAACCAGCAAGATTTACCTCAAAACCCTGCTGGGAAAAGTAAGCAGAGAGTAAGAAGATGAGTAACTCAAGGCTGGGGAGAATGGCCCAGGTGTGAGCAGCCAAACAAACACAGACACAAAGTTGTAGCCCTTACTGAGAGATGTTTATCTAGAGGACAGGACAATCCAAACAGTTACAGTGGCATTCAGAATCATTTCAGCCATAATTTATCTCTTGAAAAAAGCTTTATATTAAATAATTTAAATGCATGTCAGGCGTAAAGCTCCAGTGGTGTATTTTATATTCAGTTCTGTTAAGCCAACTGTTTCGGTAATTCGCTTCATACCTGGGTAAATACTCAACTTAAAAATGTCATTACTTTATTCTTATACACCTAATTCCAGCCTTCCCAAATATATCTAATATAAAAGACAAGTTCCAGATCACAGAAACCAGGTGAATCCAAATCTGGATGGCTACTTCTAAGCAGCAAAACCTGACAGGAACCAGCAGCATCTTTTTTGTTTTACGGGGGCCTGGGTTGTTTGGGGGCTTTTTTGTTTGGTCAGTTTGGTTTGGTTTTGCTTTAAAATGTGATGTGGATGCTGGAAGGTCCCAGCTTCTGGAGCATTACAGAGAATCAGCATCCCAGACCTGGGGCTCCTCCCTTATCCCACTCACAGGCACCAGCAGAAGCCACGGGCTGTGACACTTGGATGCTTTTCTACCCACCCAGTAAAAGATTTAACCTAATCTGTAAGAAATGAAGTCAAAACACCAGCGTCTTGTAAGTGAAAAGATTAATCCTGCTTTGAATTAGATCCAGCACAACAACACACGGGCCAGCAAATTTTGCAGCACTGCATGGAGTTTTGAGTAACAGAGATGATTTCTCCCTCTACAACATATTCCACTTGGGTTCTCACACCATCACCACGGCACCAAGTGTGTGCCTCTGCAGGCACACATATGTGACATATGGCTCAGTTTCTGGGTCTTCCCTTCTTCCCATCCCCAAAGCAGCAACCAGTTCTAATTCATCACCTATTTCTTAAACTGTTAGAAACAAGACTGGTGAAGTTATTTTCACTGTGGAGGGTAATATCAAAACAGATGCTCAGCTGAGAAGGGGGAAGTTGGGTTTACATCCAGAGAGAGATTTTTTTTAACAACCCAAAGAAAATTTAAGAAAATTCTGTTCTATGTGGAGAGCTGACACGTCATTACAAGCAGTCTTTTTAATAGCCCAGACACTGATAATTAGAGCAGTGAAGAAAAAACATGGAGACTTTAGGTTCTCTGGGAGGTGAGCACAAAAATTTATCAATAGATTTGATCTCTGTGCCACAGACGGTGCTGAGGAGCCTGAAACTGCTGTGGTTTGTAATCCCAGGGCAGACACACATTTCAGGACATTGCTGTATATTGCAGCTCAGAAATTCCAGAACAGGAATTACAGAGGTGCACATGAATGAGGACAGGCTGGCATCCAGCTGGTCACAACACAGAGCAGGACAAAACTACTAAGGATCTAACAAGGATGTGGCTTAAGAAACAGAGCAGGAAAATTGCTGTAGGTGTAAAACAGCCCTGACATGCACAGGAAGCTGTAATGTAGCTCCAGACTCTTCTCAAACACTTTAGTCTGCAAGCCAGCAGTATCTCCAGCAATATTAATAATTCATTTTAACATTAGCTGTTAACCTGAGAGTTGCTTTGAGGCAAATATCAAGACAGGCTGAAGACAAATGGTGCTACCAAAAGGCAACAGATATAGCAGAAGAAAAACACACTTAATGAAGATAACCCATTCTCTGGGGGGCTTAATTCACTACTAAAAGACAGTCTTTTGATTAATTCAAGCAGTTATTTTTCTGCATATAGCTGTTTTGATTGAGAGGCCAGCTCATCAAAAGGTGACAGGACAGGATAACAGTTTAAC
Source organism: Trochalopteron elliotii (assembly GCA_024734555.1). Classification (NCBI taxonomy): domain Eukaryota; kingdom Metazoa; phylum Chordata; class Aves; order Passeriformes; family Leiothrichidae; genus Trochalopteron; species Trochalopteron elliotii. The sequence goes on from JANPWX010000033.1 coordinate 2,994,908, forward strand.
ATTTCAAAAACTCTGTTTAAAAAACTATGAACACTCTCAAAAAGACAAGAATTATACTTGTTTAAACAACTGGACTCCCTGCCACAAAGAGGACTCAAGAGTTTAATACATTTTTTAATATAGGACAAATAAAAAAGCCCCAAGGGCTTCCACCTATGAGTAATACAAGAACAAATTAAATTGTACAGGGAAAACAGAAAGGAATTTTCTCCTTTCTTTTCTAGTAGGTCTCTGAACCTTCCCTTTATAAAACTACCCTGGGTGACTGACATTGTGCTAAGTCCTCAGTCACACAGACAAAAATTTTATACTTGTGTGACAGACAAAATCAATCAGACATTGGGTTGGACACACCACTGGCAAACTGAAAAGACCAGGCAATGGCTTTTCATTCTGAGCCTCAGCACACTCCAAGGACTCCTGTGCAGCCTTTTATGGGAGCTTCTCCAGTGTCCTAATTAGGATTTAAATTGACTTGAAGTGCTCTAATTCAAAGTGTCTCTGATCCAAAGCCTGGCTAAGAAGTTGCCTGTCCTCCACACACCTGTGGAAAGAAGTTCTTCTCATCTAATGGAAACTCAAGAATCAATCACAGGTATTGACATGGCATTTCATCTTAAATCTGATCTGAACCTGAAAGGAGGGTTTGATCGTGCTCCTAAAGCCAGATTGATCTGCACTAAGATCCATCTGAAACAGAATCACTTGCCTTGAGATGTTCCAGCAGATAAACTACTGAGTTTTCTAGGAAATGGAATTATGTCTTCACAACCATGAAAAATTTGGATTACACATCTTTTGTCATTTTGGATTCTTTTAAATGCAGCTGATTAAAAGAAGATTACCTTCTATTTCTGAATACAGTTGTATTTCTTCACTTATAGGTACAGCTTACCAACCTAGCAACTACAAGCAAGAGGCATCTATACCTTATCTCCTGTTCCTGATCACCAGCTGTGGAGTTACACTCTGTCCTGCACAACATGTCCAGCAACCATCCACCCTCGTGCCAACACAATGCTTTGGATGACCATGCCAAAAACATAATTTAAAAATGATGGTATAAGATGGTAGAATCAATCTTTATAAGGGGAAAGCAGCCACTTGTATTGGTTTGTGTTTTACGGTTCGTTGGTCTGGGTTCTTTTTTTAAAAACAGTAAATTATATAATGAAATAATATACTGTTTATTTTACTAATAAATAAATGGTTTTTATTAAATATAGATACATTTACATGTATACACACATGTACATTTACATCATAAATCTCAGTTCTTGATCTCACAAGCCTGGGGTATCTGTAGTAAAGTAATATTTACACACTGTGGAACTCCATGACACACACATGGAATGAATGAGCAAGAGAACTCTGTGCTGACGAAAACATCAAACACTTCCCAAGTTTTCTTTCAATCTGACATGAGCAAGGACAATAAAACCAAGACTACCAACTCAGACCCCATGCCAGCTTCTTTAACCTTATCCCCAAACTGAACATGTTTGGAGATTTTTTTTTTTGTTTTTATTCTTTGCCTGGAAATTTTAATAGAAATCTTATTGTACATTTGAAAACAGCACAAACTTGAGGGATTATATCAAATAAATTCCGCTGGGATTTGTGTCCGCTCTAATCCCCTATTCAGTCTCAATCTCATTAACATACCAGGCTTAATTGGCATTTCATCCCTGCATTGTGTCTCCAAAATGAACAAGGTGTAATTATGTTAAAAAGAGCACTTCAACGGTTTTGGTTTAATTCATGTCATTCATCCGCGTCAGAATGAACGCAGATGTTCCATTGCGGGACACGGCGAGAGATGAGCAGCTTTGAAATCTACACTTCTGAGCTGAAAACTTTATGGTAAAAAAAGTTATTTAAGTGAAACGTACAACACAGTATTTTCTTCCTTTGTTTCCGTGGCTATACAACATTAACTTTCAAAAGCTGGTTCTGCTTAATTTGATTTTTCATTTTCAAATGAACAGCTGTGTTTAAGTCTAAAAGGCCTTTGTTTAAGCATACAGAGCCCCAGAAAAGGTTTGAACAAAGCATCTTTCTGTAAACACTTGATTACCAGGAAAGGCCTGGCTTCCAAAGTAATCTCAGAGTGGTTTTGCTCTAGGTTCTCTTTTAAAGGAAAAAAAATTGCATCACTTCTCAGATGTCAAACAACAAAAGCAACAAATGTCTTACTAATTGCATAGGCTTCTTGTAGTCAAGGTAAATAAGAGAAGATAGACGAGGATTTTCCAAATGGCCATTTTCCATCCTTTTTCCCTCCCTTTCCCCAGTTGCAGACACAAACCTACCTTCATTAAAACCACAACTAATGGGCATCGTATTTAAATTGTTCAGAGAATCAACCACTGTAGTTTTGTGGTCAGACAAGTCCTCTTAATACTGATAGTTCCCAGACAAAGGGAATATTTGCATAAGATATGCCATTTTAATTAATATATAAGCTGTCAGGTAAGTCATTTAATATGAATTCTTAACCAAATATTATTGAACATTAAGAAAAAGGCTCAGTGGGAAGCTCAAGAATTTGCCCAAACTTCCAGTTTCAACATTTATTTTGTTAGTGAAGTACTCCCCATTTCATGGTTCTTGTGTGGAAGCAAATGCTTAAGTATAAATCTCTTTATTAAGATTAGTATGCTTTCTTAAGTGATTACAGCTGGAAGTACTTTGGATATTTAAACATACCTCCCAATTCATTTCCTATTGTATTTTTCCAACTATGAAACATGAGAAATACATCATCTATTGTATAAATTCTGTAATTATCTAATTACATGGCATCAGGTAAATATGTGACAATTTAGAACAGTAGGTAAACGAGTAATTAGGGAATTAAGATTTATTATTCAGAATGCATAATAATGATGACTGAATCAAAGGTGCATCCAATCAAAGCAGCAGCAGAAGCACCTCGGTGGTGACTCTTAATTCTCACATAACAGGTGACTGGAGTGAGATAGCCAAATGCACCCTGAGTAATTCATTCACAAACTGTTTTTTTAAAAATCATTTAAAGGTTCTGGTCAAAATTAGTGTGATGGAAAATCATTAAGAAAAGCACTGACAGCACTCATAAGAAATACTGATGTGTTTTTAATAGGGTAATAGCAGTTAATGCTGCTTTATCAAAATATGACATGGATTTGGAAATCTGAAAGGAAATTCCTCCTAGCAAGTACTAACACACAACACTGTGCCTTTATCACCTTAAAGGAAAAGAATATGAAATGCTATTGCATCCCTTTGTATGCAAAGAGTTCTAACTTCCTCTCACTTAAAAAAATTAAAATAACTACACTCACCTCTGGGTGAAAAATCCATACTTTTAGGATTTTTTAATCATTATTATTGAAAGTCAAGGTTAGACATTCTGTGCATTTTTTTTTCCTCCCCTACACCACCTATTTACAAAAGTCATCTCCACAGGATAGAGAGCAGACATCTCAAGGATAACTTTCTTCCTACAAGTTTTGTGAAAACAAGCAGCTGGTGAGGAGACAATTTGGTATTCACAAATTCACCCTTAATTTCTCTAGTCCCTGATCTAATTGGTGGTGTTGAATACAGCAGCACACATGCTGCTATCCAAAATACTCTGTAGGAAAAGAGCAACAGGAAGAAAAGGATGGTTGTTTTTCAGGCTAATGAAGAACCAACAGAAAAATTAAGCCCGGTTTAGAGAAAGCTAATTAACCAAGACAGAGAAATCCAGAGGAAATTAAAGCTGTTTCATTGTTCATGAAAATGTTTGTTTGGTCATTCTGGTAAGAGCTGCTAAAAGGTCTGTTCAATATTAGAAATACTGGGAGTGCTTTTCCAAGAGGAGTGGGACACCTCAGGCCCCCAGCTCACAGACATTCAGGCTCCATCACCTTGTGCAGTGTAAACCCAGACTCAGGTGTGGTCCAGCTCTTCACTGGATTGAGTCCACACTGCTGGAGAGTGTTCCCCATCACTGATCATGGAATCACAGAATGGTTTGGGTTGGAAAGGACCTTAAAGATCATCTCCTTCCACCCCCTGCCATGGGCAGGGACACCTTCCCCTATCCCAGGTTGCTCCAAGCCCCATCCAGCCTGGCCTTAGCTACACACTTCCAGGGATGGGGAGTCCCCAACCTCTCTGAGCAGTTTTCTTCCTTTCTCTGCTGATGTACACAAAAAAGCATAAAAGCAGGAGAAGCTGATTGAGGAAAAAAATTCAAGTTTATCTTCAATGCAGCCAGATTTAATACAAACCAAAATGTACTCACTGATTGCCAGTAATAAAAGTCTGTTTATTCCATGCTACTGTAACTTGGGAGCTAGAAATTATCTCCAGCAATACCATTATGTTTAGTATTCAAAACTTACAAACAGCATACGACCCTCTGGGCTTGGAAACAAGTCCAAAATCCGATCTGTGTTTTTACTACAATATTGCATTTATGACCATACAGTACAGTTTGAATATGAGCAGTTTTAAAGCCACCTGCTGTTGCAAAAGTTATTTTCCATAATTAAATATCTTCGTATCAAAGTCGTCCAGGTCATCTAAAAACATGTGATTTTCTCTCACACACATAATCCAAGTCAGCATATGCTATGAAATAAAACCATAACTATAAGAAAACCGGCAACATAATGTCATGAAAATGATTATTGCAAATCTCAGACCTCAGAGAAAGCAAGACCTTATCTTACATCACTGTCTTCATTCAAATAACAGCTGCCATAAACTTGAAATGATCCTCAATGCCAGTTGCATATTTTATTATCTTCTGTGACTTTGCTTTTTACCAGGGTCTAACATCACATCCCTGGCAGTGCTCAAGACCAGGATGGACGGGGCTTGGAGCAAACTGGTCTAGTGGAAGGTCTGCCTGCCCAGGGCAGGGGGTTGGAACAAGATGATTTTAAGCTCCCTTCCAGCCCAAACCATTCTGTGATTCTGTGATTTATCCTGTTAAACCACAGCAGGTTCTCTGAGCAAAATCCCACATAGCTCATCACACACCAATGAAGGGCCACAGGACTGTGCCCTCAGTGTCTCTGGATGCCAGCCCCAGAGGGGCTCTTCTGAGAGGTTCTGAGCTCCCTGAGCAGCCTTAGCCACAGTGCTGCTGTGGAACTGCACAGCCCCTTGCTGGGCACAGCCTCCCAAACCTGCCACAGACACAGAAGGCAGCAAATGGAACGTGTGTGGTGTCTGCTCAGGAGATGGGAGTGATGCACATCTCATCACAGGGGGTACAAACACCTCCCTCTGCAGCACTTCCCATCAGGTGAGGGGATGTGGGACAACCAGTGACAATCACAAACCTCTGTGAAACCCAGGGAAAAAGCTGCAGTGGTTCAAAGACCATTGAAAGAGTTCATATGGTCTGCAATTCACACCTGCCATTGTCTGGAAGTTCATCAAGAAGAAAAAAGCATCAGCTAAACATCCCAAATGCCACATACAGGTCCCAAGTACCAAGTGAACCATCCATTTTAAAGAAAGCTGATTACTGTGAAAATCAAAAGCCATGCAGTTCAGCTACTGAAAAATTAATGAACTTGCTGTTATGATTTAGGTAAGAGAATACACAGGTATGCACAGAAAATTTACAGACATGCAAATATGGGCTTCAAATGAGAATTCTGAGCTTGCTCTTTAAATCTCTAACTCTTAAAAGTCAACCTGTCTAGGATTCAGGGTAATGTAAATGTGAGTGCACAAAAAGTTTCTAACATACAGCTGGGAAGGCTCCAAATGAGCCTGCTTCCCTGTAAAATCAAACATGCTAAAACTGACACCATAAATCAATGAAGAGAGGGAGGCAGGTAAGGATCTGTAGTACCTGAAAGCTTGCTTAACAGAGAGCAAATGCAAATGCTCTGGGAACACCAGTGACTGCAGTCAAAGAAGGAAAAAAGATCAACAGTTATCTTCAGAAAACACTGAAAGGATGCAGAGACAGGAGAAAGTAAACAGTTGTGTATAAAATGAAAATTTTACCAGAGATGAGAAAAATGGTTCTTTATCATCAAGGCACAGAATACTCTCCTTGTCTCTGAGGAAGATAAACTAGAATACCACTGGTGTGAGCAATCAATTTTCCAGCATCAGGAGGTGGAGCTGGGTATTGAATAGGCAACAGAAAAGATATGGGGAAAATCAGGTGGACTGAAAGCAGAGAAGCACATCTCAGTAATTTCCAACTGCTGCTATTAACAGCAATCCCACAGCAGCCCCTTACACAGAACAGGAGCTGGAACAAGTATTTCCTAAAATTTTCAAAAAGCTCCAAAATTCAGCTCAGTTTCAGGTACTGCAGCAGAAAATATGAGAAGCAGGGACAAAAAAAACAACAAAGGCATCATTAAATTATAAAGCAAAATATTTTGGCATCAGATATTTTTAGCAGAAGTTGGCAGGAGATGACATTGAAGTAAACCATAAGTAGCAGAACTGAGAGAAAATTCTATGACTAAACAGAATTTGTGTTAATACTTCCTAGGATAAAAATTCAAGGAACTGGCAGAAGCCGTTCTGTAAGTCAGTTCTTGGCTACAATTCTGTGTTCATAACTTCTAACTATTTTACTGAAGCTTTCATTATAGGTAACCAAATTAAATCAACAATAGACCAACTGTTCTGCTCTGGAAAAAATGTACCTGGAGTCACTTGGGGTTATATCAAAAGTTACATATGTCATCGATTGTGACACAGCCATGTTGGTCTTTCCCTCACCTACAGATCAGAGCATGAAATGCAGCATTCAAAATCTCAATAAATCAATTAAAAGGACATGGAATGATCCCTACAGACCTGGGGTCTGGTCTAGAATGCAAGAGGTCCTTGCCAGGCCTTTCATTTCCATGACAGTCATGAAAAACAGCAAAACCCCAGCTGCTGAAAGGAAAAGTATTAGACCAGGAAATGGAAAACACTGGTGAGAAGACAATGTGCAGAGTGCATCCACATGATAATCCCTTGGGAATGCTTGGTCAGGCCTCCCCTGGTGTCCTGTGCAGTTCCTGCTGAGATGAGCAGCAGGCTGGTGATATATAAAGCCTTTTTTTTTTTTTTAATGCCATCTGTACTATGCCAGAAAATATTTAAGGAATCTTTTTTAGAAATGCCACAGAGAACTGAATATAATATTTCTTTAAATTTTAATGGAACATCAAAATGTTTGGGATTTCCTCCCTTTCTCATATGGAAATCACAGTACATTGTTGGGAAGCAGGCTTTTGTGGTAGTTCTATTATTAAGCCATCATGAAAAATGTATCAAAGACAGTTCCACAAAACTAGTATTTATTTTCTCAAAAGTGAAAACACAACACTAAAAAAAATCCCAACCTATCAGTGTAAAACCATGCAAAAACACAATCTAACAGAACATTAACAAATAAAACCCAAACTAGAAATGTTGTAGAATCAGAAAATCTGACAAGCTTCAATAGATACATTCTCACAATATAAAAAATTGCACACATCTTAGCCCAGCTGTTACACCATCCACTGACTTTCTGCCTGGCCTTTTTCCAGGCAACTCAACAGCTGGAGTGCCATGAAAGAGTGCCCTCACTTCTATATTAGAGTTAAAATATTAATTTCCAGAAGCCACTTTTGCTGTCTGGTGTTGAGGTGTGTGGGGAGAATCAGTTTACAGGGGACATCTTCTCCTCACAGGGACTACCTCAGTGTTCTCTGGACTGTCCTTGTGAAAGATGATCCTCATTTGTAGCAACTTTGAGCCAAGTCCTGTGCCTGAAACAGATCTTGGAGTAGACACTGCTCTGGGGTATTTTTCTCAAAAGCTTTGAGGCCTTCACCAGTACCAAAACCTTTCCAGTGCTCTCTGTGAGAGCCTTCCAGAACATTCACTTTCCAGCCAGAGTCACAGGATCTCTGATGTTCCCAGGGTGTGATGTCACGAGGCTTCACCTCTGACAATGTTAAAATTTTCAGGACGTCGGAGCAGAAACCATTTAATTTTAAACCAAGATGGGGCAGAGCCTGGTTAATCCTTGTGAGATACAAATCACAATCAACCCAGTGGGGAGGAGAGCTGCATCCAGTGGTCTCCACTGCCAAGAGTGAATAAAGTCATGTACTTTGATACTTGTATGAAATGCACATTTTCAGGGCATATGTTCCAAGGAATTGCAACTAGGTCATGGAAGTTTGTACCTCCACATTCCCCATCCCTGTGCTAGCAGCCCCCTGGGAGATATTAAAGTTGCCCAGACAAATCCTACATCATCCCATGGCTCCTGTGATGGAGCTTGGCCTGGATGAGGTCTCCTGACAGCAGCAGATACTCCCTGAGTGTGCCCATTTCCTACACAGGCTGCTCCACCTTCATCTAACAGAATCAAAACACATTCCAGGGAGAAACCACAAGCTCCTGGGAAGGAAGGCTGGAAAGCAAGATGCCACATCTGCAATAATTCCTCCAGCTCACTGCCTGCACCCAAAGGAGCCCTTTGGGGAAGGTGAGACAGGACCAGGCTGCCATGCTGGCTCTGAGGAGCTGCAGAACACAGCACTTTTATTTCAGAGACACCTCCTACATTCTCCCACATTTGGTTTATTAATAAGTCAATGAGACTTATTTACAGAATATATTGATGACACCAGAGTTCCCAAATCTCCCGACACCCTCTGATCAGCAAGAGCTTTTATACCTTGCATGTTATAAATACAGCATCTTAAAAATTAAATAAAAAGAAGCCCTTGAAAATTTTAGTGTGCTAGAAAAAGATATTTCAAGAATAGACCATCAAGTCCCAGCTTTATAGATGTTGTTAAGAAAACAGTTTTCATTCCTTTAAGTTTTTTTTCCTTTTTTTCCATCAGTATTTCTGTCGCCCTCCTTTCGCCTGGGACAAAGCACCAAACTGGATTTGCCAGCACAGTGCACACCCATTCCTCAGCTTGGCTGCTCTCCTTAGGCACAAACAGCCTATAATCAAAAAGAAATAATAATCATAATACAAACAGCTGGATTCATATTCCCCTCTGCAGATTGCAAACCCATATATCTTTTGTACAAAGAGATGAACTCTGTATTTCTTACGGCTAAATGGTATTTGTGTAAAGAAGGATTGCTCCATGCTGGGCTGATGGTTTCACTTCTGTAGGGTATTATTTTGTAGTAACTCTTCTCTTACCAAACTACCTTTTTTTCCTTCAGATGAGGAGAGGAAAGCACAACAACAAGGTAAACACAAGTATTTCAGACTCAAAAGATTTAAGGGTTAATTACAACACGTATTTGTGCTTGTAAGATTAGGAAGTTCTGGCTTGCTACAGTGGTCCTTTCAGTTTGTATTAGAAATGCTCAGTGTCTGTTAAAACTGTCATGACTTTGCTTCCTGAAATATTCATCCATCCTGCATTGTAGCCTCAGTTTGTAGATGACATTTGATTTTTAGTTCTGCAAATTACACAAGCAGTGACTCTCACTCTGGTGTGGATGGCTTTTTGTTTTTAAGTCACTGCTCATTATTGAGGAAAACAATGGATGGCAGCTTGCAGTCATCAGTTCTCATTTCCTTGGTCAGACAGAGCACAGCAAGTCAGGCCACAGCACTAAATCCCTGCACAAACCCTTAAAGACAAGTCTGCAGCCACTGGGAGTTTAGATAAACTCAGTACAAATGATTTCTTCCTCTTCTGACAGCAAGTTGTTCCTTGTTCCAACATGAGAGAAGGTACATGAACAGCCTTGGTCCACAACACGACTCGTGCACCAACCAAATTAATTCTGTTTATTGTCTGAGTTCTGCGATTTTCTCTTCCTCCCTACACCTTATCCCAATTAGCCTTTTCAGTTGTCAGTGTCCTGGGTGGCAAACAGAAAACTCAGAATACTGAGGCATCACCGAAATGCTCTGCCAGAGCAGCAGCAGGCTGGCTGAAAACCCAAGCTGCTTGTAGGGAATGTTGGCGGTCTTTGCAGCCCCAAAAAAGACAAGGCAGCCCACATGTCCCTTCAGATAAACTTGAGCTGGTAAATTAGAGCCAAGGAATCAAGGAACTGATTTTAAAGTGCAACAAAATACTTGAGAGGAGCGGATAAACACGAGCACAGACACTGCTGGGGTGATGTAAACAGTGTTACTTTAACTTCTTTTATTTGCCTTCTTTACACAACAACTAAAACACACGACTATCAACAAAGAAACCCCTGACTTTTCAGCTCAACATGTCTCCCTGTCTATTTACAAGCACTGAATTATTCATGTTGTTTAAGATATATACAGGAAGAGATCCATGTATGTAGGAAAACAGAGAATGTCAACTCCCAAGCATCAGAGCCTTTTCTTAGAAAACTATGAGAGAGAGTCACAAACTGTTTAAGCATCATGGAATTTCTGTAAAACTTCAGTCTCTAAATTACTTTGATACTTAAAAATTTACCTTATGTTCACAATCTGCTCTAATGCAAATCACATTACTCTGGGCTATAGCTCAATTTCATTTTTCTAAGCGAGGAGCTTTTATTGGCAGCGAAGCCTCCGAGAATAAAACTTGGCCTAATTAGATTGTTCACAGTGCCTTTCCTCCAGGAGCAGCACGTGCCATACGCCACAGCCATGGGACCTTGGTGGATTTGTTGTCACTCCAAGGGAAGTTTCATTTACAGCACAGTGGATCATGGCCACGTTCCTGTACACGGAGCATTTTATGGCACATGAGCTCAGCAATCTTTAATGGCAAAACCACCAAAGGCAAGAGCCCCAAGTCCTTGGGTTTTCCTCACAGAGCCCTGACAATGCTTGTAACTCAACTCTGCTGCACCTCAGCTGTGGGATGATCAGCAGAACTCCCTCAGCACTGTGCAACGAGCTCCAACCAATGCCAAGGGTTTTATGTGGATTTCTGGGGGTGATAGGGAAAAAAACCTGAAGTTGTTTTCTTGGAGGTTGGACTACATGATCATTCTAGGTCACTTCCAACTGAACTACTCCATTTTATTCTTCTTACAACTTTCAAGACTATTTTCTTGTAATGGACCTCTTAACAAACCCTTGTCCCCATTCCAAAACTATCCCACTACAAAGGCTTTTCAACTTATCTCCTCTTAAAATTAGTCACTCAATAGTTACCCCCCCACTTTATTAAATTCCCTCTGCTCTGCAGTCAACTGCATCACAGCTGCACAGTCAGAATGATAAATGCCCCAGAATAGCACAGAAGAATCCAAGATACAATGCTTAATTTTGTTTGCTCCTTCGCCCAGAGCCACTTCCTCCTCTGACACAATATTTGATATTGGCTCAGAAACCTCAGATTTCTCCAGGCCATTGCAGGGAGGCTCATTCGTGCACAGCCCTGACAGGGAACTGGAGAGAGCAAGTGAGGACTGTAAACAAACCACATCCTGTTTATGACAGTCGGCACAGAAGAGCCATTTCCCTCCTGCTTGGCACTTCCCAACGTGTCACTTGGCATCTCCTCGCTGCTTTGGAAGGAAAGCTCATTAGAAAATTCATTTACTGCTAAGAAATCCTTGTCCTGGAGGACTGCACTTCAAGTGGGAAGCATCAGGAAGGGATTGCAGCACATCCAGGGGGGTCAGGATGCTGGTGGAAATTGTCAATTTTCCAGGTAAAAGGAATCAGATGTTTCCAAATCGCTGCGTTTCCACATGAAAATAAATGGGTGAGAAGCTGCAGCTCTTCACTGGCTCCTGCCACAGTCCCCATGGCAGATGCTGTGTGCTCCAGAGGCCATTTCTAACTAATGGATCTTTCTAAGATGCATTTTAGTCCTATGACTATTCAATCCTGTCCTTCCCTACTAAAATATAGATGGCATAACACAAATTCACCTCCTACAGAACTGACTATTGTTAGAATGCCCTTCTACAAACCTCAGCAGAAGCCGCTCAGAGAGAGGGGGGAAAAAACCCAGCACACATCCTTCCTTGTTTCCAAACTATTTTATCCAAAATGCCCAAGGCTGGCTTGAGTTTGGCAGGTAAAAAGTTGGAATTTTCTCTAACAAACTATTTTATTCTTTCCATCAGCTAGCACTAGCACAAAGGATGCAGACAATCAAGAATGTGATAATACAGCCCTGGATCACATTGGACCTGGGGGTAGGAGAAAGGAGCAGCAGCCCATAGTCCCAATCAATCACAACAGTCCTTTCTGTACTTGTCTAAAGGTGCCTTGAAAAAGGGAAATAATACCAGGAGAATGCTGCAAAAAAGAGAAAAACTTACAGCTGACAATAGCAGGTTTTGAGACTGCTAAAAAAAAACGTGAATTTGGATGGGTTTAGTTTTTTCAATATAACTTAGAAGCAGATCTTTGCTACCAGTGAAGCCTTGAAAAGTAGCAAGGAGTGAAATTATGACATGGCATAATAGAAATTGAGGCCACAGCCCTGAATTCAGGGCCAGCCCCACAGGAACAGGATCACCATGTCCATCCCATAGGATGGCACCGTGCCAGAGGTGAGGCAGCAACTCAGCTGACTCCACAAGGCACTGAACGAGTCATTAGACTCCACAGGGCTTTAAGCAATTCCTCTGAACAGTCATCTCTTAATAACATTTTTAAATTATCAGATGACTGTGTTGAGTCACTACAAGTTTATCATACAGTTCCTGTGCTAATTATTTCACTCTGGCACAAAGCAGACATGCAAAACAATGCTCTTAGTTTTGGTAAACATTCAATATTCCTTCAGCCTTATAATCATTTATCACACTGAAGTTCTTCTTCACAAAACTCAGAAAAAGTATGTTTAAATTTAGGGTAAACTACGGGGTGAGGGCTGTCAGTGAAGCACTGGAAAGCTGCCATTCTTTAGACCTTATTGACACACCTTTCACAAGGTAATGCACAATGTACATAAATGTATTTATTTGCAGTCTTTCCAGCTCATCACTAAGCAAAATCCTAGGAGTGGAAAAATGAAGATCAAAGCCTACATTTAATGAGTGCTTACACAAATTAGGCCTAATGAGTTTCCATAGGAGGTACCTTAAATTTCCAGAAAGCCAGGAAAGAAGAGAGAATCCCAAATATCACCAACATCGCTGGAGAAAATGGAGAGTGTAAATCTGGCACTTTGGCAAAAGCAGCTTGATAAAAATAGTGAAATGTGTCTGTGCAGACGTGCCTACACAGACACACCACACACCCAAAAATTATATCAAAGACTGAGAACAAACAGCAGCTCAGTCAGAAGGTGCCAGAGCAGGAGAAATTGTGCAGTTCAGGAGGAAAGGCCAGTCTGGGATCTAAAGACAGGAATATCAGATGGACAGATTAATTACACGAAGACGCAGCACATCATCAGTACCCATTTCCCTCTATGAAAGAGTTAAAAATAGCAGTAAGTTTGCCACAATACCCACATCTTAAGCACTGCTGCAAACTCAGAACATTCTTTCTGAAGTCATCCTGGGCAAAGAGAAGTCTGTGAAAGAGCAATTAAGTATATTCCAGACTGGGTTCAGCTGCCTGCAGGGAGCCAACAGATCCCCCTGCTCCTGTGTCACTGCAAGTAACAAATCAAGCAAGTGCCTGGCTCGACTCCCACACAGGAAGCAAATCTGTTTACAGATCCTGGAATAAATAAATAAATGAAACTCAACACTGGTTAACACCCAAAGTTCTCCTCAGTGCACGGAATAAAGAGCAGAGGAGTGAAATGCCAATTGCAGCAGTCGCACCCCATTAAAAGAAGAAACCGAGGGAGAGTCTGAGGTCTGTGTGCAGCTGCAATGTGCTAACAATGCACAAACAAGGAAACATCTGACATAAACAGGCTTTTCTCAAAGGCAAGAGGGACACAGGCAGAGCAATAATGTGCATGTCACATGAGCAAGGTTTAACTGAAATTAGTTCATCACTGTAAAAAAGCTAACTAGCATCAAGCTGTTCCAGGCACTGAACAACAGATGAACTAGAGACCTGATCTGTCTGTATGAAACACTGTGTATTTAAAGATAGTTACAATCTGCATCTTCAGAAAAAAAATGTCATTTAATTGTTATGGAGAGAGAAATATATTTATATCCAACTCCAGTGATTTCAATTCTGCACTGCATTGATCCAATCCACTCTGGACTTGGTCTGCTAAATGCCAGCTTTTGATGCAGCCAAGCTACTGCAATCGCCCAGGGAATACACAAAGCCATTAAGTACATACCTCCTGTATTGTTATTTTTACCCAAAAACAGAAACAGAGGTTTAATTTTGTACAAGGCCTTCACATCTGGCAAGGAAAGGTACAACCTCTGAAGGGAAAATAAAGGAGAAATACCATATGGTGCTTTTTACCATAAACAACCTTTAGAATCATTTGGCAAGGAGTCAGTTCTGGACTTCTTCAATCCTGTGAGAGAGATTAAAAAGGAATAAAAATAACCTGAATTAACTACACAGGATTAGTAAAATCCAACAATCTCTTAGGAGTCAAGTTTTGGGCTCAGAAGAGGTGCAAACAAACTCAGCCCCAAACACCAGCCTAAGAAAAACCCTCTTACAAAGCAAAAGATATGAAGCAACAACTCTCCAGAGAAGAACAACTGAGTCTGAATTTAGCCAGTGCTACTATTACTATCCATCACCCTCTCAACCTAAGGGAAACAGAGAGCAATACAATAAATACATGAATGTTTACCGAGTACTTGGAGAACTGCATGATCTTGTGATGCAAATTAATCTCTACTGCTTGGTCAGCTTATTTAACCTATTTAAACTCTGTCTCAGCTGCCTCATTTATAAAAGAACTTTTGCCAGATATGGGATTTCAACACTCCAACCAGTTAAACAACTAGCAACAACCATCAAACTATACTTACCAGAGTCCACTCAGGAAGGTTTATTGTTCCTTCCTGTTTTCCCCTACTACTTGCTTTGTTTTGTATCTACTTGTTTGTTACAGCTTGAATGAAATTACATTTCCAACTAATTAAGATAATAACTCCTTTGTGGATTTGTTTTGCAACTGAAACAGCACAACAGCTCTTGTCTCTGATGGACTCAGGGTAATAAGGAGCCAAAGAGTAACAAAACTACCCCAGAGATAAAATGTAATGTCTTTAGATCTATAACAATATTAAGGAGAACTAGTACAGAAGAGAGCCAGGATGCAGCTTTGTGATGTTCAGGGCTTTCCCTCATTTTTGTGGGAACAATTCTTTTTCCAGTGAAACTGAAGGGTAATCAAGGCAGACACAAGTCTTCCAAGACATATGATGCACCCAGCATCACCTCAGGAAGTTCTCAAGCAGAAAACCAGAAATGTCTCATTTTCATTGTCTTTCACAGGTCCTCAGCACTAAATACAACCACAGTATTGAGGCACCAGCAGCTTTGAGGAAGAACAGACAAGTACTTGACTCCTTTGGTTAAACAGCTTGGGCAAAACACACTCACTCTACTCCCACTTTTCTGAAACAAATTAGATGTGAATAATTAGATGAGGGTAAAGGAAATCCAGCTCAGTAGTGAGAGCACTGTTTGAATGTCCATCTTACAGCACTCCCACTGCAGTGACTCAAGAGGGGAACATCTTCACACAAAAAATGCTTTCATAGGTCTGCTTTCCAACAAAATGTCTATTTAATTAGAAAACCTCTCTTCTTAGATCCAAGTGAGAAAGGTCTGCACACATGGACCTGAGCATCTCCTGGTAAATGAAGAGCACATCTGCACAGATCACGTTTTACTTGCTGGTTTCCAAGGATTCTGTGTTTGCCCTGGGCACCACTTCAAGAAATACATCTTATTGTTTTGGAGATACATCTAATTTAATTGCTTATTAAATTTCACAAATTGCTTTTCTGGGTAGAAGTGATTAATAGATACACTTGTAGGTATCCTCCTCCAGAAGTTTTCCAACAGAACATTTAGAATAAACAGAACAGCACTTTCATGGCTTCCCAAATTAGTGTTTCTCCCTGCTACAAAACAGTAAAAGTTCACTTCAAAGGTAACATTTCAATCTCCAACAGGTGAGCACACATTCCAAGAACTACTGCAAGAGCTCTACAGCCCTTTTCTTTTTTAAACAATGGAATTGTATCTGAGATTAACAAAGCCATGTATGTTGTGGCAATACTTGGCAGTATTCAGCACATTTTTAAGGGAACAGACTGATTTTTTAAAAGTCAGCAGTGAAAAGTGGAGGTTATTTTTGGTTACTGGCACTTAGCTCAGCTCTAGCTTCTTGTCACTTTAGCTCCCCCCCCGTTCTGCCACACCAAGCAGGTGGATGCCAGTGGCAGAGGCAGCTCTGAGACCATCAGGGATGAAACCAAGAACTCTGGGATTGCCCCAGAGAAGTGAGACAAAAACAAGGAATGCAGAAGGGCAGGAGGCCACAGAAAAGGGAATATTTACCAGAAATTATAAATGAACAAGAGGTACTGCAAGATTTTAGTTGTTAATTTGAAATCAAACTCAGCCAATCCCAATCATAGGGCTCTCTGAAGGATCAAACCTTTCTTTTCTCCAATGCCTGAACTTTTCCTCTCTTGCTTCTGTCCATTTATCTATCCGTCCTCTGGTGACATTTCTAATGCTCTTACTTGGAATAGAAAGCAGATGTCAAACGTCCCTGCTACAACCACAACCTTGGTGTGGTGAAGCAGGCTGTGCAGACATGGATGAAATGGCCATTTAGGGCCAAAGAAAAAGGAACATTAAAAATATGAGTTAAAGCCAAAGGAATTCAGTTCAAAAATACAGAGTAAATTGAGTCCACCCACTGCAATAGTCTTTTGCAATTTTCTGCTGCAAAGTTCTTTATAATTAGCACAACACCAAGCATGTTAATCCTCAGAAAAATCAATGGATTCAACTTTGGAAGACACAAAGTGAAATTCTCCATACTGAAATGTCTCTCTTTAGCTCCATACTCATTAAGAAAAAGAGGGTTTAAGAAAATCAATTATGGTCTTAACCTGCTCAGTCACACAATGCATGTCAGGAGAAAAATACAAGTCTTCTTAAACAGCTGTTATTGAGCAGGTCCCCTTCCAGGCAGCCTTCTCTGACCATGTTAAATTACCTTATGCACACACACAACATCAGATACTTCTGTAATCCACAAAACCACCTAACTAGCAAAGCTCAATTTCCTTTGGACTGTGGTTGTACATCTAATTTCTACCATACAGTAATAAATCAAATGTCCTCCCACATCACCCTCATCAGCCCTACATTGCCCACAGTTCCTCTCTCCTCTCCTCCCCACACTTTCTCTCCAAATCCTGTTCCTTATGAACGTGTGGGCTACAGAACACACCCTCCTTCTCTTTGCCACTGTCAAACTAAATAGAGCAAACCAGCTGTCTGTTTTTGGCTGGAGTGAAAGCCATATCCTTGCTCCCTCCTTTCCACAAAACTCCCTGGATTTAAAAGAGCTGTCCCCATCTCTGGTGTGACCAAGGCAGCCAGAGGCTAAGCAGGGAGGGCCAGAGGCCAATGAACATCCAAACTCAAAGCCCAATGAAACAACTCAAAAAATAAATTTTTCTTCTGTTCTTAGATAAAAAGCTGGTCTGATACCCTAGGAAAAATCTGCAACAATTCAATCCATTCAATGCAAATACCTCAACACCTCTGTATCTGTTTGCAAAAATAGTATTAAAACTAAAGTCTAGGACAAAAAAAGTTCAATCATCCACTCTAAACAGAAGGGTTAAAATCCCTGTCATCTACAAAGCAACCTGGTTTAGTGAAAGGTGTCCCTGCCCATAGCAGGGGGTTGGAACAAGATGATCTTTGAGGTCCCTTCCCACCCAAACCTTTCTGGGATTTTATGCTTTACCAAAATCTCCTATTATCTGTAAACAAAGGTACTGATCTCAGCATAAGATTTCCAAACCAGATGGAGACTGTCCAGGCAAATGAACATGCACCATGTCTTCTCTTGGAAGACACTGATAGATGGATGGATAATCCAGTTAATTAACAAAAGGACAGAAAAGCTTTGCACAGTTAAATGCCCCAATCAAATCCCATCATGATTAACAGCTCAACTGTCAGGGTACTTAACAGGAAAATGTCACTTCCAGCATCTCTTTGGCAGAGACTTAAAAATCAGTATCTGTGTGAGCCCAGTCAATGGAGTGAGTTATGATTATATGAGAAGCTCACCCACGTCCCCCTGTGTCTGAACTTGCTCACACCCCAAAAACTGGTAACAGCCCTTAAAATAAACCTGATCACAACACTCTTCCTCAAGAAGGTATTTTAGAGGAATAGTAGCTGTTTGACTATGATCAAAGATTTCAAAAGAAATCATTAATCTTGATTTTTTTTTTCTAAAGAACTAACTTCTTCCAGCTCTCCTGAACAAACTGTGGTTATCAACCAATCTGCACCTTGCCATGTAACATCTGGCAAAGACAAGAAACCAGAACTAAGTATTCATAATACTCCTGTTCATAATACACATGAAATGTGACTGTCTATGCAAACTCCAGCCCAAGCTGCAAATCCTCAGTTCTGAATTCACCATTTCTGCTTACCCCAAAGGCCAGTACAGCCTCCATCTGCCCACAAAAACTTCCTGCTGCCACATTAAGTGTGATGTACCTCACTGGAACAGACTGCAGCTTTCTACTGCCTCTGTAACTACGTCCTTCAGCAATGGATTTCATATTTCCAGAAAACCAGGCAGGAACATATTTATTGCATGTTTAGATATAAAGATTTTAAGCCAAAAGAAAAAAAAAAAAAAGACATTTGAAGCAGGAAGAGAAAGAAGTTGCCTTTTGCCTTTGTTTCCTTTCTCCTAAGAAGGTCACAAAGGAAAGGTTATTTCTAGGGAACTCTTCGGCTTATGCCACTATTTGTCTCTAGCATGGGTTAAATATTTTGGCCTGCAGTACACTAAATTATGCTTTTTCTTCTTCTAGTTCTACCCAAGTCCAGTACAAAAGAACTTCATGAGCCAAACCAGGCAAGGCCCCTTTAGAAATGCATGCAGATGCCCATTTTAAAAGAACATTAAAATGCCACAAACATTAATCAGATGAAAATTACTGAACATCCTTCTCATTAAAAAGAGCTCCCAAACAAAAGGCAAACTGAAAACTTGGCCCAGTAAATACCCCTTGCCATTTTCCCCCCATACCTACAGCACATATCCATGTATAATTAACTTGGTCTAAGAATTCTCATTCATTTCTAGCTTTCCAATATTTAACTAAACTACTCATTTTTCAATTGTCAACCCATCTAAATAACTTTGCCAGCAGCACAGCTCATCTCTTTCATAATTATAAGAGATACGAGGAGTCTCCTTTCATCTTCCAGTGAACACGTGTTTAGCTGGTTTCCAAATACCTGCTGCAATTTGTTATCCAGGGCTGCTTCTTGCCCCTGGCAGTCTCCTTTCTGTAATTCAGCAACATTCTAAAGATCCAACAATGTTCAGTGGCAGCACAGAACTTATTTTAAGATGTTCAACTTGTTTCCTGGTACCTGTTTTTTCCAGCCTTTCAAACTACTGCTACGTATCAGCAGAGTTTTTTTGAACCACTGAACATAAGAACACAAAAAATGTTTTTTCTTCATCTGGATGTACAGCCAGAGTATCTTCTGGTGGGCTCCTTACTAACAGCTGGTTTAAAATTCTAGAAGACACACTCAGTTTATTAAGTAGCTTAAATGATCTACAGCCTTTTGAGGCTGGGTGAACTATCATTGCTCAGTCAGAACTTGTTCTGCCTTCCATTTCCAATCACCTTCAAGCTTAAATTTCATTCAACACACTCATTTCCTCTTTTAATATGGCCAAATCAAGGGAGCATATGGATGTAGTAGTATTAATAAAAATGGAGGCACTCTCCTCTAATGGGGTGATCAACTAATCAAACCTGAACTCGTAAAGCCAACATAATGAAACATTATAACAGCATTATAAAAGACAACAACCCATCTTTCAGCATTTGACAGCGCTGAGAAAAACTAATTACTAACAACACATCACACCAAACAAGAAAACATATTCTCATTGAAAAAGAGTTTATGGCTCCTGGTCAGTGTCTTTCTCCTGTCAACACATTGAGTCGTTTGTTAGCTATTAACTCTCCTGTGTGCTCACCCTTAATGCTGTATTTCTTATCTTACAAATCCTATTGACATAAAATCTCTCTCCACTTTGTACCGAGTCTGTCTTCCACTTCTGCCCTATTAACTCGTGTCAATACAGCAAAGGGAGCAAAAGAAAGCAGCAAAGTCAATAGACATCCATCACATTTTTGTGCAGCTGCTGCAGTGAAGAGGGACACACGACAAAGGAAGTGGCTGCACAGGCCAGAAATTCATCTGCCCAATAAATATGGAGCACCCCAAATATTCAGAGCAAAGACCAGATGCTGCTGAAGCAGAAGCTGCTCTATCTCCACTGTCCTTTTGCAAATTAAAATCTCTCACAAGACAGGCTGTCCTTGTTTTAGGGAAATTACAAGCTGTGGTGGGATATGCCAGATAGTCCCACTTCTTTCCTATGCTTTTTCTGCCCTTCTTGCAATTGCATTTCTCTTACTAAATCACAAAGTACCTCTGGGAATAAAGGAAGGCATCATCACTGAACACTTAACTGGACAGGATGATCTCTTTTCTCCGCCAATCCCTGCAACAATAGGAACACCAGAGATCTGAATTCAGAACAAAGAAGAAAGCATTTATCAGACAGAATAGCAGAGATTAAAGCATTTCTCCCTCTGATTGAATGACCACAGTATCACATTCCCTCTGCTCCTGCTGCTGCAGAGGAAGTGATTGAGCTCTGGCACAGGGGCCTTGCTGAGTGAGGAAGGGGGCAAATCCTCTCACCAGAATTTTAATTTCCTGCTCCTGGAATCAGGAAATCATTACCCAGTGCAGCAGAGAAATGAATGCTACATCACGTCCAATGGTCTCCCTGCTGGCAATTTCTACGTGAGAGAGTTTATTTCAAAGAGACTGGGTAAGGTATTGCAGACCTTTAAGTTACATGGGACCCATGAAGGGCTGAAAGAACTAAGAGACAAAAAGAAAGAAATGAAAAACAGAAAAAATGAAATTGTGAACACAATTTAAAGACAGATGGAAAGAGCCTGAGTGAAATCTGTGACTTCCACTGTGGAGCAGTAAAACACATTAACTCATTTTTCCAAAACACATGTTGCAGAAGATATTATTTTAGTACCTTTTACACATTCCTGGGCTGTACTCAATTGAGGTCTCTCAATTTCCAAGCCTCATTTCTCCTTTCCAGGGGACAACGTTGGGGGTGCCAGGAAGAGAACAAGGTAAGATTCCAAATGCTGGATTGATTCCCAAATGAAGAGCCTTGTGCCTCCTCTCCAATTCATGCTGCTCTGTGCTGAGCAGAGCCCACCCAGCACAGGGACAGACCAGAGGCACAGTTTTTAAATTTTCTTTTTGATTCCTTTTTTCCCTGCTATAGAAATCAAGAAGCAGTGGGAAAGGAATGCAGATTTAAAATAAAAAAAGAAAAGTTAGCTATCCAGATATTTGTTTGGATGTAGACAAAGCTGAATGAGTGATGGGATACCTGTTTTCAACATTCCAAAATAAATCAGTGCTGGCTCCCAGAATGAATAAATGGATGCTAAAAAGGAATTATTAAAATAAATTTATTTAATGTGGCTCTGCGTCCAAGTTCTCTGGCCATTAGACCAGTTGCACAAACAAAAAGCAAACTGATTTATCACAGCCATTACTGCCAGCCTGTAAAGTGATTCAAGTTTACGTTGAGGTTTCAGGTTAGTGGGCAGAGGACTCCAATGTGCCAACTGTGCCTCAGATAGACACCATGTTCCAACCACTTCTGCTTTTGTGACATCTTAGACAAACAGGTCCAACAATTCTGATGCATTAAGGGACTTTTTCTTTGGCTCTTTTAAATGGAAGCAACAAAACAAATTGCTCCTGTTACATGGGATAAAGGATCCAAGCAAGGGTGCTCAGCCTCTGGCTCCTCTGAGCTCCCAGTCTGTGCTGAACTGAAGCCTGGTGTAAAGCAGCTGCTGAGATACAAGTTCAGGATGTGGGAACTGAAGCTGTCACTTGGAGAAACCATCATAAACATTTTACAGGAACATTTACCAACTGTTAAGCCATGATGAAATCAGAACAGACAAAACCACAGGCATCAGTTCTCAAACAGTGTTAATGTCAAAAGGTATTAAATGAAGCTGCGACCCATGTGGAGATCAGACACCAGCCCTGCCACTCTCTGAAGGAAGTTTCAAAGCCAAATGCTCAACAGTTAAGAAATGTCAAACACATCCATGGAACCATCCCCCAGTAACTGCCTACCTTCCCATGCTATTTCAGCTTTTAATGCAGCAGGAGTAATTAACCTCCTGGAAGCAGATGTATGAAATCATAAAGACTTATGGGTTGCAGGTAGAATAATTGCAATTAACAGATAAACTAGAGCTGTTCCTCAGCAGTCAGCTAGAAAGTTTCCCAGCCACACCATATTGTACATATTTATATATATATATATATATATATATATATATATATATATGTACAGCTATACAGTGTACAGAACTTCCTGAACCTTTTTATGAAAAGGAAAGAAACAGCCTCCCTCCTCTCCTCACATTTGGATCGATGCCTCAAAGCATAAACCAGCTCCTCAGATGAAAGTAAAAGGAGGAATTTTTTTTAACAATGAAATTCATTCTCAGCTGTGACAGGCTGGGGTGTTTTATTTCTGCACTAGCTTCAATAAGCAGATGATCCTGGAGTTGCAGTTTAAGCCTTTCAGTGACTTGCAAGCACCCTCCCTGAACTAAATGCATCACTGCAGTGGACACAACCACTCCTTTCTTAATTTTTATGACCTACTATATTAAAACCAGTTTAAATATAATAAAATATGCAACATTTACAGCTACAAAATATGGGAGGGCCATAAAATTAGCCAAGCATAAAGGTAAGGGAGTCTTAAGCATTCTCTGCTCATTTTCCAGCGACAATATACACAGAATTGGCATGGACTACAAAATCAAAAGGAATTTGAATTCAAATTAGAATTCTAACAACCTTTTCTCCTGCCTGCTAGGGGCTCGAGGGACATTAACACACACAGACTCACTCTTCTGCATTGTTTCCTCAGGTTTTCATTCTCACTTTCCAAAATTTGTTTATCAAAGTGGTGATCTGAAATATTGATGATTTACTCTCATACACGGCTGTGCTCAGCTGCAGCTGCTTTGGCAGTAATGACACACTTTTTCTTTCACACTCCACCCCTTTTCTGCAGAAGCTGGAGTTGGAATGTGTGATTTTTAGAATCACAAAATATCCTGAGTAGGAAGGGACTGACAAGGATCATTGAGTCCAACTCCTGGCCCTGCACAGACACCCCAACAATCTCACCCTGTGCATCCCTGAGAGTGTTGTCCAAACATTCCTGGAGCTCTGGCAGTCTTGGAGCTGTGACCATTTCCTGGGGAGTCTGGGCAGTGCCCCAGCACCCTCTGGGAGAAGAATCTTTTCCTAATATCTACCCTGAAGCTCCCTTGACACAGCTCCAGCCATCCCCTGGGTCCTGTCCCTGCTCACAGAGGTTGGAGCTGTCCCTGAGCTGCTCCTGGGGAGTAGCTGCAGCCCCAGTGAGTCTCCCCTTCCCCAGCTGAATAAACCAAGAGGCCTCAGCCACTCCTTGCATGGCTTCTCCTCCAGACATTTCACCATCTTCACAGGTTGCTCTTTCTGTTTTTCCCTCACTACATACCTTTAAAATGTTTTAAGGCAAACCAGCAAATCCACACCGAAGCAAAACTTTTGAGTGTCATAACAAATCCCTGTTGCAGTGCCAAAACAAAGCTGTTCTCACAACTCTTCCTGTCTCTCTGTCACTCCAACAGCACAAGCATGGACTGTACAGGGGACTGAGGCAGCATCTCCTTGCACAGTGGTCTATTCCAGGACTATGGAATATTGCCAGCTTCTTCTCTTCCTTAGGAGGAAGAAATGTTGAAATGGAAGAAATTAAGAAAACACTGTTTTCTTAATAGGATGCTATTGATGAATGGGATACAAAGCTGACTGAAGCAAAACAAAATCTACCTCCTTTCTCTCATGCTTATTTTTGGAAGAATTCAAAAAAACCTGTCTGGGGCATAGGCAAAAGCTTTAGGATTTGCAAGTGGCACAAATTGCTCTTTGAGAAAGCCCTGCACAAGCAGTGACAAAGACATGCTCTGGTAAATTCTGTCACAAGGTTTGTTAACTCCCACCAGCCAGAGGACAGACTGTGCTGACTTGCTTAACATTACACACAAGTCCTGGGTCAAAATCAGAGCCCAGAACAGAATTGCTTCCAAAGGTCCACTGAGTTTTGAATGTTTCTGCAGTCCTGTCTTACAGGGGTCTCTCATTTCCATCCAGCCTCTCCCTCTTTACCTGAAGCAGCTTTAACACATTAAAAAGCACCACACCATTGACCACAAGCAGTAACACATATCCTTGTACACACTTGGGGAGAACATAAATAACATTTACTGTACTTCAGTGAGGCTCCAGGCTAGGTCAGGTATAAAAACAGAGCAGACACACATTGCTTACACCATCAGTCTCCTTATAAGAAAATCATTTTTACACAAGGCCCTGGTTCATCTCTGCTGCAGGACTTCTGTTGGTCCCAAATTTTCTCCACTTCACCACTGACCTCCACATCAGCCTCTCCTGACACAGTGATGAGTACTCAGTGCATAAATCCCAGTATGGGAATATGTACATGGTTCTGTGTTGGTAACAATCAGCCAAGTCTCATGGATTTTATATGTCCAGTTCTCCCATGTTTCAAGAATGTGCTTCAATATCTTGCAGCAGAGACAATGATGGTGGTCTATTTCTTTGAAGTTAGGTAACTAGAGAAGGAACTTATTCTTTAAAAGTGCAGTGAAAGAAAATGAATTAAAAATTAGCTTGACTGATCCAACCTGGTACCATCTACTGACTCCTTGGCTTGATTCACTTCTTTAAGGACAAGAGGAACTTCTTCAAAGTCTGTACACATTAACAAAAGATGCCACTCACTTTATTTTTAAAACATCAAAACAACTGAGTCTGAGGCTGTCTGACCAGGACTGCTGGGTTTGCAGGGAGAAGGACACAGTAACTTTTGTCAGCCTCAATGACAGCTACATTATCCATGGGAGCTGCAACAAATCTGCTTTCTCTTGCTCAGTTCTCATTCAGAAATTAGATACCTGTCTCCAGAGGATGGGAAAGGAGAAACTACTAAAACTTCATCCAGTCTCACTCTCCTGTGCTCAGTTCAAGACCTTCAGCATTCATTCAGGGAAGATGTGAAGTAATTACTTCAACACAACATTAAAAAATCCAAATTAAAAGCTTGCAAAAACCTCATGAGGCATTTCTCCCTTGTATGTGGCTCATACGTTTGAAACAAGGCCCACAGTTCATCATTCATAAGTTTGCCACTGAGCCACAGATTTCCCAAGAGAGTCAGAATGAATTTCAAGTCTCCTCTGCCTTTAAGTATTAATGAATACTTCTGTGAGCTCAAGAATGTCCCCCATCCTTGATTATACACAGAGCCCTCACCTTCAAGCAGCAGCTTGGTGAGATGACACAGCCTGGGTGCTCATCTTCTCCACCAGGAAAAGCTCTCCCTGCAGTTCAGAACAAGCCTGTTGTGAAGCCCTTCTGAGAAAGGGCACATTCTACAGACAGCAGACCTGCATTCTGCTTTGAGGAGATGACTGCAATGCATTTTCTCTCTGCATAAAGGCATTTCCTTGGAGGCATCAGCAATCCACATAAATGAAAAGTTTCCAAAAGGTCACTGGCAATATAAAATGTAATTAGCTTAAAAACAACAAGTATTTTTAGGCACTACTCTGCCCCAGGTTATCTTACTGTTACTTGGGTTTTTATAATCACAGTTATTATCATCATTTTCCCCCCCTTTTGGATGTAATCAGGAAAGAAAAAATCTGACAAATACACTGTTAGAAGACATCATGTTACTCTCAAATAGGTGAGCTAGAGACTTACCACCCACTGCACATCATGATTCAAGGTAACAGCAGCAGGTGCACTTGTATTAACAGGACACAATTAAAAAAAAAAGTTAATTACGCTGCTGTTCAGTCCAAAATTGACAACAGATTTTGCCATGAGCACCAACATCCCACTTGGTATCTGCAGCTGGCCTTTCCCAGAGCCAGCAGAGCCCACAGCTCAAAGCAGGGCTCAGGGAACAATGACTTGATCCTAGAAAGTGTTGGGACAAACAAAGCAAAACTCATTCAGCAGTCACTGTATTGGCAGTTCAGACTTGCTGCTGCACCTGAGTGCCCAGAGGAGATAAGTCAAACAATAGAGCAAAATTATTTTATTGACAGTTTAGAAAATAGTATTTTCGGCTAATATGAAATTGAAGTTCCAGTCCCTTAAGTGCAAGGCTGACAACCCAGTGCTGAGTCAGTGAAGCTCAGGATTTACTGGGATGTGGCTCCAACAAAAACATGACACTCACTATTTGCTTTCAAGTTCCTTCTATAAGGAGAAAGTTCATTCTACTGATTGATTGTCTTCTCCAAGTACCCAAACCCTCCTATCAGAACAAATTGGACAATCTCTCACATGGGTGCTAATAGCCCTTCCCTCTCCTCTGATTCCTGTCCCAAGTGTGCCCACCACCTTCTCTCTCAAATTGTCCAATTGATTAATCAAGTTAAACTCAGAGCAATTGTTCTCAACCTGCATTTAGCTCGAAGGCTTTTCCCTCTCCATCAGATGTGAGCGTTGGCTGTGTGCCCACCCTGTGTCTGTCTGCTAATCCTATCACTGGGGCTAATAAAAGGTATCACTTCTCCTTACAAACCTGGCTCTGCTGATTCTTCTGTGAATCATCAAAATGCACTCTGACTTAACAAGCTCCAATTCTCACACCAGAGCAAGATTTGCAGGATGAAAAGCAAGGCGTAAGACCCAGATGAGCAAGTTCAACTCAGTAAATTGGGAGTGTGACACAGCCAGACAACCTGTGCTGCAATTCTAGCCCTGGTGCCACAGGATTCAACAGGAGGGGATGGGAGCAGCCCTGCTCCACGCTCCCAGCTACCACAGAAAGAGCTACAAAGTCACTTCAGTCTTGCTCTTTAAGTAGATAAAGATGCATCAACATAAATGATACTTTTGGTTTTAAAAAGTCAATTAATGTATTGTCTCAGTAACAATTTTTACTTCCAATGCAAGGTGCACAAAGAGGGACTTTTTCATTAGGATAATCCATGGAAATCTGCTTTGTCAGTAGAGTCCCATAAAAAAACCTCACAGCTTTTTTAAAAGCATATGCTCTACTTTATTAGTTGTAGATCCTTTGGACTGTATGTACTGCAACTGCCATAGGCTAGATCTGATAATCTCTTATTTGTACAGTCAGAAAGGACACATTTTGGTTTATTTCCATAAATATTTCAAAAGCTTTCTCTGGCTGAGAAACAGAGAGCCTCTCCAGTAGTTATTTCAGTCATAAGAATTTGATTGTTGTTGCTTGAATAAAAGGAAAGCTTGGGGGTTTTGTTGTGGGGGGTTTGATGGGATTTTTTTGTGTGTGTGTTTTTTGTTACTGATTTCCATCTCTTAACAGTGAGAACATATTTTAAAAGTTATGAATATGGACATTGTTTTAAATATTGAAAATATGCAAAAACAGTCCATACATAAAATATGACAAGGAAATTACATTTTGCTGGAACACTGTTCTGACTAACAGAGCACCATGCCCCAGCCTTCTTTCTGACCACACACCCAGCCCCAACAGGCCCTCTGAATGCCACATCCCAACACAGGTTAAGGG
Source organism: Trochalopteron elliotii (assembly GCA_024734555.1). Classification (NCBI taxonomy): domain Eukaryota; kingdom Metazoa; phylum Chordata; class Aves; order Passeriformes; family Leiothrichidae; genus Trochalopteron; species Trochalopteron elliotii. The sequence goes on from JANPWX010000033.1 coordinate 3,022,750, forward strand.
AAAAACAAAACAAAAACAAGTCACCATCAACAAAGTAACTGGACCAACAGGATGCATGCCTTCTAAACCCATCTCCTTCCTAAGGAAGGACACATTCCTGCAACAGAATGACTGCACTGAGAAATTGTCAGCATTTCTTCTGAACGGGGCACGGCTGAGCTACTATTGCCTGAAAACCAAATACTGTTTCAAAGAGACAGAGAGGAACGGACTATAAACACATTTCCCTTCTGTGATGCCCATGAAAGAACTAAGCAATTGGTCTGACTCTGAGAATTTAAACATCAACAAGAAAAATTTTTTTCAATAAATTTTCTTCAACAAGAAATCTTATGGACAAGCCTGGAGAAAGGAGGAAGCACCAGCAAGGCATGAACTCAGCCAAGATCTTTCCAATATCTAACCTAAGACTTTATCAGCACAATTTCCAAAGAAGGCCTTGCCTTGACTCCTCCAAACCAACTTCTCCTTCCTCAACCAGATGCTAAAATGTATCTGATGCTTCACCAAAAGCTGCACCAGAGCTGCAGCAAAAGGCATAGCTGGGCCAGGATGATGCCCCAAGGGTTGGAGCACCTCTCCTACAAAGACAGGCTAAGGGCTGAGGCTAGTCAGCCTGGAGAAAAGGCTCTGGGGAGACCTTATTGTGGCCCTCCGGTGCCTAAAGGGGGTTATGGAAAGCAGGAGAGGGACCTTTTATACAGGTAGAAAGTGATAAGACCTGGGGCAATGGTTTTAAACTGACAGAGGGCAGGTTTAGATCAAATGTTAGGAAGAAATTCTTTACTCAGAGGGTGGTAAAACACGGGAAATGCCCAGAGAGGCAGCGGATGTCTCATCCCTGGAAGTGTTCAAAGGCCAGGCTGGATTGAGACCCTGAGCAACCTGGTCTAGTGAGTGGCATCCCTGCCCATGGCAGTGGGTTGGAAACATGACTTTTAAGGTCCCTTCCAACCCAAACCACTCTGTGATTCCGTGATTCAAGCTCTCCACAGGAAGAGTTTCTGAAACAGGCATATTCACATCAAGATGTTCTACAGCTTCTTCTCTTTCCTTTCACTTGTAACATTTTTTAGCTAATTGGCTCCAGAATTTATAATGCTGGTGACAGCAGCCTGGCTGTGCAAGGCAGAGGAGGTGGAGGAGGAGGGGAGGGAAGGCAGAGCAGCTGCCAAGGCTGCCGGCACCATCTCCTGTCCTCAGCCAGTTACTGCAAAGCCCCAGCTCAGGATGCTGATGCTCAGCCAGGCAGCTCAGGGTACTTTACACTTAGAAATATCACAAGACAACTTCGGAGGTTTTATGCAGACTCCAGAAAAAGCAGGAATCCAAATATGAAGTGCAGCTAAAACCACCGAATTTTGAAAAGGAGCAAATTAAGCAGCCGAAAGGGGGGGGAAATGCAATTACAGCAGAAAAAACTGTGTTTCACCATTAGCATTGCACAATAAGAAGGTTTGTCAGGCACCGGTTTAGCCTACACATGTTCACATCCGTCAGCATTTCCATGATAAATCCTAATTTTCGCCATTGTTGATCACATTGAACGAAAACTTGGTATGCAAGTTTTTAGCACAGATGCTCAAATAAATTATGCACATTAGTCATTTAACTTTCAGAGCAGCAAGAGAAAGCTGCTTTTTGGGAGGGGGGTTGACTGCAATTCATGACAAGTTTTTTTTTTTTTGCCTTACACAGCTAAAAAAGACAAGCAGCTCACTTCTTGAATAAACTTTCCAAGCAGTATGTCTTTTGTATAGATGATAAAATTTTGACAGCAGGAGAATATTTATGGCTAATTAAAAATGCCTTCCCACCACCACCAGTGATATACCTTCAGTATTTTGCTCCATACATTCACATGTGCACACAAGCAGCCACAAAGAATATTAAACACATAATGAAAATACCAATAACAGCAGCCTGAAGGCAGCAGGCTGTAGAGAGGATGTGATCCAGATGAGAAATTGTTCAAGAAGCAGTTAGTTATGGAGCTGAACAAAGTGTACATGCAGATATGATCAACTGATTGAGACATCCCAGGCCAAACAATCTATTTTTCAGACATAACCATATTCTGTGCAGTATTTGAACTGACACCACTTTACAGCAAGTTAAAAAATCCTACAGAATTCACATTTACCTTGGTAAAATGTCTCAGTGTATTCTGGCTGTCCTCATCAATCTGCTCAAAATAAACAATATCAACAGTACCATAAAGTACTTTAGAAAAATCCATAGTCTTCAAAACTCCTGTTATTACAGCAGCTACAGTAGGTGTTCAAATAAATGAGTATAAAAAGACAGAAAATTCATTCTGCATTCTGCCACCAATCTTCCTCTGGCTTCCCATGACTGCTCAGGAAAGCTGTATTGCAGATATTGTATTGTAATTCTAGTGTTACAGATTAAGAGACAAAACTGTTAAACACAGACCTGTTTATGTCTTCTTATGAAACACACAGCTCAAGAGCCATGGTCACTACTGTCATTTTAAGATATTGCATGGGAAAAAAACAGATATGCATTTGGGGGAGAAAGGAACAAAAAAATCTTAACAGGATAGGAATTAATGTGTTTTATCTGCCTTAAAAATAGCGAGGTGCAGAGTAGGCAGGATGTAATGTTTGTTTTCATTCATGAGGTGAGAACGTGAGAAACTCGTGTCACTGGATAAAGTGACTCAGCACCCAGGAAAACACTCCACAAACTGAGTCCAGACTTCTTGGGCTCCATTCATCTTCCTCACTTATGGAACCACCCTGGTGGCTTCAACACTGATTCCAGAGATATTACCAAACTGACAGGCCCTACTCTTGCCAACTTACTTCTAATTTTTCAAGGCATACTGCCATGTTACAGAGGCAATAAAAGACAAATCCCTGAGAACTGGAAATCTTAAAGCACTACAATTCCCAGAGCTCTACACAAAGCTTGGCAGCAGTCTGAATATATGGTTTTACATAATACTACTGGTTTCAAAGTAGAATATTTCTGTACTGCTGCCTACTGCACAGCTGAGATTACAATTCCTCCCTTTGTATTCATATCACAAATGTAACATGGATGTGGGGCACTCTCCTTTGCCCATCAGCCTCCTGTAAATCATTAATTTGATCATAGCATCCCTCTGCTAAGAATAATGAAAATAGATAATAAGTTTTGACTTCTAATTACTTCAATATCTAAATATTCATTCTGGTTTCTGAGAACTCTGGACTACTATTAAGATACATCTATTTCATCGACAATTTTCAGGAATTTTAATCTTGCAGAAGTGAAAGATTTATAGTGTAGATGTGAGTCATGCCCAGGAGAGATGCAAGGCAGATTTCTCCTTCCCCAACTTTTACAGTGCAGCTCCAAACACAGTGTCTGCTGTACCACACACTACTAAGAACAGCCTGTGCTTCCTACCAAATTAGCTGGTTATTTTTACACATTTTTCTGGTCAATAATGCCCACTGCTACCAAGGGAATGCTGAATCAGCATCTCCAGATGAGCTCTAACAAATGAAAGTTATCGTTCATCCCAGTAATAAAGAGATGCACAGACACCAGGGATGTTGGTAGGAACACCCAGGGTCAATCACGAGCCTGGAACAAGAAGAACTATTAAGAACAGAGTTAAATAGCTTCTAATTTATTTTTTTTTTAATCATTAGAAGTGATCAGAGCACTGAACAGAGCACCCTCACAGATTATTCTTGAATGTTCTCCCAGAAGCACAGTCAAATAAAAGGTAAAAAACCAAGTACTAATATTTGTACTGGTTTTGCACTCTCCAGTCTCCTCAGAGCTCCAGGCTGAGAGGATGGTACCATTACAGCTTTGTCTATCCCCTCCAGGCTACTTTTTTTGGCTTTTTCTACATATTTTCTTTTTAAATACAGAGAGATGTTCCATGAGCTCCAGAACCAAAGTTGCCTGGTTTCCTATGGATTTCTCTCTCAAAAGGTGACTCCTGACTCCAGCAGACTTCTTTCTCTCATACCAAAATGACACGGAACATGAAAAGCATGAAAACAATGCCAATATGGTACTGTCAAATGTCACAAGCCTTTGGAAAGCATGGAACAGCAAAAATGATGGACAAAAATGATGGTGTGAGGACAGAGCTCCCTCAGTGCTGCCTGATCTCCAAAGGAGCCTTCCTGACAACGGGACATTCCCAAGGGTCTGTTTGCTTGCAGGGCTCTGATCACTGACATGACCTCAGGGCATGGCCTCAGGATGGAGATCTCCTCCTGGAGATGGAGCTCTGACTGCCTTAAACTTGCTGGAATTTGTTCTTTTTGAGACCTCCACCATCTGCCAAGCATGACAGAACACAACTTGCAAGTTCAAAAGTGTAGGGTAGGCACAGACAAATCTCATCTACATACATACACAAAGCACAGTAATAAGCCTCACTTCCTCAGGAAATCAGACTAAAAATGGCACAATCATGAAAAGCAAAGGTCTGGGCAAAATCCCATGTTTTTCAAATTGGAAGCATAAGTCAATGTCTTGGCTAAATTATTTTTTGCCTTCCTATTTTCTGCTAACTGTATGATAGAAAAAAAATAAAGAAGCTTTGTATCTACCTAATTATAGTCATGAATAACCAGATGTTGCTCTAGAAGCTTACTGTATGAATATGTAGATTGGTCACTTAATGAGACACTATCAGCACCTTCTGGTATAGAACTGCAGGAAGGATGCATTTTGAAGAAAAAGAAAAGCAGCATCTATAGTCATTTCTTCATCACCTCACTATGTAAAATGAATGCAGAACCTGCCAGCAGTTAATATTGCCCTGAAGCACTGTGAATAAACATTTGTCTGGTATTAGGTACACAGACACTGCCACGTATAAATCAAGGTGCAATGTGCCATATAGATGAACAAAGGAAGAAAAAAAATCTTTACCTAGTCCTATATTAGACATTAAGTGCTTCTTTTGATCACAAAATAACTCATAAAGCCTATTAAAAAGCTAGCACTTCTCTGTCAGATAAAAGACGCTTCACTGTAATTAAACTCCTGTCCAACTTTCCAGAAGATTAGGGGAAGAAGTCTGACAGGCTCTATTTGTTTTTGTGACTGACATTCATTGGGACATCCAAGGAAAAGAGAGGTTGGGCAATAGATTTACAACACTTCTGAGCTAACAGCACTCATGAAGATGGACAGTTCTGGGCTTATCATCACTCATTCAATTTTTTTTTAATTTAGAAAACATCCCTGCTGCCCAGGTCTACAGCATTTTCTGTTCAGACTGCAATCTACATTCCCTGGTCTTCAATGGTTTGGGGTTTTATTTCATTTTAAGTAACAACACAAACAGCAGGTTGTTTGGGTAAATCAGTTTTACATGATTTATATAAATAAAGGTGGTAAACAACCATGTCTCTTAACAGAACTCCGTGAGCACTTGCAGTAGGAAAACCCTTTTTCAAATACATTCTCTCTGTCCCTTTTCCCATATGAAACAATATGTCAAAACACATGGCTGGGTTTCTGACACGAGGCGATGGGAATAAGCCATCAGCTCCAGGATCTCAACATCAGAACCAAGGACTTACTGCTCTTCCATTTTCCCTTGTGTCCTTCATCCTGCCCAGAACCAACTTCACCTATGTGTTTCCCTGTATTTGACTTTCCACAAGACATCTCAAGGCCCAAAGTCAATAGTGCACTTAGACCACAAGAGCAAAAGTAGAAGTGATCACTTTGGGAGGAGCCACAAGTAACCATTTTCATGGCCTGTCTTTCAGAAGTGCAGCAAAGCTCAAGCCATAAAGCAACACCATTCCTTCACGTGAGCCATCTCATAGGACAACACTTCAAATCCTAGAATACTCTGCCAGGATTACTTGAGGAAATCTCTCCAAATATGCAGATAGGAAGCAAGCACAATAAATATGCAGCTATTCTCACTTTAAAAAACAGTGTAACTGCTCCATCATTTCTCCATAAGAGAAAAGCTTATGAACCACTTGGCTGACTTTCCATATTCCCAACTACATTTCAGTGTACCACACCTACAGCAGTCACAGTAGGGGGGGAAATGGGCTTTAACTAATGGTGGCTGCATGGTTAAACTGAGCCACTAATTAAACACCTTCCTTCCATCACCTTTTCCTAAATAGCAGAGCAGGTACAATTCTTGCTATCAAAGTGGCCCTGAGCCAATCTTCTTTTGAGCTTTTGAACCTTTGGATTGTTATCTTTGCTCTGCAGTTAAAAAGCTCCACGACACTTCCTGCTGCTGCTGCTAAAAGTGTAATTTACTCTATTTATACAACCTCTAGCAACACACTCCAAAGCAGCACTGAGAGTCCATCACACACGATTAATGGCACTTTCAGCTACATTACTCAGCCATCCTGAAGTTGCCAAGAGAAGTGAGTTGCTGCCCATGTGTTCAGTGCTAAAGTGACCCTCTCCTCTCACCCCATGCTGGCACCACAGGAAGGTTTTCTCCCCTTCACAAAAATAGCAAGCTCCAAGGGAGCTCAGAGGTGTAAACAATCACTGTTAAAAGAAATTGATTTAAACCCACTGCTCAGGAAATTCAGCCCTGTGGTTCTGTGTCTAAAAGCGTCCTGTGTGAGTGATGGAGCAAATAGGATATGCATCATCATTTGATCTCTGGGAGGCCTGGAGACACTGGCAATTGCACAGGCTACACAAAACACAGATTGCAGTGCAGATCCCCACGCAGGGAAGCACCACTGCAAAGGTGGGTTTGTAGTGATGTTATCTCTGTGGTGGGATCATCTCTATTGCCTTTTTAATTACACAAACACTGGCTCTAAAAAATGCACAGTAAAAAATGGAAAGCAGGTCAAGAATGCACAAAGGAGAAAAAAAAGAAATTTTCTCTTTAGTGAAGCCATTCAGAAAAGGTGTTTATCAACCATAACTCCCCATTCTAGATCAACTGCAGGACACTGGAAGCAGAAATAGCAGCTGGCACGTGTCTGCCCCAGTCACTGAACACTGTGGGAAAGCATCACTGGGAATACAAACCAAGATGATTGCAGTGTAAAGACAGAGAGAATAATCAGCTTGCAAAACCCCATTCTCCACCTTCCAGGCACTCTCCTGCCTGTGTTTAAAAGCTTGGTGATGAGCACACACACACCCACTGCACAAGAACTCAACATCTGCCAGGTAGGGAAGGGCACCATATAATGCTCTTTACCACGACACTCAAAAATCTCTTCTCCTAAACACAGTTTTGCACTGCAGCAACAGGTGAGCCAGGATTATCTGTGATTCTCTCCTTCACTGCCATAAAAATAAATTCAGATGCCAACTTGTGATGATGGATTCTTAAGCATCTGCCAATTCATTAATTTTAATGGAGGAAACTTAAAGTGCTTAGGGTAGACACAAATTCTGTGGTGTTTGTACTGCACATTGCTCTGTACACATAACCACTGACTTTATAAATCAAACACTACTATCAGCACCAAAGACAACATATTTCAACTAAGGGCAGAAGAACCTGTAGCTGAAAAAAAAACCAAAAAAAAACAATAGAAAGCTGAATAAGTGCTGGGCTCCATCACTAGAGGGAGGCATGATCACATATTAAGTTACTCTAATACACAGACAATTCCAAACACAATTACGAAAGAAATAAAAGAGAAGACCATCAGCTAAATCTGGAAAAGATTTATGGAAAGGAGAAAATTAGGTTTGTTTCCTTAACAAGGTTTTATTTCTAAAAACTCAAAACCTTCTGCTGGGAACTTTCAAATCACCTGTAATGAAAGGTTTTTAAAAATTTATCTTATTGTCTTCTTTATAAGACAGAATAAACTATGTGAGAGAAGAAAGTCAAAATTATCAGTTTCAGAAATGACACACAGCATTGCACCAGGAAAATGTTAGAATTTTAATTTGAGCAGCTTTACAGCCCATTTAACTTGAAATCAAAAAGTAATTTTAATCATGTTTTTATTTTTAAACTAAATTGGCACAATTATATCTAGATGAACAGGCACTACCAAAAAGCTGCTTCTTCAACAGACGATTCCCCTTGGCCATTAATAAATTTATAAAAAAAAAAAAAAAACAAAAAACAAATCAGTAACTCAAATACTACCATCATTCTTTTCTTTGATCATTTAATCAGTTGTGGGTTTGAAGGTTTGCTTGGTTTATTTTTAATATACAGAATGTCTTTTTTTATATTGGTGAGATTTTTTTTTTCTCCTCTGTTAACTTCACAGCAAAAACCACACAACAATTTGGCTGGCTCACTCCTGGGCATTTACACTTAGCTAACCATTTTACAAGTGACTAAACAGTTTCATTAACAGCAGCAGCACAGCCAAAGTTTTTAACACCCTGCTTGAATCCTGCCCATCATTAAGAAGGTGGAGCCCAAAACACGACCATCTCTTGAACCAAAATGCAGCACCTACCTCAGGAGACACATCAGGAAATGCTGCCCATGACAAGCTAAGTGTGACCACCCAGAGCTCAACACAGTATTGACTCCTTTATATTCAGCATTTTTACACCAAAGGTGGAAATTCTCCACACTCCTGTTACTCAGCCAAGGCAGCTACAATCCTGCAATGCAAACAGTCCAGGGTCTTTTTGAAAGACAGAGGTATTTAACAGAGGGCTCCGAATTAAACAGGGAGAGAAGGAAGAAGATGTGCACTGAGGGTGAGAAGCACTGTCTGGCAAGCTGTGGAATTGTGTTCAGAAAGGCTGTGGAACCAGTACAGTCTGGAAAGTTTAGCTCTGGCAAATTCATTTCCCCATTACATACTCACTCCCACAGGAGGGCAATGGTTTAAACACCTTCATGTTTCAAACACACATCTCACTCCATAAACAGACTGTTCCTCTCAAAGCCTGGCAGTATTTGGCCACCAAAACTGCAAAGATCCTTTTCCTTCACCATCTCTACAACCCGGTCCCTTTAGTAGTCAAATCACAGTCCTCAGAGCTCCTACTCCCTTTCCCATACCCAGATGGATACTTGGCACATTTTGCTCTGTGACATTTCCTTTCCAGATGAAATGGTCTGGGGAAAGCAATTTGCTTCCCCTTGCAAACACTGTAGCTCATAACATAAAGCTTGATTTACTCTTCACTGCATCACCAACAGTTATTCATCTCTTTCCTCCTGCAAGGATTTCAGTAAGCAGAAAGCCCTTTATCAACATGGGAAAGAACAGAAGGTGACACAGAAGGCTCCATGGAACATCAAGGAAATATAAAGAGCTGGTCTCTCAGTTTGCAGTTGTCCTTTCCTTTCTCTGTGCTTTAACATAGCAGGGTCTTGCGACCAGCATCCCCTCCTGGAGTCACTCACCTGCTCATGAAGGTGGAATTCTGCTCTTTCAGGGCAAGTTCCCGCTGCTGCAGGGCCACAATTTGCCTTGAGAGATCATCAGGTGTCCTATACAATAAAACAAAATAAATTCTTTTAACAAAACATTGGTTGCAAATGTATATTCCATACACAGCCACAAAACAGGTCTCACCAAGAGCAGCCAAGGAGATTTCCTGGGGCCAAACCTGTTGCAGTCCCTCAGAACAACACAGAACTACAGCCTGTCCAGCTCACATAAAATCTAAAGCCATCACAGTATGAGCACAGCATTAGTAGTAAGAGGGTAAGAAAAGGAGGGAATAAATCCAAATGCAAACTGTACAATTCAACAACTCTGGCTACTGCTGAACACCCTCTGAGACTGTAGATGTTCTGGTACATCATAGGTGACTCAAAGCAGTGTTCCCACAGAGCTACCAGAGTGCTGACTTCAGAGTCCTTCACACACACACCATGACTCCAGAGCCACAGGAGAAAAAACCAGAATCCTTCAGCTCTGGGAAACGCTTCAGATGTCACTGATAACCTTTTCTTGTCAAAGAGATCAGAGATTTCTACAGACCCACTAGCAATGACTCCGCAGTTGTCAGAAATAGGTTTATTTTTTCATCAAATCCAATGACAAATGCTTAAAGGTAATGGAATGGGATCAAGATAACTCCAGGCTGGCAGTTCCAGAGACCACATCAACAGCCTCTGCAGGAGGAAACTGCTCTTTCGGAGGCCTCTCTTTTTAAGTCATAAAAATAAAAATTTGTCCTGAGTCATCAAAATGTTTTTCCCACCCTAAAATAGAAGCATTTCTATCACACTTCCCAAAAGAAAGGAAGCTGGAAAGGGCATCCCTGTATGAACTGGGTACATACATCCCTTTGCTCCACCAAGATGCACCACCCACAAAGGGGAAGAGTAACCCAGACCTCGAAAGGGCTTTTCACAGGGAACAAATGGGAAGCCAGGTTTGCAGCAGTGAAATCTGCAGAAACACAATCTATCGTGTCCCCCAAACAGCAAGTCAAGGTTCCACTGCTGCTGGCAGATAAAATTAGGCCTGGCCAGAGTCTATAGTATTGAAATACAGTGCTGGAACGAGGCTGCTGCCACCCCAAAAACTGAACCGGGAGAAGTGCCTCGAGCTTGATCATTGCATTCTGACTGGATCTAGGACTAGAGAAGCCCTTTCTCTGAGGAAAATACTTTTCAGGCAACTACTCACATCAAACAAAAGGCATTGCTTTTTCTCTTTAATCATCTGCCACTTCCAGTTGAGTGAAAATTAGTTAAACGCTGAGTTGGTGCAGATAGGATTCAATTTTGGCAATCCCAGCTGAAAGATTCCTGCGTTTCACTTCCAGAATTACAAACCTTTATCCTTCCTCAGCAGAAAATTTTGAGGCCTCTAATACCACTTGTGTAACATCCCAGTCTTAATATACAATTAAACAGATGGAAGTGTTCTCCCATCAGACAATGGATTGCAGCAAGAAATCAGGACAGGCCATCACACTCACTAGCCAAGGGAATTATGAGAAGAAACCAAGACACAACCTGGAGATGGCTTGGCTAAAACATCCAAAAATAAAATTCTGTTAGCAAAGACAAGTCAATTTTAAGCCAGCATGCACCTGGATTTTCAAATGTGCTGCAGCATTAAATAACATTTCAAAGTTTTGTAGCTGAGCCTGAAGGGATCCTTAACTTGAGCAGTTCAGCAGCTCTTTACTGAGGGCTACCAATGGTTGGGCAACCAGAGGGAACACCAGGGAAATGGACTTAGTCTGGCAAAAGAAGCTGTATGCAGACACAATGATTTCCACAGGAAAAATCTTTGTACAGTGTAATGCCAAGTCAATAAAGCTCTGAAAAATGCAGTTCTAAGCTTCTAATAAATCACCCAAATATAGCAGATTTATCATAAGGATAGTTAGTATCAGGCAGCTCTCTGGTCATGTCGAGTGCCAGCCCCCAACACCAGTGTTTGGTCCCTGCATCAGTAAAATAATTTCACAGATTCTTTTTTTAATGTACAAAAAAGTCTATCTGCCTTGATGTTTTTTCCTTTTTTTTCAGAAATTCATACCATAATCCATTAGCACTGAGATCAGGAACTGAAATTAATCCCGTAGTAAAATGAGAGTGTACTATAAAAGCCACAGATTTCTAGTAATGACAGCTCCTGACTGATTTCCAATAAAAAACAATCATCCTCATCTGTTCAGCCATTCAAACCAACAATCAGCTTCCAATCTCAGTTCCAGCAATTGGCAGCTTTAGGTTTATACTTCGTTCTGGACAACATTTTATTGGCATTAAATAGCTTTTATTATTTTATTTCTAAGTGGAGCAGCATAGATACATAACAGAAAATGAAGTCCATGGGTATTAATCCTCCATAAAGAAAAGTTCACTTTCTGTAACATTAAATCATTTCAGGTGATCAGAGTCAAAGACACCTTTGCATGCACTCTGCTGTCCAACACCCTAATGGAGAGGTTTCAAAGCTTGGTTCTGAGATCTCTGCTTTATGCTGAGCACCAGCAGTTTGGCAAAAGCCAAATTTCCAGAGATCCAAGCAGAGGAACAATGCTGCGTGCACAATAAAATTAAATCAAAGCTTTCAATTTGAAGAGAATTGGTCAAGTCCCAAAGCACTGCAAACAGCAACCAGCTGTAACCAGCCCTCTCTTTGCACGAGTTTCTGCACACAATGCCATGGAAAGAGAGAAATTTGTCAGCATCCCAACACACAGCAACATGTTCTGGCCTTGAGAGCCTTGGCTGAACTTCTGCTAAGCTCTGTCCACTCCCTATGGAACAGCTGATATCAAAACCAGCATTGGAAAGCCAAGGAATCTGCTTCAAGAGGATCTTTGTGACAACACAGATTTCCAACAGTACTGGAATCACCATGGCTTGTTGAGGGAAGTTTGAAACCCTGTCCTGACCCAAACAGAACTCCCTTTCTGAAAAGCTGAGCATTGCCACTGTTTGCTCTGCAAACCTGCAGGCAGCTTCCTTCCCCATGGAGCAACAGAGTCCATGGAGCCACCAAAAACCCCACAGCTCCTGTGCACCAGCCATGCAAAAACCTGTAAAAGGACCCGGAATGGTCCAGTTCAGGGCAGTGTGCTACCAAAACTGATTCATGTGCTTTGTAGTCATAAAGTTCACATGAACAAATGAAAGAGGGGCTTCCTAAATGCAGGAGCAAATCACTGCCTTCAGTTCCCTTCTCCTGGCTAAGGCACAAGGAGATAAAAGCTGGAAGGTTCTTCCTCTGTCCAACCTTCCCATCCTGAGACCCCCCCCTTCCTTAAGCAAAATTCATAAAAACAAACAGTTAAATTTAAGCCTATTTTGGATGAGGTTTTCTTTTGCCCTAAACAAGCAAATTAGTCCAGCAGTTTACAGCACAGTAAGGGGACAAAACTGCTGGTAACCAAAGCTCTTCGCCTTCCTTTGAAGCACTGATAATTCAAAAAGGAGCAATTTAAGAATTATGAAAACATAAAAACATTCAAATGAAGCGAAAAATTAAATTAATAGGATGCCCAACCAAGTCATATCATGACTTTTAGTGCCCACTGTCACACTTCTTAAATTTTTGAGGAAAAGAGCTTACTCTATTTTGTGTATTTTTTTTTAAATGCACAGAACTGACATTTCCCAGGATTTGGAGGAACACTCTGTTCTTAGTTAAGGATCTATTACCACTTCAGTATAAACTGTGACAGTTACACACTGAGAATTAGCTGTCGAAGTAACATTAAACCAAGACTCTCTAAGCAGAGGAAAATGTTAAAGAAAAAAATTTTTAATTTATAATTTATCAGAATGTCAACTTCTTATTGCTCCTATAAAATGTTTCAAAATGCACAGCAAAGGAAGAGTTTTGATTGTAGCTTGAGATCAGACATTAAATTTTAAGTATGGAAGTGCAAGACAAAAGTAAAACTAAAGAGAAAAATGGGCATTTCTTCAACTATGTTTGGAGGACTGAGTTCTTCACTGCTTTTTGTTTAATTAAATTTGATTTAAACTACCAAATTAATACTACATTTATAACACTAAATACTCAGAATTACTTATTTTTGGAAGTCAATTAACATTTGTCCTTACAGATTCAGCTCAGTACGAATATACAATGACAGGTCTGGTTGCCTCAACTAAGCCATATTAAATTGAAATGGAACATTACCAGATTTTTGGCACAGTATTTTCAGTTTTACACTTAAACGTAATTAACTGACAAAGACCAGAGACCAATGTTCTTATTAAAGTGTTTGTCAAGAAAATAAGGCACAGAAATGGAGTCCACATCTGCTTAATTCTCTTCCATGAGAAACAATTTCCATGTGGCTTTTGTGGGTTTAGGGGTTTGGGTTGTTGTTTTTTCGGGTTTTTTTTCTAAGGTAATCTCCCAGAAGTATAAAATATTTATTTTGTCCCTTATCTTTTTTTTATATTATGTACAAGGAAATGCAATAAGATTCTGAAATTGTCCTCTCCATGAGAAAAACCTTTTCTACTTTTATAAAAATAATTTAATCTTCTTTCTAGGCAGGAAAACAACGGCATCTGAAGAACAAACAGAACAATAACATGACAACAAGAGAAGATTTCTGAAAGGCAGTTTAGTTGTTTTAAATATTTCTGTATGATTAGACAGGCCATGGAATGCCTGTAACAGTCTTTTCCTGTATGTTTGAAGTGAGTCTCAAACATCCTCTTTGTATATTTGATCTCCTCAGCTGCTTTAACTCCTCTGTCTCTGGTTTACAGGACTCCTGTCTGTCTCTGAAGCTTCACCAAGTCCAAAAGCAGCTCGGTTCCTGGAAGAACTGAGAAAGTTCAGCAAGAGAGTTCAGCAAATAATCACAACAGCTCATACAGACTTCTAGGATACAGCACAGAGTCCTTAAGTTTAATTTCGTGGTATTAACTCCACGTTTGTTACAAGAAAGCTACAAATTGTTTAACATCCCTTTCTCCTCAATATATGCACCACCTCCTTGGGAGGGCTCCTGAGCTCCCCTTCACCAGACTAGAGGAAAATATTGCCACTAAAATCTAGTGTCCAGACCTGGAAGTTCTGAGAGTTAGCTTTCACAACAGCACTTCTCCTGCAGAACAGGCCCCTCAAGCTCCAGTCCAGGGAGTTACCCCTGTCTATTCATATCCCCTTGCCTACATCCTCCCTTCCTATTCCCGACTGCATTAACTAATCCACATGGAATCTCCTACACACATTAGTCACAAAAACTAATCCTCAGTGTTTCCAGGCAATTAGGACACATTTAGTGCTTTGCAGCACTTTGATTAAAATGTTTTGAAAAGCAGTCACAAACCTTTACTCATTCAAATGAAGGTGTTAAGAGCTGTCAAACCCACAAAACTAAGGCATACCTGAGACTGTTTCTCCAACAAAGTGGTTGCTTAATATTTTATGTGGAAAGTAAATGGAGGAAATCTGAAGTGCAAGTGAAAGCAATAAGCAATCTCACCCTCCGAGGTTCCCCTCATTTAGAGAACTCTTATTTGTGTACAGATAGAATCAACAAATCCAATTGCTCTTTACCAAAGCAAATGTTCCCATTAACCACTTGAAGCAGAAGAACAACTTATTTGTAAGAAAACATTTAAAGTGTTTATAAGTGTCTTGACAATTCTAAAGACAATTGATACATCTCCTTTGAAGCAATTGCAAAATTAGCAATTAATCCAATCAAGCCATAATTTGAAGAGGGGGGAAAAAAAGGAAGAAAACTATCTCAGATTGTAGTTAATAGCTTATTTGGATTTTAATGGAGAAAGCTTTTTTCCTCCCATCATAACAACACATTGTTCAAGTTTCATTTTTACTTTAAAGATATAGGTAAGGGATCAACAAGATAATCTTACTTAGGAAAAAAAAATTAACCATTGGGCAGAAATTAACATTTCAACAGTCCAAACTTCTTTCCCATCCCTACCACTGCTCTAAGAGCAAGCACAGACCAATGCAGAGAAACGTGGTAGGTAACACACATTGCACAGTGGAATGGAACCTCACCAGTGAAAGGCTTTCAGAGACCTCAAGCAGAGGGAATGTACACACAGCAGTACCCAGACTGCTGGTCTGGAAGATAAAAAACCCCAGCTTTGGGGTTTGCCACTGCATGCTCAATCACACGACAGAATTCAAAGCTTTTAGAGGTCATAGTAAAACAAAAATTTCAGAGTCATCAAGAGACCTCCATAAAATGAAACCATTTATAAGGCAGCAATAAGGCATTTAACATACATCTCAAGACACAGAGAGTGTACCTGCAAAGCTGTGCAAATTTTGTCCTATGTTTTTCCCATACGAGAAAAAGAGTTCTTAAGGTCTTAAAGCCAACAGATTAGACAAGGAAGAGAAAGAAAAAACCACACAAACATCTAAAGCACCTTTCAGGTATTCACCAGCAGTAGCACAGAAGTAGTGAAGTTGGAAATGATCAAAAGGGATTTTAAAAATGGCTGTTACTGCTCTTATGCTAACAGAGATATCAGCACAATCGTCACAATTAGAGAAGCAAATGTATTTTCTCAATTCACAATTTAATGAATGTAATTATATATTAATGACGATGTTGAAAGGAAATTAGTGTGGAACACAATTTTGTACCTACTGCCCTTAAGACTTCAAGCACAAAATGTAAACACACTTAATAATGTAACGTTTCATTTTCCTGCAGTAGCAGCAGCAAAAGACATTTAAGTCTTTCTCCTAATCACAAACTTAATTTGAGAAAAAAGCAAAAGGGAAAAATAATGCCGTCAAATGAATAAAAACTCCTTTTAGGAAGTCATAAGTAGGGTTGTTTTTCCATTAGTTTCCATTTGTCACTGAAGTTGGAACAATCATTTTGGCAATCTGAGGCTGGGCTGAGAGGACGGTGTGAACAGGGGAGCCAAGAGGAAGGTGGGGCAAATCAAACTCATCTAAAGAACAGAACGACAGCAGAATACCAATTACCAATCCCTGTGGGTTAGAATCCTTAGATTTCAAGGCATTTGGACAGTTGTAAATAGCAATATACAAAAAATATCTGAAAACCAGACTGAAATGCAAAGATATGTTCATTGGAAACAAACTCCAAACAGACAGATGTTGTATCTTTCAGAGATACCATCCAACAGTGGGCATTAGAAACCCTGAAAACCATCCCAGGCCAATTACCAGCATTATACAAAACTGGGAAAGAACCCTGACAGCTAAAAAAAAAATCAAGGCAATAAATGAAACTTCCAGAAGATCAGGCAGAAGCTTCTCTTTCTAACTTCCATGTCAATGAATAAAAGCTCATTCAGAGATTTGCTCCTCACCAAGCTGAGGGCTGGCAGGGAGGGCTGGTTACAACAGAAGGACATGAAATAAAAATATTGAACTCCTTAGCTTTCAAATTAGGCAAGAAAATCTATGCAAATAAACAGACAACTTTACGAAACCTCTCTGCTGGTTCCATTCTGCAAGGTCACTCTCAAGACATTTGAAGAGAGACCTGGACCAGCCTAGAAATAGACATCATCAACTTCTTCTCAAGGAAGAAGCTTCTTCTCAAGGAGTGGGACACGGGGACAAGACACAAAAATCCTCCAAAACCTAAAAACAAATACAATTTGCATGCATCCAACGTGCCCTGCTGGCATAACTTCTACCCCCATGGAAATTACCAACACAGAGCCATCATTTTTCCAGATAGCCAGGGCTCCTGTCTGACAGGAGAGCTCCTGCTGCAGCCAAGGCTGGCTACTGACAATTTATGTACATTTGACTGTTTTACAGATTGCACTGAATTGATGGCCTTGTTCTTTTGACACCTGTCTGAGATAATCCTTGCAGAATATTAATTTACCTAAGTCCTTGCATTGTTTTCAACATCTTTATTGATCCTGTTGTTTATTCAGACTCTTATCAGCTGAAAATATTAGCCAGCAGTAACATAAAGCCCCTAACCTTGAGCAAAAGGAAATAATAACAATAATGGCTGGAGACAGGTCCTTGGGAGAGTGTAAACCATACTTTCAATTGCTTTTATATAAAGTGATTTGACATCCCATATATTATTCTTATTTACTTCTGATTACAATCACATACCTATTCAATCTCATGGCAGGAATGGCCACTTTAAACTGCAACTTTAAGCTACAGTAAAAGTTATTTTAACTGGGTTTTTAATATCAATACCGTAACAGTCACAAGTAAATTTATGGTAACAATTTTAGAAAGAACGAAAAGCATACTGCTTGTATGTTCAGCTAGAATTCAGATAGAAAACTGAGGTTAAGCCTGTTGCTTTGATTAATTAAAAACTAACCAAATTCAGTAAAAGATTATGTCTCACCTCTGCCAGAAGCAGAACATAAAACATCCAGGCTTCAGCAAGTGTGAGAGGTTAAAAGCCTTACTGAAGTGCAGAAAACACAGCTGATAAATGATTATATTTATCATGAAAATCAATAGCAGAACAGCAAAATTAGACAATGCCTAAGGAAAATGCTTGTGCTGTCAGCAGTCATGGGGCATTTGTATTAAGATGGCAAAAAGGCATCAGCTGCCCCTGAAGATCTGCTTGTGGTAGTTACATCAAGTGCATGAAACATCTGAGGTAGGACTAGATATCCTTGGAAACCAGACCAAAGCAAAGCCTGAATTTTAGAAAGTGAGGCACAAAGACTAAGCAGTATCATTAGGGACACCCAAAAGCCTCTAGTTCAATGTAGAAAACTGAAACCCCACACTGATTTAATAGATGATTAAAGCTATCAATCATAAGCACTGTCTCCTAAATCTTCTGTTTCCTAAGTGGTAGAAGTCAAATATCAGTATGCAACACCATTTTTGCGAGCCAGACTAACCAGTTAATCCTAAAACATGAGTTTAAATCCCAGCTTTTTGCTCAGCCTAGCCTCATGTTTAGCTACCACGTCGTTTCCCACCGAGTTCATTTCCCATTCAGAGCCTGCTGCTCAATTCCTGGTTTTAACCAGTCCAGGAGCACGTGAGCTCAGTGTGCAGAGCCCCCACCTTTGGCTCAGGCCTCCCCACTTAAGGAAGCACATTTCCCACTCAGCTGTCCACAGGCTTCATCCAGGAGAACGAATTACACACGTCCCCAGACACATGTAAATAAACCAAAGAAATTTCAGATTTACAGCGCTGTCTTCAAACCCTCTCCCCCAGCTCAGGGAGGATTAAAAAGGACTTCAAAGAAGCCTGAGTTCCAATTAAAACACTGTGACCACCCCGGGGACACAAAAATATTCCTCTGATTAGTGAGATGCGCTCTTTGAACTGTTTAGCTAAAAAAAGCTTTCAGAACTTTAAACAAATGCAGTAATTCTCTCTCATACTTTCTTTTTTTTTTTGAAAGTTTCTAAAAATTTAATATTCAAAGTGAAGGACAAATAACATTTAAAATGGAAAGTTTTATGGAAGCCCATTAGCACATCAGCTCTAGGCATCACTAACATGAGACACACCAAGACCTGAGTGCTGCAGTCCCAGTACAAAGCAGACAACACAAGTTGTCAGAACAGAAGAAGCCAGAGTGTCACTGCTGCTGCAGAGGTGGTGGCACCCCTGTGTTCTGATATCCCAAACACACCAGCCCTCAGAACCACTCTCCCTGAAGGGCACAGCACATCAATCCCACCTCGTTTCGAAATTCTGCTTTATTTTCTTAACATCCAAAGCTCCCAAGCCACACATCCAAGTTCTTTGACACATGGTGATAATACAGCAGCTACCCTCAGACTTGGCAATTAGCACAGATTTAAATAAAAAGCTCTCCCTGTGCTTGCTGCAAAGAAAATCAAAAGAAAGAAACCAACACTCTCCATCCCCTCAGACTCTCACTCCCAAAACCAGAGCTGAATTACATAGTCCAAAAGTTTTAACATCAGGAACAATGAATGCTAAGAACAAATGCTGGGAAAATAACTGAGGTTTGGAGCATGCCAAAGCAGTTGGAGCTAAGTGGGCATAATAAACCTGCCTGTCAAAGCCAAACCCCAATCACCCTCATCCATAAGGAATGAATAATTCATGGCAGAAGGAGACAGAAGCAGACTTTAAGACTTGTTCACAGAAAGTGGAATTGCTCAAGTGTAATTGAATTACAGATGTAAACACTGGCATTTCAACAATTACTCTTCTTTTGCCAGCTTGCTCTCAAAAACCCTCACTCAGCTCAGGTACCTGCATCCAGCACAGGGTTCAGAGCAGCCAAAAGCAATTGTGGCTTCCCTGTGTCTGCCACGGCTCCTGGGACTGGGATTTGGATAAGGACTGCACTGGTGTAACAAGCACTTGGACATCCTCTTGGCTTGCTATCGTGGAGCTTTGAACATTTTCAATGCCTGAAGCTGCTGGGGGAGGCACTAATAAGATCAGATGATAAACACTGACAGAGTTTGAAATGTGTCCACAGAAGAGAAAGCTCCTCTCTGCTAAAAGAAACAAACACCCTTTTTTCACATCACTTTCACACCCTTCCTTTCATTCACATTTACCTTCAAGATCTTGCTTCATCATGCTGTGTGATACAGGACTACCCACAAACCAGCTACTTTTCCTTTTTTAGCCAATGGACACTACAGAACCAACCAGGCAAGAATAAAAGAATTAAACAGCCTTTCCAAAGTCTTCAAAACATCCACCCTCCTGGAGATCTCCTCCTGGTTTCTTTGGGATCTTCAGCTTCCTGATTCTGCTCACTGCTGGTGTGACTGCAGCTTTGTACAACAGCCCCACAACTGAGGAAAAGGTGCATCAGATACTCCCAACTCCTCGGATTTCACTGGGACTTCATTGGGAAGATACTGCAAGAGAGTCCCTATTTATACAGTAAATATTATGTACCTGAGATGCTAAACCTGCCTTTGGACAACAGTTTCAGAAAGCACAAATGAAGCTGCAGCCATTAAACCACAAAATCATTTTAAGTCACTGGTGCAGAGCTCCCTCACTCAGCTGCTTTCCTCCAAAGCTTGTCTGAATTCTCAAGTTTTCCTGTTACATCAACACAAAAAATTTAATTTGCTTCAACCACCCTGGTGTATAACCTGAGCACATGCCATCTGAAAATATTCTCAAATCTGAGCTCAACTCTTCTTCCTCTGCTGAGCCACAGCTTCTCTCATGGAACTCCCCACTTCAGAAGCACCCTGAAGAAATAGTGCCAGAAATCCACATTTCTTCTGGCACTTGATACCACCACTATGTTTAGTACTAAACCTGTGCAAAGACAGGATTAAAATGAAAGCACAAAGGCATATGGAAAACAAGTCTCTCTGTACTTGAAAGCAACTTTGCAAATGCAAATGCTTACAGAACACTTGGCCACATGCTGAGCATTTACTCTTTGCAGAGAGCCATGTATCCAGACCAGGATTTCTAAACTCCCAAAACATCTTTTTTCTACCACATTTACCATATTTTCTAACAAGAAAAAAATCTGCACACAGCACATGACAGAGAGAAGACACTGTTAAAAATTTTGTAACTAATGCTTAAACAGGCAGAGAGTTTTTTGTAAGTCTAGGCAAGAGGATGACTGGCTGACAAATAAAAAAGTCACACCTTTCATGTAAGGAGATGAATTCTTCAATCAGTGCAAGAAACACACAGAAAGGTTCAACAAGTAGGAGCCTTCACATGAAACCAACATCTCCCTGCACAGGCATCCTGCTGCCCTCTGCACCAAGTCAGACCAGCAGACACATCCTTCACTGGCACACCTTTTCCCAGAGAGAACTGGCATAATCCTGAAGGGATGGGCACAATTACTGTACTGAGAGATTCAAACATATACTATAAAGAAATTTTTTGCTTCAAATCCAGGGAACTACATAAACAATCCCAATTTCCATGTGCACATTCACCAGAGTCTGTCAAACAATTCCATTTTTTAGCAGGCTTAAAACGAAGGGCTCCAGTATGCAGCTCCTCAGAAAGGAGGAAAGAGAGATGCTTATTGATTAGGTGTCAGGGCTACCTCAGGAAAGAGAGAAAGAACATAATAGTGGAAACAAAAGTTGCCCACTACATCCTCCCTTCGGAAAGCACAAAGGCTTTAAATACATGAAACCAGCTCAACAGTGTAGTTACCCTCTGAAAGGCCGTCAATTACCTCAATTGGGCTGTGTGGCAGGGAGGAATAAAAATGAGACAGGGTCAAAACAGCTCTGGAATTAATTGGGAGGGGAGAGGGTATATTTCAAAAGAGGGGGAGTTTTCATTCTCGACTGCCTTCCTTCTCCCTCACTCTCCAGCAATTGCCATGGCCCAAAGAGACAGCAGAGGAAGATTTCATTAATAAATTTATTTCAACTTTCTTTTCAATGGTGCTAAGAATGTATGTAAATCCATTCATAATTAGGTTTAAAAATTCCATTTCATGGGATAATCAGACTTCAAAAAACTCAATTTTAGTTTTAATCAGATTTTAACAAGGATATTAAGTCCATTTCGTTCAGAAGAGGGAGAAACGGTGAATTTAACACAAAATGTATTCAAGCTTAGCCCTGGGAGATAATTAAATAAAATTAATTTGGCAAGGGTTGTCTGTAAATGGAAACGCTCCAGACAGCAGAGCAGGTTCCTGAAGGAAACAAAAGCAGTTCATTACTGTACAAACAGATACAAAGCTTATTGTTCAGACAGAAGAGAATTGCAGCTCCTCCACAACAGCAGGACAACCTGAGCCCTTGAGCTGCCTCTGACAAACGCAGCAGTGTGTGGAGGAGGAGAAGGTGCTTATTTCCTTCTTGCTTCAGCCAAGTTCCCACTCCCCTGGCACAGCAAGGAGGGAAAATGCAGGGGACAGCATATACAAACCTAACAATTCCAAATTACTAAGCACAGAAAATTATAAGAAACAACCAAGTGAGAGACAGCTCCTTTAAACTATAAAAACCCACGTACAAACTTGGGGCTGTCAGCAAGATTCTTGCCAGATATGGTTCTGTCAAATTCCATGTAATGATTTAGTCACACCATAGAACTGAATCCCAACTTAATACCAAAAGCATCCCATTCTCCCTGAAAAAAGCCATGGACAGACACACATGCTAAAACTTTGGTAACTGTCCCTCTGATGCTTGAATTCTGAAGGGCCAAATATTTCTTTTGTAGCCCTTACAACCGTAGAACACAGAAATACAATTCTTTTAACGTTGTGTATCAGATATCTCTAACAATTATTAACATCACATGGGGACCAGAGTATCAAAGTCACTTCTGCTAAACACACCTGTGCTGTAGATTCAGCCATTCTGGTTTAGGTTTCCATGATGTATGTTGGTTAAGGGTTTACCTAAACTTTCCTCCAGCAGTGGACACTTTTAAGGTTCAGCTGGACCCAGTGCTGGGCCATCTTGTCCAGACCAGGCTTTTGTCAGGAAAGGCTGAACCTCGAGGTCCCTCCCAACCTGGTATTCTACAAATCTGTGAAAATCTGCTGACCTGGACGCACCACCACTGAAAAGAACAGAATACAAAAACCAGACAGATATTTCTGCCAAAGAAAAAGCTATTTTAACTATCTAACTATAGTCAAATGACATTGAGAAAGAGCATGTTTATCTTTAGCAGCTGTCACAAGCCATCCAGGCAGGAGCATATGCATTTCCAAGACCTATGTCTACTCAATTAGAAAAAAAAAAATAATTCAGAGCATTTTTTTCACTCTTCCTCTCCACCAGCCTTGCAAATATATCACTTATTACAAAGTGCCAATTGCATTTCCCCTTGCCAGGTACTTGCAGACAGGTGAGCCAAAAGGTGTTGTGTGACCTTGACAAGAGGGCCAGCTCTCCAGAAGGCAGGTGATGCCTTTGCCAAAGTCACACGGGAAACCATCAAGCCTAAATGAAAGGCTTGTCACAAAACAGGCTCAGTGCCATCAACCTTGGCTGCTGCATTTGCAGAAAACCACCTGAAGCCACAAAGCCTTATCTCTGGGATTACAAAGAGCACCGAGTCAAATGTCATTTACAAACACAGTAGCAAAAAAGAGTACAAAAAACCTCATAACTAGGTTAAAGCATCATCTTCTAATGGAGCCAAGAGCAGAGCTGTGAAGTATTCCCAAGAGCTGTCCCAGTTTACTGGGTGAACAGCTGACTTCTCTAACTGAAGATGCAGATACTGAACATATTTTCAGTCAAAGCCAGATACTCCATTTCTACCCTCCTTAGAAAAGTTAGCAGGATTTCAAGCCATCACTGAAGAGCTTGATGTGTATCACAGCAAGAGGATGACTGTTTCATTAAAACAGAAAATAAATCAACTTGGTCAGCAGGGAATAACTCAAATAAATCCAGAATTTCATATTTCTTCCTACTCAAAAGATTTATCTTCCCTTTTACTACACTGCTCATATCAGAGTATCTCTGGAAGACAGTTTAAACAAGTAATAAGAATTCAAAAGCAATTACAACAAGAACAACTTGTGCCAGAAAATGGTTCTTGCAATAGCTGCCCATTACTCCCTGCAGAGACACAGAAATTGTTAAGTCTGCTGACAAGAGAGTTGAGAATAATGCAGAGAAAGGGAGTGAGTAAGGACTGAGTCCAAGAGGTACTAAAAAAGCAGAGAAGACATGCTTAAAATCTGAACCAATACATTTCTAGAAAAGCCAAAACTCTGCCTGTGTTGGAAGGTTAGGCTCTGTGACAGGTCTGCTCCTGCTTATAGCAAGAGGCAACAAAAAAAGTTGAGAGCAGCTTCACTGCTGCAGAGGTTTCTACCACTGTTCAAAATGGATCATGCTCTTGCAAGAACACCACTCTGCAAGACATGACTTCATTAGAAAGAAACATTTTGCTTCAAGGTGATGATCAAAATATGTGCAGAACATCCACCTGAAAAAATAAGCTTTGCCAGTGAACTCCTCGAATTGTACATCAGTGGAAGGGAGGGAGAGGAGGTCCCATGCACCTCCACCTCTTACCTGCCTTGGCTAAGAGGGAGAGTTGGCATGTTTTATTTCCTTTCTGCTGAGCAGGCCTGGCTCCATTCCCTACAAGCTGCTCTAACCCCACTGAGAGCTGCATTTGAAAGCAGGAGCCCTGAGCTCTTATTTCATGTATGCAGGTCAGCACTTGGAAAACAACCCCCAGACACTGATTCTGGGTGTTCACTAAACACAGGGACACACTCAGCCCCCAACATCTCCCATCTTTGCTTCCAAAATGGGAATTTTTCCAATTATTCCAGCCCCAGTGCTCTTCCCAGCCCAATGCAGTGTTTGCTCTCATTCAGGCAGCTCACTTCTCGCTGTGGGTTTTGTAGGTTAAGACAAAAATTGCTTTTCATTTTGTCTCAAGCAAGAAAAAGGCATCATTTATAGAAGCAGCAACAATTTAGGAAGCTCACTTCTGATACCTTACAACTTTGGTGAATATTGTTTCAAATAAGAAAGATTATAGCTGAAAGCAAAACATTTTTCTATTTACTCTGTGCACATAACACATAATAGCTCCAGACTGCAAGAGTCTTTACTTTTTAAAAGGGATGGAGGGCACCAACTAAAAATCTTTCTGCTTATTTAAAATTCATACTGATGAGAGCTAACAAACTTTCGTTCTAAAAAAAATCTGCTTCAGATCTTGCATGTTACTCTGGATTTTTCTATCTAGCCAAGATAACATTGACACTGACCAGAAATGGATGAGTAAATAATCCAATCCACCATGCTCATTTCCATGCTATAAGTTATTTTAAAATAACAAACAACACTTATATAATCACAGCTAGTTCAAGAGAACCTTGAGGCACTTATCACATTAATCTTTTAACTCACTAACATTTCAAGTTCACTGTGCCCTTTAAGAAATACTTGAAAATATTGTGCTGTGCTTTTGCTACTCCAAGACACATGAATTTTCTCTCTCCAAGAAATGCATGGACAAAGGTATGTTTGCAAGAATATTCCCTTTAATAAAGCAGCTGGTGAGGAAAGAGAATATAAAATATAACCCAGGTAAAGATAAGCTTTCATCAAAAATATTCACTGGGAAAGCAGTCCCAAGGGAGGACAGATTGGAACTTCAGGACAAAGGTTACATAATACCTTCACAGAGCATGTAAGCAAACTTGTCAGAGCAAGTGCACTTTAACAATGCTAAAAAACTGAAGTACTGTAATGTTCACACATTTCCAATTTCCTCCTGCCCCATGCTGATGTTGCTATGCTGGCTGTTAGGTACAATTAAAACTGAAAATTAGACCTTTCCTGGCCAATCCAGCCCAGAACTCCTCACTGCACTGATGACAAACCAAAGACAGATGATTAAAGCAGCCCCTTCCCAGCCACCCTCAGAAGCAGGAATCTGTGCTCTAGGCACTGATGAGGTTAAGCACTACCCAGGAGTGAGTCATTCTCAAAAACACCATCAAGATAACCTGCACCAAACACACTCAGAAAAGCTTCTCCAACAATACAAATCATATTTTGGTCTTATCAGCACTGACAGATAAGCTCTTCTTAATAGTTGAGTGCATTTTCCAGCAAACTGCTTATTTCTCAACATGAACAAAGGTCAGCTGCTCTCACACTTCATGTCCCTGTCCACAGGTTTTGTTCTGCATGGGCAGAAAAATGGACATGATCTGCTTTTACTCACTAACCCCCACTCCCCCTTCCCCACCTCCAGTTTGCAGAACACTGGTATTAAATAAAGCTGGTATTAAACAAAACCTGCAATTCCAAACTAAAATGTACTGTCCCCTCTTCCTATTCCTCAGTACATCCCCTTGTTTACAGACTGGCACACACACATTCAAATTAAAGTGGGACTAAAAAGAACCTTCTAGTTTAGATCCTGTCTAGTCCTTGGCTACTATGAACTCACCTCTTCCATAACCCTGTGGAATAGTAATTTGGATAACTTTGACTCCACTGGAAGCTGGACTCAGAACTTTAGTCTTTCTAAAAGTAACAACTTCCTTGTAATTGCATTCATGGCAGGGTTACAGCTGTTTGATTTAAATGCCAGTGCAAGTCTTAAGGATAACTGGTTTCTTTCCTCACCAGTATGGATTCCCCTACCTTCTCCTCCCTTCTATCCATGAATTTCCTGGCAGAAATTGCATCTCCCACCAGACTCTGTCAGCAGCTGTTCCATTCCACACTCAGTGGGCTGCCAGGCTCCTTCCAGCAGCCACTTTCTGCACCCCACACCATCCTCCTCCCCACTGGGTGACCAGAACTCTGCAAAGCATCTCCCAGGCCAATTGAAAGCTTTCCCTTCCATGGCAATTTTTCTCCTGGTGCATCCCCTGTGTGAGAATGAACAGTCATTCTAACAAGCACAGAGCCCTTCTGGTCCTTCCCACTGCAAGTGCTACATTTTCCAAAAGAAGTTTGCATTCAGATCCCAATTCCATGGAGCATTGTGCTTTGTTTCATTGAATTTTGTCCCATTTCTGCACTCTAATCCTCAGGGTCATTCAGTTCTGCATATCCAGCTTTTGTGTATTTATGAATCCTCTGAACTTGGCATCATTAGCCAAGTTTTATCAGCACACACCAAATTTTTGCACCAAAACCATTAATAGAAATACTAAATGAAGCAGATCCTAAAGCTAATCTTTGAGGAATTCTACTTATCCTTGCATTTTCCTTTCAATACTGAATCTATCCCTGCTTAAACAATTCTTATACATCCTACAATTCTTCTATTAATTTCCATCTTCTCCCCCATGGTTCATGCTTTCCCAAGCAGTTCTTGTTCCAGTGAAGTTGAAATAAATAAGATTTATTGTGATTTATTTGATAAGATAATCAATTCTCCAGACAAAGAAAGCTGTTACATCAGTCTGGCACAATCCATCTTGGTATTCCTTGATCCAATGAAGAAGGGAGATTCCTTGCCCCCGTAGCTGAAGGCCATGCCCAGGAGTACAGGGGAGCAGCATATGAGGGTTTGAATCCTTATTAAAGCATTTTGTTTTGCTCCTGTTCAAAAAAGGCCTCTGCATTTAGAGAGGAGTTTTGAAAAAGACATTGCTATGCTAAAACAAAACCACCTCCAATACGCATGTGTGGGATGTGCATTTTTGTTTAAAAGTTTCCCTGCAAAAGCAAAACTTTGGGGTAAGTGAAGGATAATGCACTGCACATCTGAGGGAGAGGGGAGGCAGAGCACGTCGACAGCCCCAGCTAAAAATTTAGAGCTGAAATACTGAAAGATGCTAAAATGGAAATGGAAAGGTAAAATTAAAACTGAGCTGGAGATTATAGTGGTTATTGGGTTTTTGGAAACGATCAAATGATAGGCTGAATAAAAATCAAGCACAAGCATTTGAGCTGTCTGACAGGAGCAAACCATCCCCTCACTGATTAGTCTCTGCTATTTAAATGATAATTTCACTTTAAGGCAAACAGGGCTGTGTAATGCAATCAAAGTGGCTCTTTATAAGTGTCTGTATTTTTGAAAGCTTCTCCTTCACAGCAGAGTGAGCAGCAGAGTTCAAGCCATTTACACATAACATGGGTCACTACATGCTGCAAGGAGCCAAGCAACTCCTACCCAACTGTTTTCCAACAGTGTCAAACAACACTGGCAAGAAATACAGCAGCAGCTCAAAATGAAGTATCTGACTGCTGAGCCCCCCATGGCAAATGACACACCTGCTATGGAGCAGACAAGACCAGCACACATTTCTAAATTCCTCTCCACACAGTTCTTGTACTCAAACTACTGAAGTTCCTCATATCCTCCTTCACCAAAGATGGACAGTGAGCTAAGCTACTGCTTAGCTGCTTTTTCTGTCTCCAGAATGCCAGATCTGTGATCCTGGGAAGACAATCTCTTGAACTGTTCCCAGAGCTTTGAAATGCAAAGCAAGGACAGATATATTTTTGATCTGAGCTTGCTTACTTCTCACTCTGATTATCTGATTATACATTACAGCCTTGCTCTGCGTCAATGTCAGGTGCTCATCTGTTTTATTTTATACTCTCCCTATCTCTCCTTTAGCCTCCAGAGTTATTACTGTGATATATTCAAATGGAAATAAAAGCTTTAATGGCAAAGGAGAAAGAACACTAATATTTTTGAACATCAGAGATAAGTACAGCATTCTTTGGAGAAAATTAGTATCAGATAGGAAAGTCTGGCAGGAAGTTTTGCTCAGAATTTCAGTGCAGAACTGTAAAATACAGACCTCCAACACTTAAAAGCATCTATGAAATGTGGCTGCTTTATTAAAACTAAGTGGATAAACCCAAAGAGAATGGGAGAAAACTAAACTCTGTTAAAGCACAGATTTGACATCACGCTTCCAAGCATTACATTTAAATGCATTACTCCCAACACCTAAACATGGACTGAAGTCTCCCACAACTGCATCTGGCTCTGAAGCCTGAAGCTTCAGAATTTGAGATTACAAAGGAGCATTTTCTCCCCATGAGGCACAATAAGTGTTCTGTGATGGAAAGCTAAAACCTAAGGCAGCATGGAAAGTGAAGAATAATGTACATTTTAAAACAAGAGAACAGAATAATGAAGAACTAAAGACCCCAGAGCAATACTCCAGCATATGCTGCATGTCACATTCAACAGGTGACAGCTTCCTCCAAGACTTCTCTATGTAAAAACTGCTGGCTTCAGCACACGCATAATTAGTGTAAGACAACCACAAATAGTTTTCTCTTTAAACTTGTACCTCACTCTAAAGCCAAAGATGCCCTTTGGAACCGTTCAGGCACTTCCCCCTCAAGAAGCTGCTAAACACTGCTGAGGCAGGGCTTTCATCTTTCACACATGCTAAGTCCTACAAATACTGAGCAGGTAACTTTTATTTCTGTATAAACACAATGATTACTCTCATCATCCCTTCCAACCCTGGCTGCTCATTGCCATGTCCCCTGCCCTGCTTTGGAACAGCACAACCATTCATGTACCAACACAGGAGACTTGATGAGGGAACAGATCAGGAAAGGGATGGCTGTTTCCCATTCTAGATTGCTTTTTTTGCTCTGCAGGGACTCCTCTTTCAGCTGCAGGGTTCACAGAACCAGAAGGTACGAGGTAGGAGCAGAATGTTTTTAAGACAGACACTGGAGTCAGAAGCCCCAGGTGAGACAGGAATAGCAGAGCTGCTCTAAACTGGGACTAACTCATCCTGGCAGAACAATGCAAGGGAAATTCACTCAGTATCAATCCCTGTGCAGAAGCCAGAAGAAAGCTCTATTCTGAGGGATTTGGGGGAATATTAGCAACCTGCATACATTGGCCCTCTTCAGAGAGTGAATTCTTTAGCATTTCCCAAACCTTCACCTTCACTAGAAGGCAAAAAAGTAAGAGTAAAATGCAGTACTGCTCCTGTACAGGACAACAGCAGAAAATCCATTCATGAGGTAAGCTGAGACTTCATAACTATAGAAGTTTCTCTAACAAGCACAGTGCTTTTTGTTGCCGTTTTGGTTTTTGGTGCTTGTTTGTGGTAGTTTTTAATTACTTGTTCCCCCTACGCAGCATTTATCTCCCCACTGGGTTCCCTGGGAATCCCCACTGTGAGGAGACAGTTTGTTTTACACTGGGAATCTTGTAAACAGCAGTCATGCAAATTTCAGTCTGTTCACAGATCATAAATTACAACTATTTATGAAAAAATGAAGACATAGAACACGAAGCTTCAATATCCTCATACTGTGCTAATCCTAAATTTCTCCTCCAATTAGGGACACAGCTCTAAAGTTGGGGGCCACCAGTGGCCAACCCAGACAAACCAAACTCTTCACCCTCCAACAAAGAAATTAGCACTATAGTTCAGGGCAGTAGTACAGAGGGCAGCCAGCACCAAATGCTTTTAATTAGACTGATTTCTCACTTGGTGACAAAAGACCACAGGGCTACAATAGGCTATCCCATAAAATATTTGCTCCACCATGGAATGATCATGCCAGAATTATGGCATTACTGGAACCAGCAACAATAACCCCAGGCTTGTCTTGATTGGTTGAAGTTAATTAAGTATCCAGAGTAACATGAGTAATTCAAATTATTTCAACATGCACTACTTTGTATATCTGTCAACAGATTTTTTTTTAAACCAGTAACCACTTACTCATAATGGACATTCAGAGAAAGACAAATTACTACCTTGTGAGAAAGGAAAAGATTATGAGCTTCATTCACTACTGCAAAGATATTCAATGCCTTGGATGGAAGAGAGTAGCTAAGCATAGTTAATCAAGATTCAAAAAGGAAAGTAGAGAACTCCAATATTCTCCTTTTTCTTCTATTCACTGAAAAAAAAGAGCACTAATCCACCACTAAATGCAGAATCAAGAAATTCGATTCCCCTTTTCCTCCCTCTCTCCTCCCTTCCCCCAGCTCCAAAAGCAGAATGTGCATAGAAGGACTTCCCGTACTGAGTGTAGCACCTGGGTAATTATGAATTACAACTGTGCAAACCACTGTACTAAATAGAGATGCTTGCCACTTAATTAAACCCTTTTCTTAGAGAGGAAATGCATACACATTCACACTATCTCCTCTTCTTAATTGGTCTCAGACACTGCAGGAAGTTAGTCCCCAAGATTTGTCAGCCCGCCAGCACACAGATGTTTCAGAAAGAAAACCAGGTCAGCATTCCCAGGTTTACTTCTTTGGCTGGAGGCGACAGGTCAGCAGATCAGTGTCTGCTGTCTGCAGCTGGCAGCTCCACCAAGGGAAAAATGGTCCCTCAGCATTGGCCCAAATTCCTGCCAAACGTGCAATTCCCTTGGCAGGCCCGGCCTGCCCAGTGAGCCACAGGAGATCTCTCTGCTGCAGCCACCTGCACTCACCCTGAAGGGCCCTGTGGGCACTCCCCAAACCCAGACTCAGTGAACCCCAGGTGTCTCTGGGTCAGCCTCACACCATCAGCACAGGGGGCCAAGACCTACCTCACAGCAGAACACAACTCAAAGCACCCAAGCCCATGACCAGAGTCTCTGAGCTCCACACAAAAGTCCAAGCACACTTCTCTCTGACACATCAGCCTCACCTCTAACTTCCACACTGTATTCCACGGCCCTTCAGAGAAAGACAGCTGAAATCTCCACTGTGGAAAAAACTGGAATGATTCTGAAAAGTTATATGAACAAAATCTTTGTTTTTTTTCCCCCACACATGAATACCAAGCCTGAGCTGACAGTACCACTGGTAACAGAAAACAGTGCTCCAAAAAGGAAAGACTGACTTAAATAGGCCGTGATCAATATATTTGATCACCAATATAAAATAATTCTGCTGTGTATACAAAGATCTTTGAGCCTAGCAGGTGAATCTGTAAAAACTCATTGCTTCCATTAAAAAAAAAACACCAAGCAAAATATGAAACCAACAAAAACAAACCTTATATCACACATTACTATTTATTACCTCAAAAAAGAAAAAAAGTTTGGACTAAAATTCCTCTGAAGCTGCTGTTTGTGGCCCACCTGGCAGTCTTTACCCACTTGTATAATTCCTCAGCCAAACTCCAACCTTTCAAAACTTGCAATCTTCTGCCACTTATGGAATAACACAAAGACAAATTTAGCATTAAACCTTGTCAGCTGCTATCAATGGCTACCAGTAACTTCAGTATCTGAGTTACTGCCTCAACTTTAACAAATACCTGATGCACATCTTTTGGCATCACTCAGTACTCCAGGGTTTATCTATTTACAGGTAGCAAATCACTTGCCTAATTCATTAGAGGACAAAAGCAGTATCAACCAAACACAGACAAACTGCAGCAAAGCAGGCTTATTTAGATTAATAGCTCACAGAACAAGCACACTCATTTTTTATTTGGGCATCTTCTACATGCTGCAGAAGGGAAAGGCAGAACAATAACAGCACTGCTCTGAAAATGCAATTCTAAGGCTTGGGGTGGGGAGAAAAGAACCAGGCTGTGAAGAACTTCTATTAAACAAGACAAAATTAAGAATACTCGGTGTAAACATGGAGTTTACAAAGTCAGATAGAAAAACACTCTCTCATATTCCATTAGAAAAACCTGCACAAACCATTTTCAGACCAAGTCACAGCCCGGGGTACTGGGCAAGGAGACAGTGACTGCATGCAGGCAGCATTGAAGAGAGCCTGCCGGCAGCAATGAGGAGTTTTCCTGGGAGCAGCTGCCCCTTGCCGAGGCTGATGGATTCACTCCGGGCTGAACCCCAGCCTGAGCGAGCCCGATCCTTCCCCTGCAGGAGAGCGGGCGCCATCTCGTGGGAGTTCTGCGCTTTGTCACCCAAATCACACCGCCGTCACCCAGAACTTCCCCCAAGTATTCTTCTGTTAAAATAGTTTAATTGTTTAATGGCAGTAGAGGAACTGCCTGGAAAATATCTCTAAGCTAAAAGTCCAGTGCTGAAAAAGCAACCGAGTGTGTCAGGATTAACCTGGTTTGTCAGTGAAGATGGTCAACAAACAACTCAATTACTCAAATAATGGTTTTTGAACAAATAGAAACTACATCAGCACATCCTGGAGAGACAGACTACAAGAAGACTGTTTTTTCAACACAACCCTTTCCTAATAACTGTGTATAAATATCCTATAGGACAGTGCACACCAAAACAAATAAGACTTCTCACAGATGAAGAATTTAACAATTTGTGGATTTTCCCCTTTACAGCTGAAACCAATTCTATAGCAGAAATATCAAGTCAGAGCATCACATGACAAACGTATGAAAACCCCTGGCAGCGTAACAGTAACACACACAAAAAAGACCTAGATCCACAACAAAAACCAGAGCCAACTACTCTGCAAGGTAGGCAGTAAGAAATCCACAAGAAATAATAAGAAATGCACAAGAAATCCAAAGGACATATAGTAGAACACAAGAAAGATGACATAGATTTATAATGTGTGCAGATTAACCATACATAACACATATGATGAGTCCTATTTTATTATCTAGCTCCTGTACAGCACAGGAATATTTTGCTACAGAGCTACAGCTGTCTTTGTTTCCCCTGTTTATGAAGAGAGAAAAGCCCAGGAGCTTACAACTGGAATCCAGAACAAGCAAACATAAGATTAGCCAGAGTCAACTGTTAATGAACTTGTTTTCCCCCCACAAGGTGAAGCATTATAAACACTCTTCCATTGTCAGCAAAAAGAGACCAGTACTAAAAACAGTTGGATTACCACCACACTCCTGAAAGCTGCACCTCCTTCCCAAGTATTATTACATAAAATTACACTGCAAGGGCTGATCATAAGCCAATCTGACAAAAAGCCTGCTGGGAGCAGGCAATCAGTGAACAGAAACCACTGAGAGCAGACACTGAACAGGCCCTGTGGAAGTGCTGGAGGAAATGAAAAATCATCCTCTCCTAAAACGCCACACGCTGCATGCACTTCCTTTACATCCTCTGCACCAATAAAGAACCTGATAAGAAAAGATGAGAAATCCTAATTTATTCCCTTTTCCCTTTCTTATCTAGTTATTAGCAAACAGAACATTGCTCTGGCACTTTGGGACAATCAGCCAGCTTATTCCTGTTTCTTTTCTACTATGAGATGGGCAATTAACTCTTCTGAAACTTTCACCAACAGCATTCTGCAGGATCCAGCCAGGACAATGATCTCTTACCATCCTCATCACCCTCACCAAAAATTAATGTAATTCATGCTGCAAGAAGTCTGAGCAAGAAAAAAAAAAAAAAAGAAAAAGAACAATAAGGGAGGGAAAGGGAAATCATCCAGTCCCACTTGCTCCAATTGCATGAAAAGATGATCTTTCTCAAGAGCAATTCCCCTTTCTGTAGAAGGTGCCATTAATAGCACTAAACAATATGGCCCAATCACAAAACCAGCACTTCACAGTGAATATTCTGATTTTAAATGAAGGAGTTATTAGACTTCAACAGGCAGAATCACTTGGTTCCATTTCTCTCCCACTGTGAAATTACCTTGTTAAACCTTTAACAGCTTGAGGTAAGTAAAAAGCTTTTACTCCAAAAGGTTTTGTGAAAAGGATTCCTACAATTTCTGTCCATACCTTACCATAGGAGACTTAGCATAATTCCATCTCCATCTAAACGTATGGATCCTCAGCAGATGCAGGAGAGAACCTCAAGCATGCTACCTACCAGCAGCCTCTGGAAAAGGTTCGTTATTCTCATTAAACAGAAAACACTGAGAAAATTAAGGGAGTTTTCCCAAGTTGGAACACAAGTATCTTTTACATGAAGCAGTGATGTGTCCAAACCATAAGTGCATTTCCAAACAATCCCAGCAGTGTGCAAACACAGCTCTGTGGCTGGCTATGTGGAATGAATGGAATGGAGAAACAACTGGCAAGATGAGGTTCTGCTGTTCCTGTTTCAGCTTTGACCCAGTGTGAAAGGTGATCAATGCTCACATCAATTATTTACAATGAAGCATCTCCTTTTTCTCGTGTAATAACATTGTAAATATTTAGAGAAAATTAAACAGTGTTGAAACATGGCACACAAAAGATTCATATATACACAGAACACATTCTGTAGCAGAAGAAAATGATCAGAAATTCCACTATTTCCAGTTCCTTTTTATACCACATACACAGGGACCTTAAAAAATCTGGTTCACTGCTCCAGATGTCAGGAGGAGCTGTTGAGTACCAGCACACAGACCAGCTGGTGTTACAAAACACAACTGGGGAGTGGGTTTGACAAAATAACTAAAATAACAACGTTTCAGCTGCTTTAGGGAAGGAAAGTCACAACGTGATCTAGCAGCTAATTTTGATATCCAGATTTCAAAGGAAATATGATTACAACAATTTGCCACAGTCCCTGGACATCTAAAATTCTCAGAAATTCACTTATCAAGCAAGTGGAACCTCTAACTAAACAAAAATGCAGCTATACACAAAAAGTTTGAAGAACTCAGAACTGATCCCCAGCCTCAAAGACATTACTCAAGGTGACTGGGTGAAGAACATTTCTTGGTTCCCAAAGTTACTTTAAAAAACGTGTATCTTATTTTCTTCTCATATATAATAAAATGTGCTAGAAGAGTTTCCATATGAAGAAGGGACAGAAAGAAAGCATGACCAACACACTTTACAGACCAGTCAGACAATAAAGAGGAAAGGGCTTAAAAGTTTTACCTCCCTCCAGAGCTGTGAGCACATACCTGATATTTAAGCCAGTGCTCTGATCCAGTTTCTCCCAGCTTTGTAGTTTTCCCAGAAGTTTCTAAAGTAAAGATTAAAATACAGTTAGACATAGACACATGTTCTAACAGCTCACTTTCCAGTTTTCTCCATGCAAAGCCAGTGTCATTCCTTCTCCTCCTGTGGATTTGCTGATCTTATCCAGCATTTCTGGTTTGTCATTCTGCAGCCCTGGCTATTAAGGTTCTCACCACATACCTGTTCAACACCACCATGTCTGGACAGAGCTTGATGCCATAAAAAGTCTTTCCAGCAAAAGAAAGATAAAAGAGAAACGTCAAGGCTAAAATAGACACTATGATGAGATTATTCTTTACACAAAATCTCCAGCTGAACAGCAGATATCCTTTTGCCTTTCACACCTTCCTTCCTTGCCATAACTCCCCTCATGCTGACTTTCTAGTTTGGGACTGTCTGGTTCAAGTCCATTAATTAAAGGAGGTATCATATCATAAGTAACACAATACAGGAAGAGCCTAAAAGTCAGGACAGGCAATAAAGGAAACTCCTGTTCTGCCCATCCACCAGATGTTCCCAGCTCCTCACCTCATTTTCCAACTCCACAGTCACTAGCTGTGCTTGGACCTTCTCATACCGTTCCAGTTTTCTTTGGAGACCTTCCACTTCCTCTTTAAGCAAACCATTGTTTTCTTTCATTTCCCTGTGGTGAAGAGAGAGACAATTACTACAGATTCATGCAACCCAACTCCCCTTCACAAACTTTCAGATATACAGGAATCCCAAGGGAATCATGACATTCAACTGACTCATTTCTATAACCTTCACCGCAAAGCCACTGCTACAAAAAAAGATACAGTTGTAGTGAAATTATTTTCTTCTACTCTAAATACCATCCTAATTACACCCAAACAAGTTGAAGCTTTGTGTCTGCTTTACTACTTGTCAAAACAAGGGTAACAAAAGACTCCAAATTTTGCTTTTCAGTCTGGCTGGAGCACAGCAAGCAGTACAGACCTGGGCTTTGGAGCACTGCTTCAATAGAGGGGTACAAGGGTGAAATAAAACTGTACAAAACAAATGACCCTTATTCTGTTGGTATGCTTCACTGTAGAAAAACAAGCATGAGAAAAAATTCCAAGATAAACACTTTAAAATTATAATAAAATAATTACAAGACCAAAACCTAGGAAAATGACTTGATTTTAAAAAAATAAAAAGCTGGCAAGATGACTCATGTAACTTAAAAAAAGAAGACAAACAACAACAAAAAACACCCAACACCTTAAGGCAATTTATTTCACATTACATTTAATTTAGTTTTCCAAATTGATTGCCACTTTGACAATCCAGAAAGCCTACTCTACCAATGGCTATATCAGAGTGCTTTAGAAATTTAAACAAGACACTTTCTAAATATTATGCTGGAACAACAGGCCTTTAAAACAGTGGTAACAACAGCTAAGCAAAACCAGTTATTAAAGAAACGTTCAGCTGCCTCTTTTCTCTACAGGAAATTCTTTCCCCAAGCTGTATGGAGTTAATCACCACCTTTAAACATTTAATTCTGTTCTAACAAACCAAAATCACCACCCAGAACAATGAATGCACATTCTGTGAGGCTCCTGTGTTTGAGAAGACTCCTCAGATCTTGTCAGATCCTCTCATCTAGTAAGCACCATGACGCTGCTCAATTCACAAGCTGTATTTATATGAAATACTTCCTTCTGAGCTTTCCCATGTGGAAACCCTAAAGAGGGATGTAAAAGTGCAGACAGTGCAGCTGTAGTATGAACAGAAGAACACAACCCTCAACAACTTCCTTCACCTGAAGTAGGCATTTTCCTCCCTGAGCTGGCGCAATTCACGCTCCATTTTTGGGAAACGAGCCAGTTCTGCCTTCATGTTCTTGACAATGAGAGCATCGTGTTCCTGCTGGGACAACTTCTGCTCCAGATCCTGGAAATCATGGGATGAGAACAGGACAGCAGTGAATAAGTTGGAATCTGTAAGAGCTATTTTTGCATTGTACCTTTTAAGCTCAAATCAAGGCTGGAATGAAGTTGGAAGGGAACTCAGGAGTCATGTGGTCCAATCCATGCTCAAAGCAGGGATGACTCTTGTTGCACTTTTAACACCTGAGCTGGTCTCTCTACACCTGCTTAGTCCAAGTTCATTAAAAAAAGCCCTCAGTTCCTCATTAAAATGACCCTCTTCTATCAACTGAACCAAATCTGTGATTTTCTTGTCCTCTATCCCACCATCAATGAAGTGCAGAGGGAAGCATTTGAATGGCCTGCAAGAACTAGGCACAGAAAGAAACACAAATGTGCATTTCAACATTATGGTAAATGTTGAAGGGTTTTCCATTAAAAAACCAAATTATTTAGGGCTGTGTGGCAGACTTCTACCCTGTTTTCCATCCTTTCATTTCAATGGAGAACATCCCCTCTTGGTGGCAATCAGGCTGGTTTTACAGCAAGGCAATGCCACTGCTCAAACCAAGGTAACTCCCCTCATCTACCCCTGCCAGGAAGACAAGACAAATGAAAAAGATACACTCCCAGCAACTTATGTGCTCTTTTGGAAGCACAAAAGGCATCTCTATACTGACATTTAAGTTAGTGTAGTTTTGAAAGCTTTACAAGTAATTGCACTTTCTAAACACAACTGCAGAGGAAGGATTTTCTGGGAAGCAGAAAATAACTGTAGCTGCTGGGCTCATCACACACCATTTGAAAAAAAACCACTCTAGAAGCAGTCTTTTGCAGAGCAAATTTGTGCTGTGGCACAAGACCAAAAAGAGCATTCCTCCAGAGGACTGCATAAGGCTATAAATCACCTTTCTATAGAGAAAGCATGCTTTTTTTCAATTAATTGATACAACAAAGGCAAAGTGTCATGTTACAGCTAATTGTAGATAGCCTGGTCCACCCAAGTTCAACTCTTGCCAGCAACCAACTCAGGTACTTATATGACAAACTAACCTTTTACTTCTGTAACAGCCAGTTTTTTAAAAAAGCAGTGTTCTGTTCTTCCACTGAAGGAACTAAAATCTAAAGCTTTATATAGGTGACAAAGTTTCTTACCTTAATCTTCTGTTCATACTCTGCCAGTAAGGACTGGCTTGCTTGCAGTGTCTGGATTTGCTGACTCGCCTCCTGCCATTTCCTGTTAAGTGAAGACACATGAGGCACTTAAGCACCCAGAAATCAGGTACCAGAAACAATCTAAGGGCAGAAGCCTCTGACCAGCAGGGTCAAAC
Organism: Trochalopteron elliotii; assembly: GCA_024734555.1. Lineage (NCBI taxonomy): Eukaryota > Metazoa > Chordata > Aves > Passeriformes > Leiothrichidae > Trochalopteron > Trochalopteron elliotii. The sequence goes on from JANPWX010000033.1 coordinate 3,061,511, forward strand.
AGCACTAACAAACTAAATGTTACTCTTACGTAACATTTTCTCTTTCAGTCTCACACTCACATCAGCTCCCTCTAATTTAGAAACAAAAATATCCATTCATTTTAACAAAAAGAAGCATATTGAGAAAAATACAAAAAAAAATCAAGCCACTTTAATTCTGAGAAAAACAAATATACACGCAGAGTAAACAAAACTTCACAATTTTGAAATTGATGAGCTTCAGTTAGTAAGCAAGGAAAAACAAACTTGTAACTTTCAATTACCCCTCCACTATGATTTAAGGTCTGGTATTTTTGCTCTGCTCAGTCTGTAAAGTTCAGATCAGCCTTTCCCACCCATGTGCCTTCTGTTAACTCTCCACCAGGAACACGAAACATCACTGAGATTTAAAGCTCAAGTTGGTGGGTTTTTTTCCTCAAGGTACAATTAAAATTGCACCTCAGAGTTGGTTTCAAACAATGGTTTTAACCTGCACACCCAGATCAAAGAACCCCTTTGAAGAGCAGAAATCAAATGCTGTTGAAAGTTTTCTGATGACAGCTGCACAAGACTGAAGTTCTGTTTGCCTTTTTCTCCCTACAGTCATTCATCCCTTGCTTACTTTTTTTCAACATCCAGCTGCTCCATCAGTTCCTGCTTCTGAGAGTCTTGGCTTGTCATCTGCATCTCTTGGTTCATTATATTCCATTGCAGCTCTGATATTTTCCCTTTTAATACAGTGATTGTCTGAATAAATGGGGGGAAAAAAAAAGGCATTAACACACAAGGCTGTGACTCTCCAAGCCAGATATCATGGATGGTGAAAGAAATAATTTCCAACTAAAAAGTACTAACACAATCTTAGAAACAATCCCACACTCCTGCAAACCTTCAGACCTGCAAACCTACCTCAAACAAATGCAAGAGAAAATAATTTTGCACTTTCATTTGCCATCCAAATTGTCATTTACATTATCTCTTAAGTGGGTGACCTCAAACTGGCATGAAAAATATCAAACTTTAAAGTTAGATTATATTTTTTTCTAAATATATTAACTCTACAGAGAAGCTCACAGGTTTGTTTCCAATAGCCATTATTCAGCTCCCTGTAACCGAGAAAAAGAGAAATATCTCAAAACATTACATATGTAGTGTGTCTTCTAGACAGAGAGACAGCTAGGATTCACATCTTGATACTGACAGAAATAAAAGAACACAGACACAGAACTGCAGCACACATCTTTTCAGTAGGTTTAGTTTCTCTTATGTACCATCACTGTCCCCCTGGTTTTAATCACTGATAACTGGAACATTAAATCTGTTTATCTGCTTTATCACATTGCTACATTTCCAGTGACATCTAAAGGGCTTAAAGACTTAAGTGATTGCTGATCAACAGCTGGTGCAGGAAATCAAATTCAACAGGAAAGTTATAAATTAAATTGCTGAACTTCACTATAATGATATCTGAGAAGGCTGAGGGTTGAGAAGATGGCCTGGGCATCAAGTATACTGAAACTACCAAGCATCCATTTTGCAGTAGAATGCACAGGCATTTAAGACACTTCAGGAAGACACAGTAGGTTCATAATGTTGCTTTCATCCAGTCTACCATTCTCCTGACTTCCCTGATTATCTCCTCCACCACTGTCCCTTCCTTCACACTTCTGAACCCAGATGCTGGATGTTGCCTCACACTTTTTTCTCCTTCTCCATATCAGCTTGTCTAAGAAATCTCTTCTCCTCCTGACCTGCTCACTTGTGTCTGGGTTTGGGTTGGTTCTAAACTTTGACAGAAAAGACATACACCACCAGGGTTTATTCACTTCCAGGTGACGAGCACAATGTACCAGTTATTTTGTTTCAGGGCTTTTTTAATCAAGAAGGTCATTTTCAAGTCACAAGAACTGCAAAGTCACCCGAAGCTATGGATGGATTAAAAATTACTCTGTTCTTACTTCATTAGCTTCGGATAATTTGTTCTCCTTCTCTTGCAGCTTCTTACTCATTGTCTCCATGCTCTTCTTGTAAGATTTGTTCATCTCCATTTGTTCTTTCAGTTTATTTTCAGCCTCTGTTTCCCTCTCCTGGTACTGCTTTATGCGTGTGAGCAGCTCCTGGTTACGGTCAGCCTCTCGCTGGCCAAGGGAAAAAACACAAAGAGACTTCAGAAGAAACCAGCAGAAAGGTGAAGCCATTTCTCCTTCTTTTGTCCCCATTCCTCATTACCATGGTCACCAATGGTAACTGCTTCATCATGAAGCAAAGTTACTCAGACCACAGCTTTAACCTAGCAAGGACAAAAATCTTAGCAGCACCTCAACGGAATTACCCAAGGAATTACCCAGGGAAATTGAGCTGGAAAATTAAGAGACCACATCTTCCAAATCTCTTGCACTAAGACATGACTATGAGAATACAGATGTGGCTTCACAGACTCCACTGCACACTCTCCAGCAGATCAAAGATGAAAACATTCAATCTCCAATTTAAAGCTGACCCATGAACAGCAAATTGACTTTCAGAAACTCAGACCTCAACACCAGGGTTAGTAAGACAAACTTCCCTCTGCAACTTCTGGAATTGAGGCCATTTAAAAGAAAACATTATCAACTAATACAATAAATGTTTTTGCAGTCTGACAATCTTTCATACACCATTTCAGTTTATTCCTACCACAAATTGATACTTATTGAAAAAATGCACAGTAAATTGCTTTGCTAATCGAAGCAACTGGAGACAGGGATTTGCATAGTAAACAAGGATTATGCAAAGCAATGTGAGGTTCCTAAAATCTTTATCCACATGACTCAGAAAAACACAGAATCTGAGCAGGGTAATTACCACAGTGCGGGATTAATGCTGCTCCCTTTTTCTGTACCAGTATTTCAAGGGTTTCTGTGACTGACTCAGCTACATTCCAGTTTGAACTCTTCCTGGCTTAATCCCACATCACCTGACTTCAGAGGAACGAGGAATTTAGGCACTGACTCCCTATTTCACAACTACACACTAAATCTGTCACCCTCATAAAATACAACAAAACATACTTATTTTCCATAGATTTCTTTTTCAATAATTACCCACATAAAAGACTTTTATTATGCTACAAAAGCCACTGATCCACAGCTTATTTCAGTAACATCGTTAAGCAAACATATGTGGGAAGAAAAGCAGAACCCAATAAAAGCCATTAGTCCCTGAGTGAGGCTCACTGTTTTATCAGTGCAGGCTCTCTTGTGTGACACTGCATGGCTGGCACTGCTGCCATTCCAATTAATTACAGTCACACAAACCAAATGCTTGCAATTGTGCCAGCAGAAGTTTAAACTCCTCTAGGAGAAAAATGATTAAATACTTCTGGGAGAAACTAATAACAAATCCCTTTTGTTACTGCTGTCCATGACAACTTCAGTGCTAAACTAACAGAATCCAGTGATCAGATCATCAGTCTGTGAACCTAACAAGGCTTCAAGTTCACACTCTCGTGTACATTAGCAGGTTAGTGCAGTGCACTGAGAGGGGACCTGCAGAGCAGTTCTGTAGATGTGTTGGTGCTGGCAACTCTACTCCCACACTTGCAGTAAATGCAAACACAGTAAAAGCATTCCAGATTCACTGAAGTCCTGCTCTGAAGACACTGTCCATCAGCAGTTGAAGAACACCAGGCTTGCTCCTGGAATGCACCTCTCAGTTTAGTTCCACCCCAAAAAAAGAGTAAATATACACATTCTGAGACAGATCACTGCAAACCAAAGCACATCCCTGAACCAAACCAAACCCAACCAGTGATGTAAATGCTCTCCATGTGTTCTGGCTCAGGCCAATGCTCCCCAGCCATGTGCAGACATCCCACTCACCTCATAGTTCCTGGCATTGGTGTTGGCTGCCTTCTCCAGCTCGATGCGAGCCCGTTTGTGGCTCAGCTCCATCTGCATCTTCTCCCGTTCCACCTGCAGCAGCTGGGATTTGGAGTGGATCTGCCCAGCTTGTTCCTCCAGCTGGACAGTTCATGTGTGAAAAGGGACATTGCACACCATTAACAGCACACCAGGTTCATCATTGTGCCCTGTACTGCTCAGCTGACACTCACCTGCCATTTTACAAACTATCACTAAACTAAGAGTTCAACACCACGCTCAGAAACCCACACCAAACCAAGGTGAACTGGAAATAAATTAATTCTCAGTTCTTAAGTCAGAATTACTCAATCTCTAGATGTAGTCTGACAAAATCTACTTCTCTATCCAAAAAGCTAATTAGGAGCTCCCCAAGCCTAAGAAGCACAGATCATGCTCCCAATAAAACATAACTGCTGAGCAAAATAACACATTTTTCTACGACCTCTGCAACACTACACTTAATTTTTTCATTCAAATTACCTGAGAGCACAGACAATACTAGCAGAATTGCTCACATCCTGGTGATGTACATCCAACACACAGTCAATGCAGATTCTAACCAGAGAGAGCCTCCTGCAACTACTGCTGCCACCAGAGATGTAGCACAGACAGAAAAAGCTTAAATTTTTGTCAACATTCCAAATGCAAAGCAGATTTACAGTAAAAAAAAGCAAACTTATTTTGTACTTAGAGGCTGAAATAGAAATTATATTAAGATACAGAATAGAGAAATTTCATTCCAGCCTAATAAACAGTCCCTGGGATCTAAGATGTCATTTTACTTTATACTTTATGAGCCTGAAGCAGCTAGCAGGAAAAAAAAGTAAATAACCAAGGTGGATAGAAACAGAGGTGGATAAGAAAGCACAACTGGTTTGCATATCAAAGCCACAGCTCAGTGCAAGTCTCCTGAATGTGTCCAGGCAAAGAAGCCTCTAAATTCTGAAAAAAGGTAACAAAGTGTCTTACTAGAAAAAATGTTAAGATATAAAACTCCTTTGTTCAGCAATATGAAAACAACTCACAATTTAATTTCCTGAGCTGGTACACAGATATAACTAGCGGGGAATAAATTCAAGGGACCTTTCTTAAACTTTTACAAAACAGAAATAAATCTGTCTTGACACTGTAAAAAAAATTTAAATCTATTCTGGAGAAGATTCTGCAATGGTGACAGCAAGCTTCCTTTATTGAGTTTGTGTCAATTTCAGAACATCAGTTTCAGAACGAACAGTGAGATCTGAATGAAATTCCCAACTCCTGGAATCAAGAGGAGCACAGGACCAGACTGAAGTGATGCTGCAGGAATCACCAAGATGAGGACTCCTCACCTGCATCCTCTGCTGGTACTGCATCTGTAAGGAGCTTTGAGATGATCCTGGTGTAGCCAGCCCAGACACCCCCTCCATTCGCTGTGAAATGAAGTTGTTGAGGGATCTCAGGGTGGAGAAGACAGTGGTATTATTTTCCAAGTCCTCCATGGTTCTGGAAATAGACAGAAAAACATCAGCAAAACACTCAGAGCAAGCTGCTCTGCTAAAGAGGGATCCATCACCGCCCTGAGGAAACACTAAACACAAGGTCTTGCAATTTACAAGGTAAAATCAATCTGCCAATCACTGCTGGGATCCACAGAAAACATGACCCCACACAGGCTGAAGTTGTACTTTTCACTGAAACAAGAAAAAGATTCAAGACAGCCTTTTTTACACTGACCAAACCAAACTCATTGTTCTTTCCCCTAATTTTTGAAGCTGATGGGAGCAGAACTAACTCCACAGTAGGAGCAAACTTTCTGCCGCACAACTTGTTTCTGATTTCCCAGAAGCACTTTGGACTCTAATTTCCAACAAGAAGTCTTCCCAAGTCCACTGATCACTTGTATAAGTGAAACTGCATCCCATTATTCATATAATGAGATGCAGCTCTTCCTTCCAACTCAGAAGGGTACTAAAAGGCCACAGAGAAATCAAGCCTGGAACTCAGAAAAGCTTGCAAGGTTCCCCAGGAGATTTCAGAAAGCCTTAGGTGAGTCCCTCCAGCGACTGCACGCTCCATAAATCCCCAGAAACATCGCAAAAGGTCCGGGACCAGGAAAAACAGCCACAACATCCACATGGATGTATCACAGACAGAGACTTGGGGCTGTCTCCGGGCTCCTGCACTCCCGGGGTCACACAGCAGTTATTGTTTGGATTTACAGCATCACGAGGAGGAGGCGCAAGAGCAGCGCAGAAGCAACAGATCTGCCAAAACCCAAACTGAGCACTGAAGTACCAAACGCACCTGCCGACAGGTAGCTCCAGCAAGCCCGCTCTCAAACCTACTAACAATTATGACAACACTTAGGTGTGTGCCCCGGTCCGGTGAGCAAGGCTCCCTCGGGGTACCCACGGACCCGCGGCGGGCAGCGAACACCGAGAGCGGCCGCGACGGGCACGGGGCAGCTCCGGGCAGTGAGGAGTTCCCCCCAACGACTCCCGAGGGGGAAGAGCAGGGTGGGCCGGACGCGGTCGGAGCCCCCTTTCCCTCCCCTGCGCTTTTCCCCCGTCCTCGCCCCTTTCCCCCATCCCTCCCTCACCGCTCGGCGCCGCGCGCCCCGCTTGGATCTCCCTCCTCGCCCCGGCCACGGGATCTCGCGGGAACTGGGCGCGCGCCGCTCGCGAGAACGGCGGTGCCGGCAGCCGTAACGGCGTCACTGTGCGCGCCGCCGTCATGCCCCGGCAAGGCGGGATGGAGCTCCGAGCTCGGCCCGCAGCCCCCCAAAATGCGCCCCGCGCCCTGCCGCTTCGGCAGGGATCTAGTCAGCAGCCCCAAGTCGAGGATCTAGTCAGAGCTGTCGATGATGAGAAAGGCCTGGGAGTCTTAAAAACAGCCTCTCATATAACTCATGCCACAGTCAGCCTGATAAAAGCTCTATTTAATATAAAATTTGTCACTTTCAGATAAGGCAGCAGCTAAATTTATTTGTGCGAACAGATTTCCGGCAATTCAGTCATTCTCCCTGCTGGGATCTTAGGAACATCTTGTCTTTTCGCCTGAGAAACACCATTGGTCACACCTAAAAAGCACTGGGGAGATGATCTGCACAGCCATGACCCTGTCCCACTGCCATTGACTGGATTTATGAGTGCCAGGAAGCAGCAATTCCTAAATATAACCTGTGTCTGTAGGAGAAGCAGCAGAGTCATGGGGCTGAACATTCCCAAGGCAGCCATGCCTCTCACATGGCTGTGTCACACATCCCACATGAGGATGCAGATCCTGATGTGCAAAGACACGTTTTCTATTTTTACCTGAGCTAATAAATGGCATCAGCTTCTAAAAGGCACTGAACTGGCTCAAACTCCCCTTTGCTGTTCCTGCACATTCTAACAACCACCTTTATGGTCAGTCTCATGTATGACAGCATTAACAGTGCAATGATTTTCAGGCACGCATTAAAAACTCATATAATCAGCATTTTATTTTCATTTCCATTACTCCAGCCCCAGAGGTTGCATTTTAGATTATTCCTCTCCATTCCCAACCATTTTGTCCACAAGTATTTGAAAAGCCTGATGGACTTTCAGAAGAGTAGCAAATTTTCCCAGCGTCTTAATAGTGGGATTTTCCTTTGAACACCCAGTAAGTTGAGATTTCCAATCAATGTCAGAGAATCTGCAGCTCTTGACTTTCATTTCCCTCTGTACAGCCTTGCCAAGTAATAAGATTCTGCAGAGTCCTTCCGGCTGGCCTGAGGCTTTATAGTTCTCACATCCTGGAACTGCTCCTTCAGTCTGTTTTGCAGAAGACGGGCCTCAGATCCATCCCAGAATTTACAGAGCATCGTTCCTTTTGGCTTTAAAATGCTTTGGGATATGTCCAGAAGGCCTAAACACAGATTGACCAGCTTCTGATGGTCCAGTTCTTTAATGCCCGTGGCGTTGGGTGCCATGTCACTCAGGATGACATCTGCCTTCCCTAAGGGAAGCAGGCTCTGGATGGCCCTCAGCGTGCTGGGGTCTGTGATGTCAGTCTCCGACAGGAAAACTGCTCCTTCCAGAGGAGAAATCCGCAGCAGGTCAACGCCAAGCACAAAGCCCGTAGGGACAGCAGGATCTGTAAGGATGAATGACACAGGGAACACTCAGAGTGGCTGCAAAAACCTGCACATGCACGAGCTCTGTGCCAGTCAATACAAAAAACCCACCACCTGCCACGGCTGCCTTCTCATCCCCTGGCAGTTTGCTGGGTGCACCTGGATGGAGGGTTTGCTATAAGTTCATTCATTCAAGACATAAAAACTCAGCTACTCTGGATAGACAAGGAGGATTTTTCTTGGTTTTCTGCTGCTGTTTCAAGGCTGACAGTCCAGAAATCCTGGATAATGGTGCAGATGATAACACCTCATTTTGTAAATATCAGTGGCTTCACCCACATAAACCGTGCACAGCAGTTGCTTCCATTTTTCGAGAAGGGAAATATTTCAAATAAGCCAAGGCAATTGCTGGAGGTCACACCAATTTCAGAACTGGATGAAGGGACCTTCCCCACAACAGTTAATCAGATCACTAGCACCCTATGATATGTTTTATTCCATAAACACAATTTCTCTATATGAAGATTTACTAGGCTCTCCCCTTCATGTATTTATCACTGACCCTGGCACTTGCCAGTACCTATGTCCCCTCCCCATACTGTTACCATCATAATATTCCCTTGATTTCATTTAGTATTTTGATTTAGATTCTGTAGTATTTCACACATCTCTCACACACTTCAAGAGGGCTATCATCCCAATCTTGCCTGCCAAAAAATTGCACTTACCAGTACCTAAGGCATTGACCCTCTCTACAGCAACCTGGCTCCAAGCACCAGGTGCTGCCCCACAGTCAAGAACAGAAAGTCCTGGACGAAGAACACAGAGCTTGTCATCAATTTCCAGCAACTTGAAGGCACTTCGGCAGCGGTAATGCTGCTGCTTCGATGCCTTGACAAAGGGATCCTTCAAGTGCCGCTCCAACCACCTCTGCTCAGTTCCAGTTTTCCTCAGAAACTTCACCGTGGTGTGCAGGCATCTGCTCATCCAAAGCCAACAACTACCAGGAAGAGAGGCAAGTCAAGCAGTTAGTACATAAACACTCTGTATTTCAAAAGTGCCTTTAGTAGCTCATTCCAGGCACTACAGGCAGCCCAGGGAGGGTGTGGAGTCTCCTTGTTGGGAAACATTTGAAGTAAAGCTCGGTATTTTCCTATGGCATCTGCTCCAGGTGACCCTGTCCAGAGATCCCTTCCAATCCAAACTATTCTGTGATTCTAAAAAGCCCCCAAATTTGAGATTTTTGGCACCTTTACTTGTCAGGTTTTATCACAACAGCAGGGCCAGATTTTGGATGAGGCCTCACTTGTTATCCTGAGCTAAGGGAGGAAAGAGATCCCACTCCAGCTTCTGCTCTGCTGTCTTAAGGACACGACATGGCAGAGCGAACCCAGCACGATCCTGTGCTGCTTCAGCGGGGCCGGTGGCCTCCGTGAGCCTCTCGGAGGAAGGGAAGGATGCCCGAGCTCCTGCAAGCTCCTGAGCCACCAAGAGCCACGGCCCCTGCCCGGGCGGAACCGCCGCACGGCATTAACCTAAAACCCCAAACGCACATTAATTAACCCATTCCCGAGGGAAACTCCAGCACTAACGACACCCCACCACCAATCCCAGCGTGGGCGCCGGGATCTCCTCAGCCGCCCCGGCACGCACCGGCCCCCGGCAATGGCAGCTCCGCCCGTGCCCGCCATGGCCGCCTCAGCCCGCCCCGTCCCGCCTCCCCTCACGGCGGCGGCGCGGGAAGAGAGGGGACGGCTGAGGGTGACACCGAGACCGGCGGGAAAGCTCCGGGTGTGGGGCTGAGGTGCGCGGGGACAGGGATGGGAGTGCAGGGAGGTCAGGGATTGGGGTGGGGAACCAACGATTTGGGGAAGGGGCGCTTGGGAGTAAAGGATTCGGGGCGGGGATGTTGAGGGTGATAGGGGATTCAGGGAGGGAGTTTAGGAGGAGCAAGGATTTAGGGAGAGCGGATCGGAGATTTGGGGAGAGGTTTCTGGGGGCTCAAAGATTCGGGGAATGGGTGTTGAGGCTGGTCGGAGAATCTGCAGGGACGGGGATTTGCGGAGGGAATCAAAGATTTGGGGAAGGGGTGCTGGGAGTCAGGGATTTCGGGAGAGGGTGTTAAGGACACAGGAGGTCAGGATTCGGGGAGTGACTTTTGGGGAAAGAAGGATTTGGGAAGGGGGGATCAAACTTTGGGAAGGGAATGCTGAGGTAGCAGGTGAGCGAGGGTCAGTGGGAGCGTTAGAGACGCAGGTATTGAGAGAGGTACTGGAGGACCAGGGTTTAGGGACCAGGCATTAGGGAGGGGTGCTGGGGGTTTTTGGGGTGAGGGGCTCTGTGAACCCTCCGGGTCCCCTCCGAAGGGTACCGGGAACCCTTGGTACAGTGTGCCCGCCTCGTCCCTCACCCAGGAGCCATGCACACGTCCAGACTCTTCACTCTCGTCCTGGTGGTGCAGCCGTCCCGTGTCCTCCTGGGCATGAAGAAGCGCGGGTTCGGCGCTGGGCTGTGGAACGGCTTCGGGGGGAAGGTGCAGCCTGGGGAGAGCATCGAGGAGGCTGCCCGCAGGTGAGGGCTGGGCCGGCGCCACGGGACAGGTATGGGGGCACAGATGGAGGTGTTGGACCGTCAGCAGTGAGCTCCAGGTGGAGGTACCACGGCTCATCTGGTCAGTGACACCCTCGTGTTACCCACCAGTGCAGTCGTGACCCACCTCTGAACACCTGCTCCACGGGTGATGAGGGATTATCCGCATGTACAGAGGATTGCTCCCCTTCTGTCATCTGCAAATCTTAAAACTGTCATCCAGTCTGTGAGCAACTGGAACTTCTTGTGTCCTCCCTCCCATCTCCTGGACTGTGATCTAAACTGAGAGTAAGTGAGTGGTGGGTGGAGGTTCTTACACTCTTCAGAGAGGTGCAGGGTTTAATTTTGTCTATATAGAAGAATTACAGCTAATTTATTTAAATAATTAGCCAAATTGCTTATTATTTGATTTTATGGTGACATTTTTAAGTGCTAATGCTGAGTTGCAGAATTGAATTTCATCAGTAAAAAGGCACGGTGTCATTTTTGTCATTTTTAGTACTGATTTCTTGTAATTCTTTCATCTGTCTCATCATTAAAATGAAGTAGCAGATCACAGCTGAATTGCTAAACTCCCCTTAAAAATAGGTACCTTGTTCTTTACATGAATGTTGCTGATACAAAGCCACACTGCCATCTCCTCAGTTTCTGATACATGCCCAAAGCTGCCCTTGCACCTGCAGGAACATCAGTCATGGTGTGCTCAGCTGGTTCCCAACAGCTTCTGCCCTCAACAGCCTCCTCAGCTGTGCCAGCACAACTGCCTGGGCTCTGTGGTGAGCTGAGCCCAGGGACAGAAGGGTCTCTGTGCAGATGTGCTCCCAGCAGCACACGGCCTTAATGTACCTGACACTTCATCATGGCTTTTTGTGTAATTTATCATCTCTGAATGAAGGGAGGGACGTAAGTTTTGTCACTTAACGTTTGCCAGACTTACCTGCCGCTGGCTGTAGGGTAAATCTAATGGTTTAAAGGTAGCATTTGATTTCCTTGGTGTGTTTACCTGTGCTGGCCCCAAGTTTTCACACCAGAACTTCTGTCACACAAGATGTCAAGTGCTAAAATTTTCCTCAGTCCAAATGCAATGTGCCACAGCACAGCCAGCACCTGCTGCTGGGGACTGTCCCCATCCCTTTGCCTGCAGTTTACTCCACAATGACACAACCAGTTCCTGCTGAGGTCAGTGGGGCAGGAAGCTGTCCCCACAGCCAGGAGCAGCTGGACACACTGGCCACCTTGCTGGCTGGAGCACCACTGGTGCAGTGCTGCCTCAGGGCAAAGCTCTGGTGCAGGAATCATCACACAGTCCAAATCAAACTCCCCTTGTACCACTTCCACCCTGCACTGAGGTCTGAGGTTGTGGTTCCACATTGCTCTGTCTCAGTTGGGTTGGCAGAGGCAGCAGGTGTGAAATGTCCTGTCAGCACAGGTAGTTAAATATTAAGCCAAAACATGAAGAAAAGTTCCCAGTGCCAGTAAGATTTCCATCTTCTGCTGGATACAGCACATTCCCACAAGCACCTGGGCAGCTCCTCAGTGGCAGATCTTGTAAAGGGAGCATTTTAGTGAATGAATTATTTCTGGTTTGCCACCTGTAATGTTTCCACTTGTTGCAGACAGAGCCAAGCAGCTGATGGATAAATTGCCTGGAGAACTGTAGCAGTGTTGTACTTTGTTGTTCAATTATCAATGCCTATAAAAGGAGGCTTTTAGAGTCATTGCTGGAAAACTGCCTCTATTTTAGACATAGATAGCTTCTCAGAAGATAAATTAAAATTAGCCAAGACATTAAGTTGAAGTATAATTTTGAAAGATGGGATCCATGAAATCAATGCCAAAGAAAGCTGGAGCCTTAGAATCATTTCCATTACACTTCAAAAATTGTTGTTACTGCCAAATAGGCAACTACATTAATTATTAACTATAACTAAAGACACAGTTTCAGAGTATTCCTTATTTTTGTACATTAGAAAAACCATTACTAACTTCAATCTATGCTGCTTCTGTTAAAAGGAGGTAAAATAAAAAAATCCCTGAGTGCAGAGCATAAAGAGAGGAAATAATTGAATGTGCTTCAAGCAGCTGTGCATGGTGGTACGTGGAAAAGAGCTGGCACAGCTCTCCAAGTGCTCTTAAAAGTCTTTCCTTCTGGCCTGTCATTATGCTCAATGTGCTTCCAAGGAGTGGAAAGGCAAAGTTTGCACAATTGCTTTGTGTTTTTTCTGCTGCATTTGAATGAGAACCAGAAGTCACAACATTCTGTGTGCAAATGGTGTTATGGAGTGTGTAATTTAAGTAAGCTTCAGTTTGCCTCAGAAGTAGCTGTGTAACAGGTATAGATGTTCTTTCTGGTGTTCATGACCTGCTTCTTCACCATTCTAAAAGATTTATCTTGAAGTTGGCAAAGCCTTCTGCCTGTCTCAATGAAGTGTAGCTTGGAGCGCTGAAGCCACACCCAGCTACAGTCACATGACTTCACAAACCCACTTCTAGCTTACCTCAGGAAAGATCTGCATGTTGCAAGGACTAAATTATACTAAATGATCAATTTTCTTGAATCTTTGCCCTTCCAACATAGACTGTTTTCCTGCCAGGCTCAGGAGCCTGAAATAACACACAATCACACCTGACCTGGCTCCACTGTGGTGTTGTAGGCTCGTGGCTTGGTGCAGCTCAGAACCCTGCTTTGTTTTACTGCAAGAGCTTTCACTTTTGGTTCATTGGAAGGGTTTTGAATATGTGAGTAAAGCTAATGACTGCATTTCTGCCCTCCCAATGCTCACTTTCATGAAAGAAGTCTTTTTCTTGTGCAGGGAGCTCCTGGAGGAGAGTGGACTGACTGTGGACACCTTGCAGAAGATGGGTCAGATCACATTTGAATTTGTGGGCAACCCTGAGCTCATGGACGTTCACATTTTCCGGGCAGATCACTTCCATGGAGAGCCAACAGAAAGTGAGGGTAGGTGGCTGGTGTGGGGAAAGGAAGGATGTGCATGCTCTTCTGAGACAGCATTGCCCTTATGAAATGCAGAACTATTCGTGCTAAAATACGTCCCAGAAGGAAGGCAGCTGGGCTGTAGAGGGAAGCTGCTTGTTGACTAATATTCACAGTGTAGGCAGCAAAAATCCATGAGAAAGTCCCATGCAAAGTTCTCTTGTTTTCTGCCACCAGAAATGCGGCCCCAATGGTTTCGGCTGGACGAGGTGCCATTCCATTGCATGTGGCCAGATGACAGCTATTGGTTTCCCCTGGTGCTTCAGAGAAAGTTGTTTCGTGGCTATTTTAAGTTCCAGGGACAGGACACCATCCTGGAGCACAGCCTGAAAGAAGTGGAGGAAGTTTAAGAAAGCAGAAGCATTCAGCCCACGTGCTACTGCCCACATTGGGCTACAGCATCCTGAGTGTGACTTACAAGAGTCTCCTTGCTCAGCTCTTCAGAAAACAAGATTTGTTTTCCAGGTCGCTGCAAAGTAAGGAAAGTAAGGGGGTTTCTTGGAGCAGAAAGAAAAGTAACAAGATTTTCCATGCTGTGAAGTCCCTGGCTGTGGTAGGCTTTAGTGGTTATGTGATCACAACTATTAAAAAGGGAAGTGTTAACCCTTGTTAGTGGCTTAAGCTTTTCCCTCATGGGTGGATTTTTTTTATTATTATTAAAAATACTTTTTTAGTAAAAGCATGTGTTGTTCTGTTGTACTGATGCTGTGAAAGCCTTTTGAAAAGTTCAAACCAGAGATTCCTTCAGGATCCTCCAGCTGAAGGCAGTGTGATGTTATGGGAGTTAAGAAAACACAAGCCAGAGGTAGATGTACAGTCCTGTCCCAACTTTCACTATTGCAGCTCCTGCTGTGAAGTCAAACTATTTGAGCATTTTAGGTAAAAAATATGCTGAACAAATTCAATTTCCAGCAGGTTCCTGTTGCAAAGTGCCATCCCTTAGGGCTGCAGGCTTTGTCCCAGGGCAGGAGCAGGTGACAGCTCAGCACTGATATCACCCCAACCCAACACAGTGGGCAGCAGCAGTTTAATCCAACCATGCCAGAAACAACACATCACAGATGTAACTTCTTACATAAGGTGTTTTTTTTTTCTTTTTTCAAACATTTTTACAGACATATAACACTTACAGATAGAATCTTGGAATGTAATGTAGGATCTGTAAACATTTCCAGTCTACCAGCTGTAGTAATAGTTCTTTAATTCCTGCATTTGGATAAAGTGCTTCATACATAAGGCTATTTGAGCAAAGCAAAGATACAGGATATTCCAGGCAGGCAAAATTCACACCCTCTGAACTGTGTTTGTTTCTTGTCTCCTTCCAGCAGTTTTGAAAAAATTTATACCACTCAAAAACATCCTTCTTCATCTACTCAGCAAGCCACAGCTCAGATTTAGGAGGATGAATTAACATCTTAAAACCTTACTTTTCCTTTTGTGCTGCACAATTATTTACAGAGGTGTTGATACCCACCTCTGCTTCTGACCTGGCAGTGAGGGTTCCTGGCTGCTCTAACAGAGAGAATGGCTTGGGGCAAACAGAATAAGCACAAAAGGACAGGCAGCTTTTACAGAGTGTAGGACCCTACTGCATGGTAGGAAAGGGAATGACTGGCAGCCAATACCTGTTAACTACCTTGGTTTATTTCCTGGTGGAAACTAAATGTTTGGGTGAGAGACAGCATGTGGCAATCACACAGAATTACTTTCTGTTCCTCCAGGAGTTTGGGGAGGAAAAGAACAAGCATGGCTGAGGCTTGCACTTCTCTGTCACCCCTGTGTGCAGTCAGGTGAGTCCTTTCAGGAAGGTGCTTTCCCCAAGCCTGAAAAGAGCTGGGATGTTACTGCTCCTGACATGGTTTAACTAACTTCTGTCCCCAGCTGGTGATCTTTGTCTTTCAGTAAACAGCACAATCTGAAGAGTGTAAATTAGCCAGTTACAAATTCCAGGAATTACAGACTTGCATGGTTAAAGGAGACTTAAAAGCACTGGAATGTACCAAGGCACCATTGAACATGTTACAACTTAGGAGGAGCAACTTGCCAGGAAGATGGAAGGAGAGGGAAAGAAGGATCAAAGATTTAAGGTATTGTAAATAGAGTTTTGAGCCTTTCAACACCATACTGACAAAAAGTCTGTGTATTCCCACTTCACAGCTGGAAGTGGAGAAGCCCTCAGGAGTGACAAAACATAGAGCCCTTTGTAGAGAACAGTTTTCAGGCAGCTTTTCAGGATCTCATGTGTTGACTACCCCAGTACCTCCAGGACTGCTCTGACAGACACTGAAGGCTTTTCTACCATCACTCCTTTGAACACACTAAAGTCCCCTGACCTCAAGCACACACAGAAAAGCTTCCATTGACAAAAGCACATTAACACTTTGGCACTGCATCTTACAGAACCATCAGATCTCAGGCAGCACACACTTCTCCATTAGTCTGGCTTGGTTAGTGTTTACTGCAGAAGGCAAGAGCATGGAGGTAACTACAACTGTCTTCCCCACATTGGCTTGGGCAGACAGACAGCTGAAGTCAGCTTGATGGATCCTTGGGAGTCCCTGCTGCTTCCCTCTGGAGGAGGGAAGCTGTGCTAGATGCTGCCCTCCAAGTCTGACAGATCCATAAACTGAACATAAAGACAGGAAGGAAATCCCTCACACATTGAGGTAAACAAACAGTGCTATTTGCACACTGACCAGCCTCCCAGAAGAAAGGTTTGCAAACTAAGGGTTGTATGAAATAGTGTCTGCATGTGTTTAGAGGTGAGACAGAAGGTTAACAGTCCAGTATCAAAGAAACTCTGAAAGTGCCAGCAGCTGGATCAGCTTTGAGAATACTGGACCTCAGTTCTGAAATACCTGGTGAGCAGAGTAAAATCAAAACAAGAGAAGCCCACCCCCAAACCTCTTCTCAAAGACACAAGGGCTGACAATGGAGGAATGGGGTGTTTCTCAAAACAATGTAATTTCAATTTCTTTATAGGTCCTGTGGTGTGTCTCTATCATTGTTACCATCTCTGCACTGGGACTGTGCAATTTGTGCTTGAAGGTGAACAGGAAAGAGGAGTTAGTCTAAAGCCCTAATATAACTTTGATATTTGCTTTTGGGGGGGGATTGCTTTTTGATTTTAAATCAAGTTCAATTTTGTATTTTTTTTTCTAAAAGTGAGAAGTGCAAAGTTCCATCCAGGCTAGGCCTTTGCAAGCACTCCTATAGAACACTGCCCTGTCAAACAAGTAACATATGAGACCCATCACAAAATCTCAGATCTTGCCCCAAAACATACAGTATTTCCTCAATTTCACTGTTCACCACATCAGACAAACACAGATAAATGAGGGAGGATGGGTGCTGAGACTAAGCCAGCCATAACCAGCCAGCACCATCTGATAATGCAGGAGTGAAGAGCATGGAAAAGTCTGGTAACACACTTTCCACACTTGAACCACAAACCATCTTCCTAATCAAGACAAGGTCAAGCAGAAAAACCTGTTGTGCCATGCCTGAGATGGTATCTCCTCTGTAACTGGACTGTAGAAACATTTCCCTCCCCTGACAGTTTACTCCAGCTTGTGAGCAGAATTTATTCTGCATCACTTAGGAAATCTCCAGGAGAGAATCAAATCTGTCACAGCCATTTGCAGTTCATCTGTCTCACTGGACAAGGCCCACATGCAGGAGGAAAGTGAGTTAACATTTGAAATGTTGGAAAAAAGCTCTTAATGCATTCTGTGCAAGGTTGGCTACACACTGCTTAAGGCCCAGCACTCAAGGAATTCACCCATAGCAATGTATTTACTCCATTCTGAGGGCTGTGAGTAATGGTTATTTAGTCTCCTGAAACTGGGCAAATAACTTATCTTGCTCCTACCTGAAGAAACTAATCCAGAATTTCCACCTGGGCTAGGAAGAGTTTCATGTTGCACTGAAATTTCTAAATTAAAAAAAAAAAAAAGCTTTTGTGATTGGAGGATTTAAATATACTTCCTGATAATGGGGAAGTTCCCTAGTGGGAAAATACTTGTAATAGTTCCAATTTAACAGCAAGCACTCATCCTTGTTAATGTGCTTCCTTTTTTTACCCATTCGAGGAAAATGCTAAGAAGCCAAGTCACAAAATTCCCCTTTGGAAGCTATTTTGGCCCCAGAGAAGTCAAATTCAGGGAGTCCTGTTCACACAGTTTTGCTGCAGACGTTTGCAGTTTGATTATCAGTCTCTCTGGAGGATGTGCACCATTTCCCCTGAGGTAACACGACATGCACGTTCTCCCCCTTTGCCTCCCCAGGGAAAGCCACTGGAGATACAAAGTGGAGAATGTTTAGTCCCTTTATCACAACCACAAACCATTCTGAAAACCCCATTACTAAGGGCTGTGGCATTTTTAGAGATGAGAACTTGCACTTAATCGTCTACTCTCCTTCACAAACAAACACACTGCAATGCTACCCACAGCCAGGAAGAATGACAGTAACATCCTGATAATACTGAATTTTTGCTAATGAACTTTATCAGCACTGTGTTCCAGCCTGCTGGTGCAACAGGGTACTTCTGATATTACACCAAAGAAAACACCAGCCTTTGGGTCAGCAGCTCTCCAACAGATCTGAACAGCTACTCACCAGAAGGTCAGAACCTCCAGAAGAAATAAACAAGCTACCCTGTAGCTGTTCTGCTCCTGTAGTAGGAGTGGCATACAATTAAGGAGTGTTTTAGTCAATTACTTTCTCATTTATGCCAGGCAAACTCCTCTGAGTTCCTGAACCCAGCTGTCTTTGGCCCCAAACTGAAAAATATGAGCAAGTCCCCAGGCTGCCCTGCAACCGTGAGGGGAAACACACTGACAATACAGTCCATCCAGCACCATCAGCAAAATCCCTGCCACACAGCAGCACTGACCCCTGCCCAGCTGGGTTACAAAATCCAACCACTTCATTCATTTAGTGCTAAGGTCTAGCAGTAAGAAACCAAATCCAGACACCTACAGTGGGATGGGGGATGGCTTTCAGCTTCCCTTATGCACACATGCCCCTAACACAGGCCCTCCAAGGCATAAAAAGCAATTTATCTCCACTACAAGCAAGTGCTTCAGCTATCCTGTTCATCTCAGCACTTCAGAGACGTGCAGAGATGTGTCAGCACAGCTGCAGATAAACACAATTGGAGGACTGTTAGTACAAGATGCAGAGGCCTCAGCAACGACACTGCAGCACTGGCTGTGCCAGGCCATATCCCAACCCCATGAGGAGTGTCTGCAGGATAATGAACATCAGCTCTGCCCCAGGGCATTGCAAAATTACAAAATTGTCTCTGTATCCATATGTTCTGCCCCACATCCAGTCTGTCTAAATCAGAGAGCAGCTGAAAGCAGCAATATTAAAAAAAAAAAATAGCTGTTTGGAAGATTCATTGGAGGTAGAGGTCCCACCCCTTCGTTGATTGCCCTTCTTGCTCCATGTGGGATGCTCGGAACATTAATTGGAAAAGAAGTTTCCCTCTGGAGGCGACAGTGGTGGAGTTGGCATACTGCTGGATCCCACAAAAAGGCAGCTCAACTTCGGCTTCAATTCATTCCAAACTTTACTCATCTGGGAGTGGAGAAGAAGAGAAAGCAGACATGACCACACAGCAGGTAAATCTCACCACAAGGAATTTTAGCAGCAGTCTCGGGCACTCTGAAGCACAACACAGATTTGCTGAAGTATTTTCAGGAAGTTCAGTGGACCCAGACTGTTCCTGTTAGATCAGTGCTATGTGCAGCCCCATGAACAGTCTCCTGAGCCTGTGTGGAAGGGAGATTTCCCTTCATCAAATTCCTTCACTGAAGGGATGGAAGGGAGCTGAAGGAGAAAAGACTTTTCTAATATAACCAAAGCAAGAAAGTCTGTATATGGGGAATATTAAACCCCATATTTAGGGTTTAACAAAAGGGAGCTTCTAAGTTTTAGAGCAAAACCTGGAAAGTTTTCTTGTCACACAATTTCTGTGTAGCTCAACAAAAAAACAGATTAATCCAGCAAACACACATCATTCATTACAGAATAGAGATTTAATGGTTGGTCTTTTTCAACTACTCACAGGGTAGGGCCAGCTACAGATGAGAGAGGAAAAGAGGAAAAAAACTTGCTACAAGAAGATACCATCTTTTAGAGGGCTTAGAGGCCAACCTTGATCCTCACCCCAAACTGAAAAAACCTCAGGTAACTTCCTAAGTTATGAGAGAGCCCAACTGCACAGATGATTACAGGGTGAAGGCCAGTGGATGAAAACAAATCCATTCAAATTCTCATTCATATTTTGGGAAAAAGGACACAGTCTAGAACTCACCTCTTTGTGACCCTGAATCTGGGAGTTGACAAAGGCCCCCAAAATGTGAGATGTGAGAGGCAGGTAGATATGGATGAGCTGTGTCTCCTGATGCAGGCAATACAGGGAGAAGTAATTCCGCAGCTCCATGGTTATGATCGCGTTCTCTTGCTGAAAGAAGAGGAACTCAGTGACCAGGAAGAGGGTGGGAGAAAGAAACAGGAGAAAACAGCATTACCCCATACCAGCAGTTCAAACACCTACCAAAAACCCAAAAAAAAGCAGTTCATTCCCATTTGATACAACAGGAGTTGCCTTTTCCATCATGCAGGCTGCTGCTTCCCACAGCTCCTGCAAATGATGTGCTGCCAGAGAGCCAGTAACAAGTGTTGAGGAAAACTAACATGTTTTCCACATGCCACAGCAGGCAGCACAGATTTCCCAAAGTACAGGCCACCCTTTCAGTCCAAAGCTTTCTGCAAATGTGACTGAGTTACAGGGCAGCTCCATTACAGGGCCCAGTCCCACCCTTGGCTCTCCCAGGTGCCTGCCCTACCTCCACAATCCGAGACTCCAGTTGCTCCACCGATTCTGGCTCTTTGTTCTGCACAGTGGCACTCATCATCTGCTTCTTCATCATGCTGTACTTGTGCAAGGCTCGCTGGTGCTTGTGCAATACCCCCTTCTCGTGCCTTTCACACAGGTCCTTTATGGGAAAGGAAAACAGCAGGTGTGTAGTGGGAGCCAAGAGTCAGCAAACACACAGCCAAGTACATCAGGAACACACACATTGTGGTCACACTTCGTGTCATTTCTGTGCTGCAGATTTTTGCTCCTTGGCTTTCAAGAGGGTCAAAAAAATGCCAGTAGCTAAGAATTTAAGAAACAAAATTGCTTGAACCCAGACCAGTGAGCCTGAGAGGCAACCTGGAGCATCACTTCTGCCAACATTTTGGATCTTATCAGGCCTCTTATCTTTTCTGACCTTCTCAGTATTAAGTGCTGGCAATTAATTAAAGTGCTGGCTCAAGTCCTTCAAATTCAGTCCTGGCCTGGGAATATCAGGAGAGGCTGCCACATACAGCTGACCAGAAGATTAGTATTAACAACATCCTTTCATTCATAACTGAATTCATGTCTTCATGAGCAAATCAGCAGCAATCTATTTCACTGCTTTGACTCAAAAGCAGCCAAATCTAAAAACAAAAAGTCAGCTGATCCATACAGTTTAACCAGTCATATTTTTAAATTCCTTGCAGAGTTTGCTCTTTGGCAAGTTCTCATCATCAGACAAGCTGATCAGGAAGGCTACAGAGCTCCTTATGGCCAACAGCCACTCCCCTCCCTCTGCCAGATGCCCAGTTTGCCTCTGAACTGGCCTCACAGACAGTTTTCCATCCAGTTGGCGTTACACCCTCTAAAGAGCACAAGCTTGCTCTAAACAACTTTCTCGTTGGCAGAACAGCAGAGCTCACTTTATAGGACTGGAGTAAATCCAGGAAAAGGTTCAACTTCTCCACCACATCATTCTCTTCCTGTTTACCCTAGAAAACAAGGAAAAAGTACATTTTACGTAAGCCTGGCATCACAGCCCTTCACCCCCCGACACCAGGCAGGCTCTCACTGCTCTCTCCAGGGCACATCAGCGCTTACACAACTGCATCAACAATCTCTCCAATGGCACTGGAGTGTTTAGTCTTCAGTGTGCAGAACAAAGACCTGACTGAGGCAGGAACAGCTTTTCCAACTGACTGATCATTAGAACAAGAGGAGTTGGTTTCACAGGCCTGCGTGTCAGTCCTTTCAGCACACTCTGCCTGGAATTCCTTGCTCTTGCAGATTCCTCCAATCTTTCATCTTCCCTTCCTACAAGATAACTAATCCATTAAAACTCTGAATACCTGCATGTTGCCCGTAATAGTTCATGCATCAGAAGGCAGAGATGAGACACCAAGACAAATTTCACTACCAGTTTTTTTATTTTACAGAATACTTCTTTTTTTCTATATCAATAGAGCCCTCTGGAGCGTAAACTCTGGAGAAAGAGACCTGGCCTGACTGATCTACAAAAGCACACTGAGTGTTTTAACACACAATGAGATGAAGAGCACTGAACACAAAACTATTACTTTTCCTTCCCAGCCTGTCGTGTTCTCACATCATTCTGACAGTCATTACCACACTGTACACTTAGACCAGAATGTGGTGCTTCTGTCTGAATGATTCTCATGTAATGTTTAAGTACATGAATGTGGAAATTTGATTCAGAAGGAAGTTATTCTGGGTTCCTTCTAGCAGATTAATAAAATAGAACAGAGCACTTTTGGACAGCTCACCCTAGTAGTGAACTTAAATGTGTGCAGTAACCATTTAAAACTAAGAAAGAAAGCAGGTTTTTCTTTCCTTTCCCTTGCCTGTTACATTTTTTCCCCATTCAAATACAGTCCAGGTATTTCACACAAGCTTGAACAAGCAGTCTGTTAGTTAAGGATGTGAGTTTGGACTGCAATCTCCCTCTTAACTCTTGCAGGGTTTATGCCCACAGAGCTCATGATTTAAGATGAAATTTAGGGCAACAGTGTACCTCATTCATGTTACAAAAAAAAAAAAAAGACAAAAGTAAAGGACTCACCTGCTGCACAGCCTTAT
Organism: Trochalopteron elliotii; assembly: GCA_024734555.1. Lineage (NCBI taxonomy): Eukaryota > Metazoa > Chordata > Aves > Passeriformes > Leiothrichidae > Trochalopteron > Trochalopteron elliotii. The sequence goes on from JANPWX010000033.1 coordinate 3,084,010, forward strand.
CTGCCAGAAGTGCAAATTCAACAGACAGACCTTTCAAGGCTTGTTTCAGAGTCCCCCATGTGTTGTTATTCAAAGCAGCCCAGGAAGGAAGTGGGGTAGTGTCTGAGCCCAAAGCACTGGAACAAGATAAGCAATGGTCACATCTAAGAGACAAATTCCACTGAGTAGATAAAGTTATTTGCAGAGAGCAGTTTCAAATCTGTCCAAATAGCTCACAGTGCTGAGCTACTACAGCCCCATCACAAATGCAGAGTTAACTGTGTACATACTGGGGAGAGAGACAGTAACACAAGGACCTGAACGTGAAGATATTTCTGTTTTCTTTCCTCACACTCTAGGGAACGCAGCCTTAGTGGAAAGCATGCATTTCCTTCTTTTAATAGAAGGAAAATTGATTATGTCTTATAGCATGCACTGAAATACCCATTTTTCACCAGACCATTTGCAGGTAAACTTTACAACAATTTAGAACAGTTTTGAGTTCTAAACCAACAGCAGAAATGTTCACATCAGCCAACCCTGTTCCTCCAAACCTACCTCAGCTCCTTCCCAAATATGAGGAGGTCGGAGGCATTATCGATGGCTCGGGACGCGATCCTCTCCGCACGGTCCCGGAGCTTATAAAAGCTGTTATAAATATTTCTGATCAGCTCCCTGCTGGCAGCAAACTGGGCCTGAATGTCAGCTGGGAGGTAGTCCTGAAGGAGTACAGAGGGATTACTGGGGGATAAATCAGAGGCAAACCACAGTCTGCAGAGAGGGACAGGCTTCCCTACTGTGCTCACTCTCTCCCACTGTGCTCTAACAACTCTGCAGAGATCAGTTTCCCATTTAGGTGTCCAAGTCACATGTCAAACTAACAGCCCTAATTTTCAGAGGCAGAAAGAGGTTCAAATACCCAGTGTAAACAGAGTTGGCAAAATCTGCAATTCTTCTATGTAGTTAAAAGAGGGTTTCTGAGGTTTCAAGCTCCCAAGTTCTGATCTGATTCTACTGGTAACTCCCAGCCCAGTAAAGCCAAGCATGAATTGAAAGTTCAGCTTTTTTTGGACCAGTTTATCACTGGTAAAATCCTGAATTAAACTCCAGTTGCAAAACCTTCTGCAAACATTGCAGAATCCTGAACAACAACTTGCTTTGAAATTGCTCAATGAACACAGTGGATGTGTACTTAAAACTTGTCATAGCACTAATCACTGGGATAAACAGATATATGGAGAACTTATAACTAACTTTTCCATAACAGTCCAAATTGCACTCCCACAGGGAGAGGACAACAGACAGAATGAGGGCATGAGCACAAGGGAAAGACACCAATCCAGACATTAACTTTTAAATTGTGCAATTTGTGCATTTGTTTGTTATGCAAGTACAAGTAATTACAGAGAAACATGTTCTGAGAAGGATTCATTGTTTTATCTATATCATATTCATGAGCCAGAATTTAGCTAGAAATACCAGGCCCTTAGGAGTCAAAAGTTTATTTGATCTTTTCAATAAAATTACAAATCCTTCAAACTCTGAAAACAACTGTCTCCTACCTAAGGCCTCCACCACTGCACAAATGCCATAACTGAAGCACCTGGAGAAGAAAGCCATTTAAACCAGAATAACATGTTGCAAGAAATTCATATACATACCTTGGCCTGGGTAGCTAATCTGCAAGTCACAAATTCATCTCCTACTCCCTGGACCAACTCCCTTAGCTTATTCTGTACATCCTAGAGAAAATAGAGAATCAAATGAGCATGAAAGAACTATAAAAAAACACAGGCAGTTCATGCAGGTCTCAGATATATTGGAGCAGCAAGGCACAATTCAGCAGATACAGATTCACCCAGGTTAGGTTTAATTTAAGGAAAAGCATAATCTCTGTTCCCCTATGAACAGCTATAATTTTCAAAATACTACACTCCTAGCATTGAGTGAAATTACCTTCCACTTTCCACTGTGGAAACACCTACTGAGAGAAAATTCTCTTCATCCCAGGGAGCAAACCCATGTAGGTTAACAGCAATTCTGAACGCTGTGCCCAGCCAGGCAGTTACAGCAAGACATGCAAGCTCAGGACTATTGTTAACAAACACTCACTGAGCCACTGAAGGACAGAAAGAGTTTCAAGAGCACATCTTCTGAGAAAGGGGGATGTCGAGCCACCAGGTTTATAAATCGCTTCAGCGCTCTCCTCCTCGATTCTATGAACTCACGATCAGCTGCAGGAGGAAACACGAAATTGCAATTAATGCCCCTCATGTTACATCTCAGAAAGGAAAAAGCATTGCAACAAAAACCAAAGAATGGTTATCTATAGTCTGTCAGCTCCCAAAACCAGCAGACCTTTCAGACTGACCACCCGAACAAATATTCCATCAAGTGTTCTTTACCTCTTAACAAAATCCAGCATACACAGCCACATGTGGTTATTTCCACGGGGTAGGTCAGGGAGGAAGGACAAACAACCAGGCCTAAGGCCTGAAACCTCCACTTACAAACTATGGGCCTACAGAGATTCTTCTTCCTCTGAATCAGTTCCACAGAGGAGATCCCAGCCTGTTTGGGACTCCTGGGATCAGCATCCACCCTTTTCATGCAAGACATCAAAAATACTTTGGAAGACTTGCACAGCAATCTGCAGTACGCCCATCCAGAGTCTTTACTTGTCAAACTAAAAAAACTCTGCTCGTCTTGCTGAAACAAGATGATTTTCAATCTGGCAATAACTGCAGTAAGGAAGTAAATCAAAGTTCCTGGAGTTTTTCAGGAACAATAAATAAAATCAAAGTTTGAAGGAAAAGAAAGCAGCACAGAAAGAAATTAAAGGAATGCTCTTATCCAGGACAATACTCTCATATCATGAAGGATTTTTACTCTTTTGCCACAGTTTTAAGCTGGCAGTTTGCTGTCTCTGAGGACTCACAGGTGATCCTCAGTACAGCATTGCCCACAATTCATTTTTCTGCCATTGGGGTTGCAGATCTTGGTTTTGCTTTGCTCACACTTAACCTACACAGACATTTCTGAAGTTTTGTACACACTTCCCACAGGATCTGCCTCAGATGGTTGCTGTCCTCCAAACCAGCAGAGCAGGTTATCCATCTCCACCTGACAGATGGAGGGGAGCAGACCTCCAGTGGGCTCCGTGTAACTCAGCAGAAGGGCACACCAAGGACAAAGCACAGAGCTTTGTCCATCCAGCTCTGGGACTTGGAAGCTCCAAGAGTCACACATCTACACTAATCCATCAAATCCTGTGTCCTGCAACACCATTTCTCAGTCCATTAATCTACTCAGAAACAAGAACTACTCGCTCCCTTTCCTTTTTCCTGTTTGTAGTTTCCATTAAACCCACTTCCACAGCTCTTCTATATGCAGCCACTGGACTAAAAGCAATCAACACTCTGCCTTATCACAGCTTTGCACTGTATTAGAACAGTTCTCCTAGCACAGTTGGGGAACTAATCCTATCAGGTTTTTTCCTAAAGTTATGATATGTGTGGGAAGAAATGCACCAGTGAATGCAGGGAAATATCAACACACCAGCAATGCAAGGAAATAACAGTCTCTGACAAGTGACAGATATTGGGAGCTTCTTTCCAAGCATCCTCTGTCCACTGAGATTAATCAGAGAAGGTCTCTCTGCTCACAAGTGTTGCATGAAGTGGAAATTCTGGCTGAGAACACCAAATCAGGTTAAATTCACACAAAATTAAATTTGAGGGGTTTCACAACCCCTCAAAAAAAGTCTTCACGATTCACATTCCATCATAAAAATATATGACCATTGAAGCTTTTCAGGGGTGTGATTTTGCTTTGCTCCAGTTCACTATACACCCTGCCCTGCTCACTGTTTACCAATTCTGCTTTACTGGAGCAATACATGGACTCCTCAATTGAAATTATTTATTGAATCACAGTGATCTTAGCACCATGGGCAGGAGAGAAGACACTGAAGAGCTTGTTCTTTCATAGATAAAGTATTAAACAAAACAGGATTTTACACAGTTATATACAACTTTTGAAATAATAATGCTTAAAACCAGTGTCAATATTTGAGATTAATGAAAAAATGTTCCTGAAGGAGCTTTAATGTGCCTTTTGTCTCAGGATACTTCTTGGTTTCTACTCTAACTGTGAAAGTATACATGAATGAACTGACATGGATTCCATTTAGGTTGGAAAAGAATTTTTAAGATCACTGAATCCAGCTATTAAACTAACACTGCCAAGTCCACCACTAAACAATGATCACTACCACCTGTTTTTCTAAGAAGCAATACCTGCAGCTCTGCCATGCTCTTGTGTAGACTTACACCTAAATTCTTATTAAGAAAAATCATTAGATACTGAAATTCCGCAGGAAGAAACCCCGCTGAAATTCTGCATTCATATCTCACCTACAGGCAGTACATGCCTACTGCCTAGCATGGCAATAATTCACACCTCCAAACTGTTCATTATAACCTCAAAGTTGTTGTGTGAGCCAGGCAGAAACCAAGACTTGAAATTTTTTAAACACTTCTTTCCAACAGCATCACCTCGATGAGGCTTGCAGACGCCAAGACCTTTAATCTTTTAAACATCCCTTTGCAACAGTATCACCTTGATGGTGCCTGCAACCTGAAGCAAAACCCCTCCAGCCCAAAATGAAGATGCAGCTTTACCTCCCAGCATCCTCTTAGGGGGCAGGGCTGGCACCATGCGATAGGGGAACTTGTGCAGCAGCATCTCATGGAACACCACAAAGTCGTTGTATCGTCTGTACACCGAGCACTTGAACCGCTGCAGGTGACACAGGGAGGAAAAAATCAATGCACAGCTCAGACAGCAGCACCTCCACTATTTCTTTTTTTTTTTTTTTTTGCACTGTCAATACAATTTCTTCACTAGCTCAAAACCAGACTGCAAACTAGTTTGAAATATCTAGGCACCTACATCAGTTTTTGTTACAATACCGTTCCGTTTTCGTTGTCATACACCCGCTTTTGTACAGAGCTCAGGTTTTAAGCAAGTGAACTTGCAGATCATCCTTCAGAGCTCAGTTAGATGCTCCAAACTGCACAGGCCCAAGCCAGGAAGGCCCAGTGCTACTGCATTAAAAGTCAGCCCACACAACTGGTCTACTTAAAGCCAGCATCATCCAGCACACCTAAATCACTCAGGACTTTGCCAGCAGAAGCTGCACAGACATTCTTAGGAGGATACATTCTCATCAAGCCCAAAGCTTGTTCACATTACCTTGCTGGAAACCTCATATTCCACATGTTTCAGAAAAAGGCCCTTCTTCTCAGGTATAAGCTCCACCTGCACACTATCCTTGCTCAATAGCTCTTGTAGGGTGTGGGAAAGCAGCAGTGGATTTCCCTGGGGCGTCTGCATCAGAAACTGTTCTGGCTCCCTTGGTTCATTTACTGGAGGCTTTGCCAAATCTAGAAGAGAAAAAGGGAAAAAAACAGTAGACCTGATAAGATATAGTAAAAGAAGTAGCCTTAAAATACTCTGTTGCTTTGCTTGGTGCTTCCCAGAGTGGTGCAACACAAGCAGAAGCCCAGCCAGGCCACTCCCCTGGAAGGTTATGCTGCTCCACACACGTTCACATCACTGGTGCCTCCCTGCTCACAACACCCAGCAGCACCACCAATTATATCGAGTCAGAGACATATCTCCACTAAGCAAAGAACCATCACAGGCCAAATTTGTTCTGTGAATCAGCTGAGAGGCCTGCATTTCCTGTCTGTCCAGCTCCCACCACAGCAGGATCTGCCAAAATGAACGAAACCCTTGCTCAGCACTTTTGGATCCTGCCTAGAACAACTCATGGAAGGAAAGAAAAATGTGTCGTTTTACCACGCTGCAGAAATTTAATCCATTAATTTTGCACATCATTACAAAGGAAGGAGACACTTCATTTGACATAATTTTATTAAACTCTGTGACAGTGTGCTACAGTGAGTGCAAATTATAATAATTTACTGTGTCAACATAGTTAAGTTCCCAAGCAGAGGGAAAAGGTTCCTACAACTTGACAATTCCTCAATCACAGCAAGCTGTGGCAAAATCTTTCAAGCTTACCTATTCTCTTTCACTGCTTGTAGCTAGAAAACAAACAGCTTTAGACAGTGAATTTGACCATAACTGGGCAGCTTTGGGCAGCAACTGCTTCTCAGACAGATGTGGAAGTGAAAAAAGATGGGTCTTAAGAATGTGGCCCCAGAGGACAAATGACTTCAAAGCAGGGGCAAAGCTGATGACTCAGAGTGTTCTCTTATCAAGTGCCTGACTGCAGCCTGTTATCTCAACCGACTTCATAACTACATCTATTACGTGAGTGCAAACTAAGCTTACATTGGTTTTCAAAGCCATGCTTTCTTTTCTACCCATTCCCCACACAGGAAACAGTGTGAAAAACGAGGGTGCAACCCTGGTCTCTGTTCACCCCATGCCTGAGCTCTGCTCTCCAGTCTGGAGCAGGTGCATTGCTTCCTCTCTGTAAGAGGCACACTGTGAACAAGCTCTTTTAGGAAGCAAGTCAAATCCACTGATGGAAAGTACCTAGAAAAGCCAGGTAGGATTCATTATCCCTTCCTTGCCATTGTGCAGAAGTTCTTAAATACATCTGCAATTTTGATAACACAGTAACACTACAGAAGCAAGAAGTATTTCTTTAAGCTTTGATATATAGTTCACAAAGTTGTTAACTGGGTAACAGATTAACTCAAGAAAGATAAGAAGTCAAATCCTTAACTTGAAAGTCCTGACCTTCTCCTGATAAGGATTTCCCACCTGCTCCTTCATGTGCCCTAGGTACTCATAAATGAGGAAAACAAGCAATCTTTAATTCCTCAGATTTATGACTTTGTAACAGACACTTTGCTATTTGTTCCATAAAATGGCTTAATGAAACCAAACCAAATCCAGGACAAATGACCTTATCCCCACGAGCCTCATCAGGCTTCAGATTCCTGCTAATGTGACTCAGAGAAGCAAGTCTTAACACCTCTGCTTTAATAGACATATCACCTGCTAACCCCACCTATGTAGCAGCTCCTAAAAATTTCCAGCTACCTGCCAGAAATATGCAGTAAAATAATACAAGCCAATTCAGTGTTGACATGGGATACTGCTGGATGAAGTGACAACGTCTGTAGAGCACAAGGCATCCTGGATATCCAGAGCAGCAGTTTTCTGGGTGTCCACCCTTGTAATCCTTGGGTTTAACTGCTCAAGACACACCAATGAAATGTGACAGAAGACAGCAGATGCTGTAATTCTTCCAATGCACACACACACACATCCTTCCAGAGAATTCCAGAGCATTCTGTGCTGCTCAGCCACTGGCTGATGTTGCAGAGGCCTCCCCCAAAGGGGCCTACTTAAAATGCACCCAAATTAATTCCCCAAGCAGTGCCAATCTGTACTAACACAACATCTCCTCTTGCCTATTGAGCCACTGTCTCTGCTTCCCATCTTTCTGCTGGACAACCTGAAGTGGGGCTCTGCATTGTCTGGTAAACTCCTGAAAGCCCAAAGGCAAGAGATAAGTATGAGGAGAAAAGATGTATAGGGTGAACCATGAAACCCTCAGTGTTTCATCTGTACGTCCCAGAACCAAACTGATGCTGAGAACTCTGAAGTTCATTACAGGTCTGACCCCCATTACCCAGTGAGACATCTACAGAGTGATGCCCCATCAGGCAAGACTCTACAGTCCTTTGACAATTCACCCACGTTGCTCTTCTCTTGGTAATTCCTCCCCAATTTTTAATCAAGTTATTCTCTAAATCTGCTTTCTAAAAATCACCTACAGGACATGCCTGCAGCTTATCAGCAGTTCACACTCTTGGCTCTCCCTGAAATATTCTGTAGCTTCTTTACATCTCAACCTTGTCTAAATGTGTGAAATCACACAAACCAGACAACCATGCAAACAAGTTTGAATAATTACTGTTTGATTAATAACTTCAATGTGTCTGGTATCAACAAGACAGTTACTCAGAGTGAATCTACACCCACAAACACTGGTCTGAGAACACAATAAAACGACTTGGGAACAGCTGTTAACCTGCTTTAGGAAACACTTATCACAGCATTAACATTAACCCTACAGAGCAATATATACCGGAGATGTTCTTCAGCCCATTTCTCATTTGACTTCCTAAAGAGCCTATTTGGGAACAGCCTCAAGAGCCCCGGCCAGGAATGGTGGATAATAATGGGAACTCATTGGTATGAGCTCCTGTGTTCAGCCAGTAAAAGGATTTACATGCACTGTAACAGAACACTTAACGCTCCCCATCACGCACTCTCTGCTGGAGAGCAGCTAATTTTGAAAACATTCCCTTTGGTTTCAGCAGATCATTATCTAGTAAAGTTTATATAGAGAGAGCAGCAAGTGGATACAGAAATGAGGTATGGAATGGTCCCCTGGAACACTGCGAAGCAGACAAAATAAAAATAAGCTTTTTCCTACAAGCTAGGCTTTTGCTACAGCAGCTTCTCCATCTGGTGTCAATAAGATATCAGGAAGTGGCCTGATACAACTGAAAACAAGTTGATATAAAAGTTAAAACTAACACTTATAAACATACATAAGCAAACAAGAAGACAACAGGATAACAAGAACTAAAAGTTTGAAGAAGCATTCAAAGCATGGCCTAGTTTTTGTTTGGTTGTAAAACAAAACAGCTATGAAAACACTGCATAATACTTTTTTTTTTTTTTTGGTAAAAAGTCAGGTAGCCTTTGGACTGAAGGGAGTTGACAAACTTACCCAGAGAACAACAGCAATAGAAAATTTCTCTACTTCATACCATGAGTTTCATGCTTTAGTTAGTGTTCAACGTTCATTACTCCACTGATACAACTGGGCAGCAATCTGCCCTCCATGGAGTTACCAGTTTCCTCCATCCAAATTTCCAAAATCACACATTTATGAAAGCCAGAGCAAAATTCCAAGTACCTGAATAGCTGCACAGTTTTCACATGTGAGTAAGCACAGACAGTGGAACGATGCCAGGGCTGGAAGCACATGTGGTAAATCACAACATTGATCTCCCTCCCCTGATAAAGTTCTGTCAATCAAATTTGGAGGCCTTATCTCCATTTTACAGATGGGTGATGCTACCAACTCTTTATTACACCAGGTGCTAATCAGATAAATTTATTAGACATGCTTAAGTAGATGGTGCCACAGAATTACTTGTTATATTAGTAGCACATTTACTAGAAGGAGAAAGGAGCCTGTAAGGAAGCAAAACCTTCAGAAAAAATAGCTCAGATCTCTCCTCCATCACCACAGGCCACAGCTGTGCAGAGCAGAGGGGATCCAACCCACAGGAAATGCAAGGGAATATGAAAACTGACTGGTTTTGCACACAGATACCTCAGATTTCTCCCTGGAAAAAAAAATTAGGGCTCCACTACCAACTCCTGAGCCAGGAACACTAAAGCAATATAAATATCATTCATCAGCATTTCCCTTTCCTCTCTGTCTTCTTATGAGAAGCCCCATGAATTATGGAAATGCCTTTCCCCCTCATTGTGTTGAACACATTCCTCCATAATTCCAGAACCCAGCGTCCTCAACAGTCTCCCTCAAAGCTGGTGCAGATTTCAACTACAAATTCAAACAGATTCTCATCTTAGTTTTCAATTTTTAAAATATTACATGATTTGAAATCCCCTAAAAAACAAACAAAAACAAAAGAAAGAAAAAAAAAAAGAAAAAAAATAAGAAAAGAACAACAGAAAAACAAACAAAACTTTTTTCCTATTAAAGGCTTTATGTATTTTTTGAGACAACTGCACACAAGTTGCTTGGGTTGTTTTGAAGAATTTAAAACCATGCAATTCTTATTCCAAAAGGAAAAAAGCAAAAGAATCAGTTTAACAAAGCTAAGTGCTACACAGCTGCATGTTCAACATGGAAGGCAGGTCTGTATTTCTTACTGGGTACAAGAAAAGTTATCATATTTAGCTTCACTCTAATTAAGAGTCTCCTTCCTTCTCCTTCCCAACAATTCCGTTGTAAATACAAGCTACCCAATGCCAAAACAAGATAAAATAGCACACATTATCATAAAATTAGATGCTGGAAACAGGCTCCAACATTTTGTTTTTCTTCTTAAAAAAAAAAAAAATCAAAAACACCACCACCACAGATGCCAAGTATTTACCCTGCACTAGTTAGTCTGGGTTTTCTGGAGCTTTTTCCTTTGGTTAGGTTTTTATATTTCCCCTTGTTTTTTTGGTGTTGTGGGTAGTTTGGTTTTGGTTTGGGGAGGGGTTTTTTGGTGGTTGTTTGGGGGTTTTTTCCACGTAAGTTTAAGACAGTTATTCAGCACTTGGTGCTTCTAAAGATGAAAAGAGAAGTTATGCCACAACTCAAAAACAGATGAGACTATTTAAGCTTTATTTAGTAATATTTAAAAAGCACCTGAATTTCTGCAGTCCCCTGCAGTTGTAGGCCTCTTGCTGCTTCTCAAACTACCACAATCCCATATTCCACCAGAAAAAAAACCCAACACCAACCTGTCACACAGATTTACTGTGTGTAAAGAACTAACCTTAAGCCTATTGCCCTGTTCTTTTAACTATGCTGTTGGATCATCAACTGATTCATCCGATTTCCCAAGTCTGGGAATACAAGGGACACATTCCATTCACAAGCCAGCCATGAGCCACAGACCCCAGCTGGAGCAAACACAATAAAGTGAGATGCAGCTACTCTGAAGAAATAACAGGATTAGCAGAGAAAAATCCATCGAGGAATGTGCCCTAAGATTACAGAGACAAAAAGTCAAACACTCACTGAGGCTGGTTCCCAGCACTCAGTGGATGACTGCTAAGCTATCATTTTTCACAAAGAGGTTGGAAGTGTAAAAATTCACACCCAAAAATGTAACCCAGCAAGCAACAACCCAAACAACTACTCCGGCAAACTTTCACAAGGACATTTTAGCCTGACTACAAAACTGGCAAGCTTCCACAACCATCTGTCCTTATAGAGGTCAAGAATATCCCATGAAAAGAAATAGTTTATCTTTGGTTTGCTTCTCATCTTCCTTACACGTTTCTCACCCTTCTGATCACACTGGGGGAAAACTTGATGTCAGCATTTAAGCATTAAAAAATGGCATTCCCACCCCAGACACCACAGCCTCCCGACTGTCTTTTCACACATTTTATAGTTAGAACAAGCTCATTCTTATCACAAATACAGTTGAAAAGCAATCATTAAAGCACTCCTCCTTCTGTAACAGTTCCACATGTCTGGAACAGGTAAATTTTTCTTCCTCAACCTGCACCAACCCCTAAAACTTGAAGACTGTGGGGGATATCAGTGGCCACGTGCAAATTATGCTATTTGTGATGTGTACAGCCCTCCCAGAGGCTGAACACAGTTAAAGGTTTACCATCAGAAGAAAAAGAGACACCTCACTCCCCACACAGCCAGCACACCTGGATTAGCTCCCTGCAACTGTGGCAAAACAGACTCACAAGGAAGCAAAAGGAAAAAAAATCAATAAAAGCCACTCTGCAAAACTGACTTCTATATGCTGGACATTACCCTTTTTTCTTTTCTCTTTGATTGTATTAAAGTACTTTTAACTCTGCTAAATCAAAAAGATGTGTTCTCAATAGGGAGGCATCAATGATACCTGCCAGGACTCTCATTACTCTGGATATTTCAATCTTCCCAAAACACTCACTCACAGGCTGCTGGTCTCCAAAAAATATTATACATGGGTGTGAAACTTCAAAGATCTTTGAGCCTGCATCATGATGCTAGAAATAAAAAACATTGCTGCATTCACAGCATTATTTTTCTCTAGCCAAAATCATTATATACCTTCTCTCAGTGGTCATCGTAAAATCTTTGCCAAAGAGAACCAAGTTTTCTAAAGAAGGCTGAGTAAATCAGAAAGGTACAGAAGCACCATCACCAGAAGTTAATCAGTTCAAGAATAGTCTACTTGGGGACAACTGTTTTATCTCTATAAAGCTCCTGAAGCAGATGGTAAATCCATAACAGACATACCTGAGCAAGCTCTCTCTTTGGTACAGTAGGACATTTTTTCCACAAAGGCAGCTGTTCAATATGTTACATCAGTCCTGGACAGAAATATTCCAAAATAATTTATTTATAAGTATTATCTGCATCAGGAGCATCACAGGCCTACCAAGAGCAAACTCACAGTGGATCCTAAATATAATCAACCACACTATTTTTCCAGGCATTATGCTTGCCTATTAATTTTTCTTTCCAAACTGAGAAAAAAAAAAAAAAAAAAAAAAAAAGGTATGCACAGAGCAGGTACAAAACTTCAGCCACTTCAAAGAGAACTTTAGAGAGCCCTCTAAAGTTTCCTCCAGTTTAACTGCTAAAGGGAGTGTAACATGTTATTCCCTCAATTCACCCAGGAGCTCCCTCAATTTCTATTTCGCAACAAGCGCTGGCAGCATTTGGCTACAAGTTTCCTCATCCCAGAGCCAGCCGCACGCTCTTACAACTCCAGCGCTGGGAGCTGGTGCTTTCCCCGCTGGATGTGCGGCGGGCTCGGCTCCGAGCGGGGCCACGGGGACTGCCCGTGCCGCTGCCCGCTGACCCGCGGCGGAACGCTCCGGAACGAGCGCACCTCGGCGGGTGGGGAGCAGGCTCGAAATAAACAATAAATGAAATAAAGTCAGTCCAGCACGCTGGGAAGCGCTCGGCCGCGTGACTCCCCACGGGAGAAGTTCAGGACCGCGCCCCGTGCCCGCGCCCAGCCCCGCAGAAGGGCCGCGGGGAGCGACCACCGGGGTGACCACCGGGGCCACCTCCCGCCGCCCCGGCGGGCAGGTAACCCCCGCGGCCGGGGCGCGGTCCTGGACTTCTCCCCTGGGGGGT
>JANPWX010000033.1:3101852-3134495 GCA_024734555.1 Trochalopteron elliotii
GCCCGGCGCGGCGCAGGAGAACGGGGAGGCCGCGCCCGCCGCCCCGGCCGAGCCCGAGGATGAGATTTCCTTCAGCGACCCCGAGGACTTCGTGGACGACATCAGCGACGAAGGTGCGGGACGGGCGGAGCCGGGGGTGCCGGAGCCGGGGCCGGGCCAGGGAACGCTGTGCCCCGAACCCCCGGGCCCGGCTGTGCCTCCACCCTGGTGCTGGGCAGCTCGGCATCCTGCGTGCCGGTCTGCATCCCAGCTGTGCTTCTTAAATTATGGCTTTTCCTGAGTTATCTCAGCACCGCACAACGCTGCTGTTCTGAAACCCACTGTTAAAGTGGTTCTAAAATCGCTGTTACACCTCATGTGTGGGCTGCCCTCTGGGTGGAATCATCAGCTCGTCTCCCTTCCTTTTGCCTCCATTAGTTTAATTCAGCTGTAGAAGCAGAAGTTTTAAATGGTTGACGTGGTCGTTACAAACTATATTTCATCTTTCTTCTTGTATACATGCACCCAGAATGAAATCCGTAGGTAAACAGGGTTTGAGGAGAGCTGCTGCTCGTGGAGATGTGATGTAGGTACTTTATGACAAGAACATAGGGAAAAATCGGTTTTGGCAGTTAAAAATGTCAGCCCAGGCTCTTTTAAAAGTAGTGGATATTGACTGCCTTAAAATGGCAAAGCTGTTGTGTCACTGCACAGACAAATGTTTATACATGGGATTGCCATATAGAAGTTAGAACTCTAATTTAGTGTTTTTCAGATGGGTCTTTCCAGATAAATTTTCTTAGTTTTTGAATAGCAAAAGTACTTGTTTCCCCGTTATTTGTTCAGCATTTGTGCTGTTTTGGGGTCTGGTGTCCGTGTATTCTGCGTGTTGTAGGGTCTGTCACATGTATCAAAAGTAGAAAGATGTTTCTAAAGCACAGGAATTGTAAATCAGCCAGTTATTTCAACTGGCAGTGGAGTACAGGTGATACAGGTGCATTCTTGTGTTCCAGTCCTGTGTTTAGTTTGATAAAATAGCAGCCAGATATCCCAGATTAAGGAAGTGTTTGCTGTTCTCAGTTTAGCAGTCTGTATAACAGTGCTTTGAACTTTTACATTTGTTCCTTAAAGAGACTTTGGCAAAATTGCCTTGGAGTTGGATTCTTTTTTTAAGTGCCTGCTTAATACACTTTGTTTACATCTAGGATTGTTATGTTCAGTTCCTTCTTAGAAACTGGGCATATTTTCCATTCCCACTGATTTCATTGTTAATTAATTTGGTTAACTTCTCATCTGTATGAAATCCAGTGTTAGTGGCTGAATTACAGCATTTAAGTTTAGTCACTCTTGCTGGTCTGGCTTTCCATCTGTGTGGATTGCTTCTTGAGCTTCCTTACTCCTTTCCCATTATTCTGGTGCCTCTCCAAGGAGAAAAGCAGCCCAGTGTGACCAAGCCAAGGCCCTTTCAATGCTCATGATAACAGAGATCTTCAGGAGCCCCTGTGAGATGGACCAGCTGTAGGACTGGAACACCTCAGATCTTTTACTGCCTCTCCTTTTCCCCCAAGAGTTGTTGGCCTGGAAGAACAGCTGATCCCAGTAACAGCAGAAAGGATTGTTGGTCAACCACTTAGGGACCAGTGAAGCTTTAGTTCAGATAATGACAGTGGTCCTTAAAACACTGCCAGCTGAAGATAGCCCTGTACCCACCACACCCATCACTGCTTCCCTTCTGGCTGCTGCAGGAGCTGGCTGAACCAGCTTCTTGCTCTTTGAAGATCCCTTTGTTCACAATTTTCAATTTAAGGGCACAGTGTGGGAATTTGTCTTCAGTCTGTTACAGTTTTGATTCAATACAGGGTGTTGCATTCCTGCTCAGGAATCTAAACATGCATTCCTTGGCCTGCAAAGTCTTTTGTGAGAAGTGGCTATGAAAGAAATAACTAAAGGAGCCTTAAAATTTACCCTTTTGTCTTTTACTTTGGTTTTCTCCTTTTGCTTGTAGACCCCTGTGGAAATGTCCTCTCATTTTATATATTTTATGTTGTTACTTGTAGTTTCCACATGCACATGGAGGTGATCTTTTTGAGTGATAAATATTACAAACACCAACATTCTGTGGATGCTACATAATCTTGGTGGTAATGGGCTAAATATTTGTGATTCATGTTGCACCAGATCAATGGGAAGCTTCATGTGTAATAACCTGTTGAAGCTTAAAGTTGTCAAAAGCATCTTTTTAGTTTGAAATTCAGAGTAAGCATGTTTCTCATGCTTTCTCTAATTCTTCATTGCTAGAGATCTTTCCAGTGATGTTTCTGGGCAGAAAAATTTCTTGAATTACAAAATCATCAAAAATCTAATATCTTCAAAGATCAGCATATACAACACTTTTTTTTTGTTTGTTCTCATATTTTAAGTCTTTCTTTGTGTATTTGGATTTTGTTTCCTAGTCTGTGCATGCTATAGATAGTCTGACTGCAAATTTTAGCTAATTTAAAAGTATGGTGGTGTGAACTTATTTTCTGTGTAGTCTTGTATTTTGTAGTGATCTTCACATAATCTTAAAACTTACTGCAGTTATTCAGGAA
This sequence comes from Trochalopteron elliotii, assembly GCA_024734555.1. Taxonomy (NCBI): domain Eukaryota; kingdom Metazoa; phylum Chordata; class Aves; order Passeriformes; family Leiothrichidae; genus Trochalopteron; species Trochalopteron elliotii. Next base: position 3,104,423 of record JANPWX010000033.1, read on the forward strand.
TTAATGTGCTCAAAGAATATCCAGTGTGAAAAGATGTGTGCTTGTTTTAGAGATGGCTTTCAGTGTCTTGCCTTAGACCTTCATTTTTGTGCTTAATTAAAGGTTTAGATGGAGTGTGACTTCTTAATTATAGTGATGCTGAGACATGCAGAGCTTCCAGTGTGGTGGATAGTTTTGAATTATGCTAAAACTTGTGTAGTTTGGGAGGGAGGTACAGGTTACATTTATTTTTATCAAAACAATCTGGTTATAATTTGAGCAAGAGGACTGGTCAGAGGTCAGGTAGTAAATCATGCATTTGTCTGTGCTGTTGTCAGTTTTGAGGACTTTGTGAGCCAGTTCCATCTCCATGAAAAAACCTGATAGTGCAAGTGTTGACAGCCTCAGTGTGTAAGGTATGTTTTTGAGAAGTCTTCTTCAGGAGTTGGGTGCTTAAAGTTTGCCACGAAACCACATAATCCTGTCACTTAGGATGTGCTGTTGAGGTGTTGTGCATTCACTTCAGTTGTTTTTCTGACAGAACGTTCATTCACTACCAAGTTTCTTAAATGATTCTTAAAATTTCTTGAAATTTGAAGTCTCTCTGTTTTTTTATTCTCACTTTTCTTTTCATCTTTGTCTTCCCTCCCTCATGATGTGAGCAGTGCCTTAGTTTCTTGTCTGTGCTCTCTTTGCAGAGCTGCTTGGTGACATCCTGAAGGATCAGCCACAGGAGGCAGATGGGATAGACTCGGTGATTGTTGTGGATAATGTGCCCCAGGTTGGACCAGACCGACTGGAGAAACTGAAGAATGTCATCCACAAAATATTTTCCAAGTTTGGCAAAATTATCAATGAATTTTATCCAGAAGCAGATGGAAAAACAAAAGGGTAAGTCATGATAACTCCAATTGGGAGAAGGATTGAAACACAGCTCTGCCTTATCTTTGGTTGTTAATGTTAATACTTCATGGGTGACCTCATAGTTGTTATCATCACCTTCTTCTACCTCAGCCTGTGCAGTCCTGACACCAGTCTCAGTGACAAACAAGTTCCTGAGGGAACTGAGAAGCTTCATAGCTTACTATGCTCCATAGTGGAGGATGGTGGGGATTAATTATGGAAACAGTTTAGCTGGGTTTGGAGACAAATTTTAGTGCTACATGAGGAGTTTTTTCTTAGTTTTCTGCTATGGCAGAAGTTAAAGGTCCTCTTGAGCTAAAAACTTAGCAGCAATGGCTGGACTGTTTGTTGCAAAATAGATTGTCAATACCTGTAGCATATATTCTGAGTATTGGAGGAATCCATACTTATGAAGGCCTAAAAGGAGTTTTCTGAGGTGGAGGCATTGTTGCTTCTCTAAGGTCAGCATGAAAGTTATTCTGTCTCTCAGTGTTCATACCTCTGTTTGAGACTCTGATGGTGTCCAGGATACCATTAGTTTGGAGTCTACTGGGCTCCAAGATGGGTGAATTAAGTGTGAGTGTATTCCTCGGAAGGAAGCTGAGTTTTGAAAAACAGTAGTGATGCTTTCAGATGCCTGTAACAGCAAGTTACAATTCCTAAACATGACCTGTTACTCAGCTGAGAAGGGCTGTGGATGTAACCTGCATGTTCCTGTTTCTGCTGTGTCTGGCCCATTTCAGAAAGGATATCAGATTAATTGAGGTCAGGCCTAGAGAGCTAAAAACTATTTGTGAGCCTGTGGCCAGAATGGAAATTAATTTGCTGTTGACCCTAACAGGTTAGAGACAAAACAAGAAGTTATCTTGTAGATGCTCTGTACTGAATTCTTAATCCATCCTCATTGTTTCTTCTTTATTTTGAGCCTGTTGTGTCGTGAACAACGTCCTGTACTTTGGTTTTCCTTCCTTGCAGGTACATTTTCCTGGAGTACATGTCTCCCTCCCATGCTGTGGATGCTGTGAAGAATGCAGATGGATACAAACTGGATAAGCAGCACACCTTCAGAGTCAACCTCTTCACAGACTTTGATAAGTGAGTGCAGCAATTGTGTGTTACCTGTAGATTTGGGGATTCTAATCCTGAGTGCCTGCATGGACTGTAACCAACCAAATTGCTCTTTCAGGTACATGACAATCAGTGACGAGTGGGAAATCCCTGAGAAACAGCCATTTAAGGATTTGGTAAGGAATTTTTGGAAAAGTGGAAGGAATATTCAGCTTAATATTGAATGGTTACTTCATTGCTGAAATGTCCATATGAAAATAGAAAGGATGTGTTAATGGTGTTGTAAATAGCAGTGCTGGTCACATGCTCCTGTTCATCCGAATGGGAGGAACTCAGTGCTTCTGCTTGATAGTTACACATAGTGGGAAGCTTTATTTACTTTTATTATTTAAGAGTGAATAATAATTTCGCACAAGTCATTTAAAAATAGACTTTCAAAAGCATCTTTTTATATTCTTAATTGTTTGAGGCAAACATTGGTGTTTGTTACCGAGTGCTTTGTAGTCTGGTGGAAGAAAGAAGTTTGCTTTTTCTTTAAAAACCAAATATCAAATGACTTCTTGTTTAAAATAAGTATTAAACATCATCAAAACACATTGAAGATCCACCTCTTAATGGGGTGCTCTCAGCCTCCAGCATCCAGTAATTAGAATGGTTTAATTTCACTTCAAAAACTTGTTTGCAGTGGTAAGACCCCAAAGTTGCACTCTCTGGTAAGACCAGCTTCCACCTGCCAGGTAGATACTAATTTGTGGAACTTGTTGACTTAGCCATTGACTCACTGATGGTCTTTTGCTGTGTTTTGTTCAGGGGAATCTCCGATACTGGTTGGAAGACCCTGATTGCAGGGATCAGTACAGTGTGATCTTCGAGTCGGGAGACCGCACATCCATTTTCTGGAATGACATCAAGGAGCCTGTTCAAATCGAGGACAGAGCAGTGAGTGTCCTGGAAGTGCTGGAGATGGCAGATACACTGCAAATCTCCTTCATTTTATGACATTGCAGCTTTTCAATGAAAAAAAAAAAAAAAAGGGCTTTTTCCCATTGCTGAAATAATTTTTTCTTCCTTGTGAAGAGTGGTGAAATCACATCCTTTAGAATTAGACTTAGCTGCTTAGGTAAGAGAACTGTGAAGTGAACTTTTTAAGAGTTTGTGGTGGTGTTTGGTTTGGTTTTTTTTAACTGGTTTATGATGCCCATTAGTTTCCTTCATCTCTCTGTTATAGGTGATTCAGAAAGACCTGAGAATGCAAAGTCAGAGTTTGAGGAGCACTATTCATTCGTGCTGAATATGTGCTTATGTTTGCTGCTCCAGATGACTCCTTGCTTTTGTGCTGACCACAGAGGTGTTAAAAGAGGAATAGCTGGTTTGGTAATGGCATAAAAAAGGGAGAGTTAGTCTGCCTGTCTGCTGCAGGCACTGGACTTGCTGGGAACTGTTAGGACCCAGGAGCATTTTCCATAATAACCATTGTGCATTACAGCAGGAGGAAGTAGGCTCTGGGATGGTGAGAATATTTGCTCATCACCATGGTCTCTGGCTGTGGTCTGTATTGCTCAGATCTCTCTGGTTTAGCTGAAGGTCCAGAGCTGTGTTGTTCAGAAATTTGAAATATTTACCCTTCTGAGAACAGTGTGTTCTTACCAAGGCTGAAAGAAGGAAATCCAGGGTGTTAGGTGGGTTTAGTTGTTATTACATAAAAGATGTCACTGTACCTGAAAAACATCTTTGGTGATCTGTAAGTTGGAAAGGTCTCAACTGACAATTTTCAACCTGAGGAATAGATACTATACATTATGTGCATGAAACAAAACTCCACAATTATCACAGATCTGAGATCTTCACTTAATAAAGGGTTTTACAAAATGTGCTCCTACCAGCCACGCATTAATTCTTTCCCTTTTAGGGACACAGCATGAAGTTAAACTTTTGTGTGTGCTTTTTTTTTTTTTTTTTGAAATCCAGAGGTGGACAGAGACCTACGTCCGTTGGTCTCCCAAAGGCACCTACCTGGCCACATTCCACCAGAGGGGCATTGCTCTGTGGGGTGGAGAGAAGTTCAAGCAGATTCAGAGGTTTAGTCACCAAGGAGTGCAGCTTATTGACTTCTCACCCTGTGAAAGGTACACAGCATCACATTGGTTTGGGCTAAGGGGTCAAAAGCATGAGGCATGAGCAGCATCCTCCAAATCTGGAGTACTGAAATTAATTTCTTAAGATTTTTTTTAACATTAAAGAGCTCTGGAGAGAAGGATAAAATAATGCATTTTCATTTTAGTTTTCAACTAACACATTTGGAAGCAGTTGAGTTTTAGACTTCTTTGTATTAAAGAGATTATTTACCTTACAATGGAGAAGCCCAGCATCCCTGTAATTTGGGTTGGATAAGGTCAATGATTTATGTTTGGTTTGAAACCAGTGTTACTCTCATGCCAAAACTGTGTAATAGGTTACAGTGTATTTGGTGAGTTCCCCTCCCTTGTAACATCAATATCAAAGACTTGTACCTAAATCTAGAGCCTTTTCAGCCAGAGGGATGCCAGGGAAACTTTCTCCTCCTTTATCATCCTGTTCTTATTTTTCCCTCCCCTGAAAAATCCCATTAGAGAAACTGCTGTTTAAAAGTGCCAGATATTTAAATACTACATGGATTAAAGCCTGACATACTAGATGAAGTTTCACTAATGAATTGGATTATTTCTTTTGTAGGTATTTAGTGACCTTCAGCCCTTTGATGGACACACAGGATGACCCTCAGGCTATCATCATCTGGGATATTCTGACTGGCCAAAAGAAGAGAGGGTTCCACTGTGAAAACTCAGCTCACTGGCCTATTTTTAAGTAGGTTGAGAAACAGAATTAGAGTAGAGAGTTGTAGTCCCAGACTTCATTTAATAAAAAGGCAGTTCCAATCTAATATTTTTTATTTCCTTGCTTAGATGGAGTCATGATGGTAAATTCTTTGCTCGAATGACTTCAGATACCCTCAGCATCTATGAAACACCTGTAAGTTCTTGTCTTTTTTGCATAATAATGAGAACAGAAAGTATATGTGTAAATGTAAGAATGTTACTAACTTGAAAATTCATCCTTTTCTCATCTTTCAGTCTATGGGTTTGTTGGACAAAAAGAGCTTGAAAATCAATGGGATAAGGTGAGTCTATTCCCTTGTAATCATAACTGTTCTTTAGCTGGAGTTTTCTTGTCTGGAGATTTGTTACAGCAGGAGGAATCTTTAGACTGTTGGCCTGGAGCAAAGAGCTTTACATGTTGAGGTGGCAAAAAGAAATGGAAAACTCTCCACTTGTTGATGAACCCACTTGGTAGATTCTGTGCTTTGAAATCCTCTTTGTGGTACTGCTTAATCCAGGGTCTAGCTTGGGAGTTCTGTTCCTTGTCTACAAAACCAGACTGGAATGCAGTTTATTAGGGAATATCTCCCTAACAAGGTGGTTGTGCTGGCTTAGAGCAGTGTGCTGTGTCTGCACAGAACACATTGACTCCTTTGAGAGTTTTTAAAGTACATCTCTGTAAACCAGCAAGAAAATTAAGTGTACCCAGGTGCAAGAAGATGGTCTCCATGGTAATTTAATAGGGGTTTTTTGGCTCATTTGTTCCTCGATCTTTGGCAGTTTCTCTGTGTGCAAACTTTGCTCTTTTGTGAGATGCACTGATAGACAACACTGGTGATAGAGCAAATTTAAATAGCTGCTTAAAAATCTGTTTTAGTATTGTTATCAAATGGCCCTCAGTTATGTGTCTGTGCCTGTCTTTATTATCCAGAGTTGATCTTTGTCTGAAACATTCAGATACTATAGGGAAAGTGGTTTCTGCTTGTGGTAACTCTAACTGAAAATTAAAAGGGCATGTTTTTAACTTTGTTCCTGTAGAGACTTCTCATGGTCTCCAGGTGGTAACATAATTGCTTTCTGGGTGCCTGAAGACAAAGACATCCCAGCCAGAGTGACTTTGATGCAGCTGCCTTCTAGACAAGAAATTCGTGTGCGGAATTTGTTCAACGTAGTAGATTGTAAACTGCACTGGCAGAAGAATGGGGACTACCTGTGTGTGAAGGTGGACAGGACTCCCAAAGGCACACAGGTACATGGATTCTGATTTTATTGGGAAATTTTGGTTCTCATGCTTCCTTTTCTTACAGTACTGTCTTCAAATAAAGGCAGTGTAAATTATATCATGTCAAAGCTATTTTAAATTTTTTTTTCCATTTGAATTTGAGGCATGTAGAAAGCAAAATGTATGTAATGTTTGCATCCAGGATTTGCTTTGACCTTCGTGGCCTCTTGGTCTCTGAGAGGTCTGTGCCTCACCTCTTCTCCTGCTCACAATTAAGCAGCTGTTGAACATCATCTAGATGAAGCTGCATAATGTACCACATGTTCATCTGTCTGAATTAAATTCTATAACAGTCTGAAAAAAATAAAGGCTTTTCTACAATTCCAAAGTTATTCTTTATCAGAACAAATTTGGAATGTTTTTGTTAAGGAGGCATATTGTATTTGTCTGCTGTCATTAAAGGAGTAAATCTTGACTCACTCTCATCCTGTGTCCTAACTGGCTAATTGTGGAGTTGTCCTTCTATGCCTAGTGATAAAATGATTTATCTGCTGTTTTTGTGCTGGGTAATGAGCTGGTTTTGGCCTTTACAGGGAGTAGTGACCAACTTTGAAATATTCCGCATGAGAGAGAAACAGGTGCCAGTGGATGTGGTGGAAATGAAAGGTAATGCCAAGTATTCCCTTACTTATGAGCTTGAATTTTTCTGTAGAGATGCTTATGTCTTAGAAATTCTTGTCAACACATGACATAATTAGGAATTTAACCCTTTGGAAAAGAGCTGGATTTTAATGTTGCCGAATGTCTCATGTAAAAATGAGAAATCAAAACTTCTGTTGCTGTTCATGCTTGTGACTGACTTGAAAAATGACAGAACTGAAAATGTGCTATTAATAAAAATGGTGTTTGCAGATCCTGGAAGACTTAGAGCTATAGTTAGAAACACTTCCCCTAGGTCCCTGCAATTGTCTTATCCACCTGTGTTTTAAAAGAAAGTCTGTGAACTGATGAGCTCCCTCTCTTCAATATCTTGGTTTTCTTTGGTAGCTACTTGCAATCAGAGGCTTGTATTGTCCTTTAACAGAGTTTTGGCTCTTCTTGTTGCAGAAAGCATCATAGCCTTTGCTTGGGAACCAAATGGAAGCAAGTTTGCTGTGTTGCATGGAGAAACTCCACGGATTTCAGTTTCCTTTTACCATGTTAAAAACAATGGGAAAATAGAACTCATAAGTAAGTGAAAAACAAGTGAGAAGTACAGATACAAAACATTTTGCATGGTAATAGAGGCACTAAATTCAAAATTGCACCTGTTTGTGTTGTTTTGTGAGAAATTAGTGGGGTTGATGCTTGTAATTGATGGCATTGGATTGAGATCTTTTTCTGAATTTGCCTTGTTTCTTTGCAGAAACTTTTGACAAACAGCAGGCAAACACGATATTCTGGAGTCCCCAGGGGCAGTTTGTAGTGTTGGCTGGCCTCAGAAGGTGAGTGTTGTACAGGCTGCTGGACACCACCACATTGATTTTAAAAGAGTAAAAGAACTACAGCATCTCACCAAGAAGTGTTTGGTGTCCCTGTCAGTGTTGATTGCTGTAGTTCTGATAGAGCTGTGCAAAAGCAAAGGCAGTGCAGAGATGCAACTTCATGATGTATCTTAGTCCTTTGCAGCTTTCACTTCCTATTTTTGCCAAATCAAATGAAGAATGCATTTTTCAATAGAAAAGTGCATAATTAGAAACCCCTTCCAGCTGTTTAAGTTAAATAGTGAGTCTGAGCCAGTCCAGTTTGGATATGCTTGTGGCTTTTGTGGTGCATTTGTTGTCATTGCCTTGTGCCCTTTTATGGGCAATACCTGTTCATGACAGTGCTGCTTTGTGAAAGAATTATCAGGAAAATTTCACTTTACAAGTGAAAATTACTGTTGTTATCCAGTCAAGTGATAATTTGCTTTCTTGTGCTTTCAAACAAGCACTGCTGTTCATCTTAGAAATCTTTTCTTTAATCTCATCTTCACTACTGTGTCTAAGCATAGGATTGTTAAACTTCGGCTGTAGCTTGCCCATGAGCATGTTTTCACTATGACTTTAACCCATTTTATTTATATTCTTAAGGGTCACTGAGCATAGAAACAGAAGTGTCATTCTTATGTGGTGTTTTGTTTTTATCCACCACGTTCCTTTCCAGCCACAGAGAGTAGTATAAACCTGTCTCTTGGCTGCTGTGAGAATTTGTTTGTAAGGAGGAGTTGTAGAGATGCAGCTTGTGAAATGTTTTTAAAAGCCCAGGCTGTACTGGTGTGTAAAACAATGGGGTTTTTGCCTGTGCAGCATGAATGGTGCCTTAGCATTTGTTGACACGTCTGACTGCACCATGATGAACATCGCAGAGCACTACACGGCCTCCGATGTGGAGTGGGACCCCACGGGCAGATACATTGTCACCTCTGTGTCTTGGTGGAGCCACAAGGTACTGACTGCTGCACCTCTTCTCCCCACCCCTGCTTGCTCTTCCAGTGGTGTTGGAAAGGGCTGTTGACAAGGAAGGGCTCATAAACACCTGTCACTGGTTGAATGACTTAACTTTCACCACAGTTTTAAACATTAATTTCTGAGCTCTCCAGCGTTAAGTTAAACGCTCCAGTGTTAACGTTTATTTTGGCTGAGCTGGTGCACTGCTCTTCCAGGTGGACAATGCATATTGGTTATGGACCTTCCAAGGCCGTCTGCTTCAGAAGAACAACAAAGACAGGTTCTGTCAGCTGCTCTGGAGACCACGACCAGCTACCCTGCTCAGCGAGGATCAGATAAAGGTGGGGTATTGCAGGGACTGTGTGCTGACATGGATTTTGGTCTATAAAGCCCTTGGTGTGCTCCCTCTTCTTGAGGATGAGGTTTGTTACACAACTGCCTTTTGCCCTGAATGTGTGAATAAACACACTGCGGTGTGGGACCTCACTTCTGGGAATGTCTGCAGATATTAACTGTATTATAAGCTCAAAATAGAAGTGGTTACCAGTTGTTCTTACAGTTAGGGTATGATGAAAGGGTATAAAGAAGAGTAAATTGAATTTTGTTCTTCAGGCTTTGCTAGCTGTATGTGTACAGAAGCACTTACAGGATCTATAAGCCAGGAGGCACAAAATTATAGTGAAGGGAAATTGCCTAGCAGAGATGTTTTTCAGAAGGCATAGCCTGCTTAGGCCTACCAAAGGAGTTCTTAGAGAAGATGATGGTTGTAATTGCTAGTCTGATACTCCTGTTGAAATAAAATTTCCTGTTTCACAGCAAATTAAGAAGGATCTGAAGAAATACTCCAAGATATTTGAACAGAAGGATCGCCTGAGCCAGTCCAAAGCTTCAAAGGCAAGACACTTTTGAAATATATTCTAAATTAAACTCTTGTAACCTATCCTTAGTTTGTACTGATGATACATAAGTTACATTTCCTATATCACAAGTGTTCATTTGATCCAGATGGTTAGAATTAGTCCAGTGGGTAGTTCAGAGAGGAGACTGGAGAGGAACTGGTGTTAGGTCGTTACGCAAAGGTGGTAAAATTTTGGGGTTCTTAGCGTGTTGCTGCATTAGCCAGTGTTTAAATTAAGAAAAAATTAACCTCACCAAAACAGCATTCTGATTAGAGAAGATACTCTTAAGTCAGCAGAAGGCGTTTATGAGCACAGTTGGCCCCTCAGGAGTGCTGGGTGTGGGTTGGTTTGGTGGGGGAGGCTCACCGAGGCTGTGTCCCTGCAGGAGCTGGTGGAGCGGCGGCGCACGATGATGGAGGAGTTCAGGAAGTACCGCAAGATGGCGCAGGAGCTGTACATGGAGCAGCGCAACGAGCGCCTGGAGCTGCGCGGGGGTGAGCCCCGGGCTGGGATAAAACACACAGAAACTGCTCCTTCAGAGCCTCAGACCCTTCCCCTCTCACTCTGCTTCCTGCTTTCCTCTTCTCTGAAGGGTTTTTATACCTTTTTATACCTTTTTAGCCTGAATCGTGGCAGGATTTATGGGGGGAAAAAAGGCATTGGCTTGACCTTGGGATAAAACTATACTAGGAGACAGTAATGCCTCGGTTATCACTGAATAAATTTCACATGTATTTGTTATGAATTAAAGCTCCAAATACCTTTTGTTTCACTGCTGTTTCTGCCCTTAGAAATTCATTCCAAATCATTCCATTGCCTCCTCGTTTGTTGTGTTCAGTGTTGGGTGTTTTCTCCATTGCAGGGGTAGACACAGATGAGCTGGACAGCAATGTCGATGACTGGGAGGAGGAGACTGTGGAATTTTTTATCAATGAAGAAATTATTACCCTTGCAGAACCAGAGTAATTAATAAAACTGTGGTAAGATAACATTGAGCTTATGTGTTCCATACATGGGAGATCTTTTTTATGGGAGGAAGAGGGAGAGAAGCTGCTTAGTGTATGGATTTAAACCACAGTTTAGGAAGAGGTGAAACACAAGCTGGTGTAGCCTTTCACCAGGTCAGCTTCTGAGATTGAGCTGTTTGTATAAAAGCACAGTAACTAACTCACCTCTTTTTTTGTTTTTCTGCAGCTCCACCAGATCTTGTGCTGAAAAGAAGTTTGTTTGTTTTCCGAAAGCCTATATCAACTTTGGAATTCTTAATCCATATTCTTGCACTCTGGAAGGGTGGATGCACCAGATTTTCTCCATTCTGACACATTGTAGTGCCTTTAAGTCTTGCTGCCTGCTGCAGTGAGATACTGGAAAGGCGCTGCTTTTAAATTTATATTTTTTTTTCTAGGGTTTGATTATTATTTTTTTTCTTTTTAAATCCACTACTACCAGTATTTACTTCCCGACTCCTTGTGCAGTCCTTGCCAGCTGGCAGTTTTTGCCTCTTGCCAGTGAGGTGAGATTCACCTGTGTCACACACACAATGTTTGGGTTCCAGGACTCTCTCTGTGCCCCCAGGGCATGGACAGGTGTTCCTTTGGGTTGGGGAAAAGTCACCAGAACCATTTTTCGTATGATGAGTTTTAGTGTGCTGAAGCAGCACTACAGTGGGCTATACCCTCCTCCTTTCAGATTGTGAAAGGATGTCTCCCTCAAAGAGCTGAATATGGAAATAAAAGCAGACCTATACTAAAACCAGGCTGACTGTGTGTTGTTTGTGGGGAATCTCCCTGAATGATCAAAGTCAAACATTAACCAGTAATAAGAGTGTGTTTGCTGTATTGGCTAATGGTTCCTTTGGATTTTTTTCAAATCTTGGTCCTTCATGGCCCTTCTGGCTTTGTGTTGTGGTTGCTTGGTTTTTTACAATATGGTACAGCTCATTAATCTGTCACATTGACCTGTTCATGGTGGTGGAGTGCCTGGAAAATGACTGGATTCTTAAACCATTTGCAAACTGATAAAAGCCTCAGGAATTACTGGGTCAGTGTATCTTAGCAGTGAAAACTGTAGAGTTCCAGAGCACTGCTCTGTGCATGTGCTTTTTGTTCCCTCTTGCAATACCTGGTTCCATTTCCAAAGCCCTCCAAGCTCAGGATGGAGAGCTGTACTCAGAGCTGGTGCAGCAGCTTCTCTGTATTTGTATTTGTGAGTAGAACTGGGTTTTGCCAGAGCAGTGAGAGAGGCTGGCCTGTTCTTTGCCCTTGGAGAATGAGGATATTCCTGTCTCTTCTCCTGGACTGGGAAGGGAAATTGCCAAGGTGAGCACTCTTGGCTGGCTTTCCTTAAGCCCAGGGCTCACTTTTACAGCAGGGTGGGACAGCTCTGGAGTGGGGAGGCTCTCTGGCCACAGGACAGCCCCACTGAGCTGCAGGTGGCCAAGGGACAGGGGATGTTCTCAGCACTTACTTTGTCACCAGGTAAATTTGCTGTGATGGCCAATGCACAAATGCCTCAGTTAACTCCCATGTCCTCTTCACCAGGAAGTTTTCAAAATTATTTTCCCATGAATGGTACTGACTTAGTTTCACTCTTTAACCAGCACATGTTGTTTTTCCAAAAGTCTATTAATTTCCAGTTTTCTGCATTGTTCGTTCATTCATAATCCATATAGAAAGGTACAGTTGATTAAAGTTTACTCCACAGTATTTCCCAGCCTCATTGCTCAACTAGACTGGAAAGAAATACATACTAGAAAAACAGTGCAGGAGAAGATAGAGCACAACTAAGTTCTCCAGTGATCATGGAATGGTTTGGGTTGGAAAGGATCTTAAAGCTCATCCAGTCCAACCCCCTGCCATGGGCAGAGACACCTTCCACTACCCCAGGTTGCTCCAAGCCCTGTCCAACCTGCCCTTGGACACTTCCAGGGCTGGGGCAGCCACAGCTTCTCTGGGTAACCTGTGCCAGGGCCTCCCCACCCTCATGGTAAAGAATGATGGCTTGAACTTGCATAGCAGGAATCATTTTTATGACCCTTTTGTTGTGAAGAGCTGACTTGTCAACCATTTTTTGAATCACAAATGGAGCTGGAAGGCTTTTTCCCCTGTCTTCATGCAATGAAGGTTTAACAGGCTGCTGTGTTTTATTCCTGGCTGTTTTCTAAGTAATTAAATGTAATGGCAGTGTTGAATGAATTGAGTTTCCTTCTAAGATGCTTCTCTGAAGTGTGGATCATCAGTGGAGGAAAAAAAACAACACAAAAATTGCATCCAAAATTGTTCCTGCAGCAGCTTTGGAACCTGATGAGATCTTGTACTGACCAGCAGTTCAGGCCTTTTCTCATCTAACACTGGCATTTCTGACATCACTCCCTTCAATTACTTCATCTTTCCTTTTGTGTTTCTTACTCCATATGCTTTTTGCAAATTATGTGCTACTGAAATTGCTTTATGGGAATGGATTTGGTAAATTATCCTCTTTGCCATATCTTGGGATAGCACTAGGAGGTGGAGTAGGGTCCTGTAGGAATGAATCCATCTATGTAGCTTTGAGTTCTCTGCCACTGCTGCTCAGCCTATGCCTTTGGAAGGGCTTCAGGAGGATGGCCAAAGCAGAAGCAGGTTTGTAGGTACTGTCTAAAGCTGTGTGTGGTGGGGAAAAAGGCTCCCACAGCACTTGTACCTCCACTGAGTGCCCTTAAGGGTCCAGAATTTGGGTGGGAAAGGAAACAAACCTTAAGCATTAAGATAGTATCTCTCCTTGGTTTTGTTTAACTATTGTATTAAGTATTTTTAATGATTGCTCTTAAATAGGAGGATTAACTGGACCAATTCATATAATCCTGGGCTAGTCTTCACTCTGTCTTTATTTTGAATTTGTAATAAATATTCTCATGACCTTTTAACCATCTACAGGCCTTAATGCAACTTCACAGAACAAATTTTGGTCACTTGCTATACTAAGTTTTAACTTCTGAAATTCTAATATTTTTTCATTAAGCCTTGCTGTAGCTTTTATGAGCTTTGACTCCTTTACTGTCAATAAATAATGAATACAAAGGGTGATCTTGTGTGGGGTTTTTGGTTTTTTTCATGGGTTGTTGCAATGCATGGACTCCTGGTGTTCCTGGGCTCCCTGGTCCAATCAGGGAAAAAAACCCCAAAAAACAGATTTGTGCTATCTGTGCATGATTTAAAGCAAAAGTTGTGTATAAGTCATCTGCAGAGAAAAATGTGCAGTGAGTGAGTGAGGCTGGGTCACCTGGCTGGTGGTGATGGTGTCACAGTGATTGATCCTCATTGTCCCCATCTCTTTGGGACCTGAGTGACAGATGCACAATGAGCAGCCAAAAGCAGCTGGGATTAAAGTCCTGCCCGAGTCCTCACAATTCCTGCAGGGCCTCAGCATCTCTGTGTTGATCCCAGCAAGAGGAATGCTTTGAAAATGTAATCCTCTCCCAAGTTTTAACCTTCAACCCCATGGCTCTCAGTTAAACTAAAGCACTGCTCTCACAGTGTGCTGAAACAGGATTGGGGCAGACACAGAAACCTCTGCTCTGACTGGAATCGCTTAAAATAAAGTCAATAATATGTGGAATACCTTGCATTCCTCTCTAATGCAAGGAAAAGCCTTAGTACTCCGTGTGACCTGGCTCCACATGCTGCTCATTTGGGTTTGTTTTCTTACCCTCAGTGCCTGGGCTCCCAGATCAACTGGGACCATTCTGGAGTTTAAGGCTGTCCAAGAGATCCCCTCCACCTCCTGTAGAATTTGGGATTATGGTGTACAGGATAATATTTTTAGATGCTTTTAAGAGATGTGAGAATGAGCTGCTCACAGCAGTGTCCCTCAGCCCTGTTTAGAGAGCTGATGAAACTGCAATTAACTTATTCTTGTGAATATTAAAAGCTGTCCAAAGCTAGGGAGCTCACCTGGTACCCTGAGATGTTCACAGAGAAGAAATATTCCTTTACTGCTGCTGGAACTACTCAAAATTGTCTATTACACTGCTTGAGACTGGGAGCTGTTGGTGAAACCCTCATTTAATTGGTACATGGCTGGTTATTGTGGAGATAAATCTGGTTCCTATAGAAACTAGTCGCTGGTAACTGGTGGGGCTGTAGAACAAGTCTGTTTTGGTAACTGCTCACTGGGTACAGCATCATTCCTGTGTACTGGGAAATGCTTCAGCAGCATCAGCTCTTCTGCCAGGAGCTGCAAAGGGGATGTCACTGTGTTTTATGAGAGCGAGAACAACCATGGAAAGGTGAAAATTGAGTTTTTCAAATCTCTGTTATTACCTGAGATCCCAAAGGCCGTTCTTAGGTGGAATTTCAAACACCCTCTGCCAGGCACACAGCTTTGGGACTGTGCCACTCACCCACAGTGAGTGAGGGCCAGAGCAGGATCCCAGCTTCAGGGGGCCCCATTAACCCCACAGCAGCATTTCCGCTGAGGCTTCACCCGTGCATTAACAAGGCTCAAATACACATGCTCTTGTCTGTTATTAATGCTGACAAATAGGTTGTGCCATTGTGTTTCAAATCTTGGAGTCGAATTATGTCTGTGTTTCAAACCGAGCAGAGTGTTTCTGACTGATTGAGTTGGGGCACGAGGCACTGGCACTTAATTGCTACTTTATAATCGCTCCGGTGCTGTGATGAATTCCAGATGAATTCCAGCTCCCGAGGAGCCCTGCGGGACCTCCACAGATCAGGGCCAACTTGCTCTGATCTGGTTGAACAGGCTCATAATGATTGTTACCTGGGATTAAACAAAACGGGTACTTAGTGAAATGCAATTCCCTTCCTTTGTCATGGATAACTTTAATCGGTGTTTGGGGACCACCAGGGGAGTCTGTAATTGTGCTCAGCTCTACAATTGTGGGTCCCAGACCACGATCCCTGATCTCTGAAGGTTCCCACTGGCTGCAGCAATGACACAGCTGAGTTCACTCTGCCACCTTCCCCGTCAATCAGTCGGAGCCCTGCTGTGTTACAGACAGAAACAGAGGCAGAGGGAGGAACAATTTGTCAAGATAAAAGTACAAATCATGGGAGAATGAACTGGTTTAAACTTTACGAACTTCATAAAACTCTCTAGGCTTTAAAGCTCTAATGTTTCGAGTTGGATCAGCAGAAGGAATGCGGGAAGAAGCTGTGACTGTGGCTGGTGCTTGCCCAGAGCAGAGCCCTGCTACAGGTGAGCTCTGGGCTGTACCTGGGCACAGGTGAGCCCTGGGGCTGTGTCTGGGCACAGGTGAGCTCTGGGGCTGTACCTGGGCACAGGTGAGCCCTGGGGCTGTGTCTGGGCACAGGTGAGCCCTGGGGCTGTACCCAGGCACAGGTGAGCTCTGGGCTGTACCTGGGCACAGGTGAGCCCTGGGGCTGTGTCTGGGCACAGGTGAGCCCTGGGGCTGTACCCAGGCACAGGTGAGCTCTGGGCTGTACCTGGGCACAGGTGAGCCCTGGGGCTGTGTCTGGGCACAGGTGAGCCCTGGGGCTGTACCCAGGCACAGGTGAGCTCTGGGCTGTACCTGGGCACAGGTGAGCCCTGGGGCTGTGTCTGGGCACAGGTGAGCTCTGGGGCTGTACCTGGGCACAGGTGAGCTCTGGGGCTGTGTCTGGGCACAGGTGAGCCCTGGGGCTGTACCTGGGCACAGGTGAGCCCTGGGGCTGTGTCTGGGCACAGGTGAGCCCTGGGGCTGTGTCTGGGCACAGGTGAGCTCTGGGGCTGTACCTGGGCACAGGTGAGCCCTGGGGCTGTGTCTGGGCACAGGTGAGCCCTGGGGCTGTGTCTGGGCACAGGTGAGCCCTGGGGCTGTACCCAGGCACAGGTGAGCTCTGGGGCTGTGTCTGGGCACAGGTGAGCTCTGGGGCTGTGTCTGGGCACAGGTGAGCTCTGGGGTTGTACCCGGGCACAGGTGAGCCCTGGGGCTGTACCCAGGTACAGGTGAGCTCTGGGGCTGTACCCGGGCACAGGTGAGCCCAGGGGATGTACCCAGGCACAGGTTAGCTCTGGGCTGTGTCTGGGCACAGGTTAGCTCTGTGCTGTGCCTGGCACTGTGCTGTGCCTGAGCCCTTATGATGGGCACCAGGGGACTCTGCTGGGTACCCCGTGGGCCACCAAGAGTCTCTGGCTCTTCTGGTTCATGTACAAGCCCTTGCTTTCAAATCCTGCAAAACTCCTGCCTTTCCTGGGACACAGCAGGGATGCAGCCTCTTGTGCAGTGGAACTTCTTCTTTACCAGTTCTGCATCTTCCACCTCTTGCTCACCTCTAGAAGAAGCAGGAATTGCAGAAGGCTCCCACTTACCTCTTCTACATTGCAACATCTATTTACATATTTTTATTGTGCCCTTGTTATTTACCTTCATTTTTGATGTAAATCCCATTATTTTTTATTGTGCTTCAGCTGATCTTTCTCTGAATCCTTCCTGAACATGCACTAATTCTGTAATATATCTTGTCTTCACACAATAATCACATGGTAGCAGCCCTCAGAAGCAAAGAGAGCATGAATCTCTTTTTCTCCTTTATGGATTACAAATGCAATTTTTGTTTAGCACCTTACTTGTGAAATACCTTTTTTTTTTTTTTTTCTATTTTAAAGCAGCCATTAATCTCACAAGGATATTAGCTTTATTTTTATACAGCTTATTCAGACTTGCATCATCTTCCCCAAGATCTATTTTCTCTAATGGAAATCTGGGAAGGAAATGTGGATGACATTAGCCTGAGTAACTTCTGTCTATGAGAATGCTTTTCTCTTAATAATGCAAATAACTGCAATTATGGAAGCAAATTAATTGACTGGGCAGTCAAAGTACTTAAATTTCCTGGTGTGTTTTGATTTGCATTCATGTTCCCTGCTATTTTTATTCCCAGCTGAACTCATTTAGAACTGCTTCTGTCTGCTTATTAATCCTAACTCAGAATTGACTCTGCTTGTGGCTTGTTATATTTTAATGCCTCCATGAAACAGCAGAAGATTTGTGCTTTTAGAACACTGCTAGTTAGACAAGGCATTAGCTCCAGATTGGGAAAGGAGGACTCTTGGACACATAAATACACCGTGTGAACAAAATCTGGCTGTTACATGAGCTCAGTGAAAGGGGCCTGAAAGTGTTCCAGGACAAACTTCTCAAGGAAACGGGCTGACCTCATTGTCCAGGCTCTGCCCCTGCCTGTCACACTTGCCTGTGTACATGATTACATGTCAGTCTTATGCAGGCAAATGCTGCCACCAAGGATAAATCAGGAGTTCCCTTCACAGTTTGTTCTTCTGTTGCTTCAGTTTCTAAAGCCTGAGCTGGATCAGTGAAAATGAAAGAATTAAAACAACTAACAACAACCAAGTAATTCTGGTAATTGAAAACTTGCAGATCAAAGAGAAACTCATTAGAGACTTGGAATTTAGAGGGAAATGCAAAAGAAAAAGAAATCCAGAAGTTCTGAAGTTTCCTGAACCCCATGGGTACCTGTCCTGGACACTTGTCTCTCTCCTGGGGCACCAAGGGGGTTATTCTGCTGGTCTATGCTCTAGTTGCTTATCTAACAATCTGTTTACCTGACAGAGCATTAAAGCTGCTCTGGAGAAGGAGGCACAGGGTTCTCTGTCCTTCCCTTGAGCATCTCCTTGTGAGCTCTCTCTGTGGAGGAGAAAGAACCCCATTCTCCACAGTAACTATACACTGTGTGATAATCATGTACTGAAATAAGTCCTAAAGGACTGATAAAAAATAGAACCGTTCTGTAACCTGCTGCAGCTCCTTTCTCAACTTTGCTTTTTTTCTTAATAAAAGCCAGACATGGAATGAAATTTCTGTCCTTGAGCAATGCAGATATTTCCCTCAGTCCTTCTGCACAAAAGGTTTCGGGCAATTATGCTGCTGAGGAACCTGACTATTTTCTTTCCCAGCTCCTCTGTCTGAATCTTAGCTGAAAATTGAGGTAAGAGGCGCTGTCCCTCCCTCCCTGCCCGCCCGGGGTCTGTTGTGTCCCTGCAGGCTCTGCTCTTACCCAACGCCAGCGGCCGTTTCGCTGCTCAACGGCCCCTCCGAGGATTTTGCAGTTCTCCAGATTGCAGAAGTTGCTACATCAGTTGCAAAACCCAGTCTGTCGGCCTCAGCCCCGCGTGTATGAGTGTTTTCAAGGCAAAGCCGTAGTGCAGCATTCCTCTGGCCGAGGGATGGTGCTGTGGGGAATCCCGACAGGCTGTTATCCAAACCCACACACAGCGGTTCTCCCGCTGACTTTATCCCGTCACAGAGGGTGGTCCTGATGGATCCGAGCCGAGACCCAGATGGCATCTCGTGAGATAACAGATCCTGAGGAAAAACATTTGTATTTGACATGGTTTTTAATCAGACAGCAACACAGGTAACAGCCTTCCATTTTTATTTAAAGGCTTAGCATTAGAATTGTTTCCCCTGCTTAGATGAATGTTTTTGGCAGGTGAATAGAACTGCACAGCCCAGAGGCCACTTGTCACCCAGATAAAAGGTGACAGTGCTGAAGGTGAGAGGGCTGTGAGGGTTTTCCTTTTGCCAGAGAAGTGGGGCAGACGTGTGGTGTTGGTTCTGCCTCTCCCTCCCCCACTGGCCCTCCCCAGGTGCAGCACACCTGAGCAGGGGTGAAGAGCTTTGTCTCCCGAGGTCTCTGGTGAATGAGGTCACTGTCACGTTGTTGGCTCTGTGGTTTCACAGGCTCGTCGAGGGAGCTCTGGTGCCCTCACTGAGCACTGCTTTGCAGACTGGGGAAAGGTGAACTGGCAGGATTTAATCACGATGTGACTGCAGCCTTGCTGCCCACGGCAGTTCAGTCACCTCTGTTCTCTTTCACATCAAACTTCACCTTTCTATGCTACCTAAGACATTTCTGGAAGCCCAGTGGCACTTCTCAATAAAGGTCAGGGAGTGAATTTACTCCTTTCTCCAGCAGACACAAAAACCCCAAAGCATTTCATGTTCAGAGTCCAAAAAAATAAATGATATTGAAGGATATTTCTTTCAGTAGGCCCCTGCATCTTGCCTGCCTTTAGAAAATTCAATAAACCTCTGTGCTTTTCTGCTCATTCTTATGATATATCAGAATTCAAACAGCTTGTGAATCCTTCCAGAGCCCAGGAAATTTCTAAAACATAGTGAGAAAATCACAGGGAATGTAATTAGGTATAGATCATTTGGACAGCTGTTGTGCCTGACCAAAAGTTTGTGCTTTTTTTTTGACTGAATTAGTAGGAAGTATATATGGCCACAACAAAGAGCCTGATAGAAGGAGTCATTTCTGGCTTCAGTGCAACCATTTTTGCATGCAGTCCAACAGGTGAAGTAGTCCCTGTAGCCGCTCTGCTCCAGAGGAATAAAATATAGCTGTGAAAACCACAAATATAGAGCCAATTAAGTGCTCACTGTGAGGACAAGGGTGAAGAGTTAAAATACCATTCTCATCGGGAAGTGGGGACCTCACTTAAATGCCAAAGTAACAGTGAAGCTGCCATGCTAGAAAAGTCACTTAATTGAGGTAGAATTCAGTGGAGACAAATCCTCCCATTAAAAAGGAGGAGGTGATAAGGGCATCTGTGCAATGCTGGAGGCTGATCTTGGGAGAACTGATGTAGCTGTGGAAAGCATTTATAGACTACAGCTCCAGCTCTGAACACTTGGGTGAGCAGTTAACCTACCTGTCTGCCCATCTGCCAGTCCTCTTGTCACCCTTTTTGGACAGCACACACTGTCTCTCTCCTCAGGCAGTGCCACTGTGGGGTGAGATACTGGAGTAACTAGAGGAAATTATGGGGTGAAGGACAAAATTAATAGGAAGCCAAGCATCATTCTTTTGGGAGACTTGCTCACGTGGCAGTTTGGCTTTGCCACTGCTCTGTGTGTCTTTAACAGGAACAGGAAAAGGAAAGACCTGTTCATTTTGCCTCTCAGAGGATTAAGGGAGGAGGCTCTATATGGTTAAAGAAATTCTGTAGATGTGGGTCATATATTTCTAAGCTCACAGGTGACCAGTGAGTTTTTAAATTAACTTAATGCCTTTGAATGTTTCATCCTTTCTATAAGATTTCGTTGAAATTGGACAATAAATTTTTTGGGGCAGGAGGAAGGAGGACTGAGAGTGACTGTGTGCTGTCATAAGTTGTCTCTCCCTCAGGAAATCAGAAAGGTTGCAGACATGCTCTTTGCCATGCTGGTTATTTTATGGATACTTTACAACCTCATTTATGAACCTGGCCTTAAGCCTCAGTGCTGAGCTCTCACTGCTGCTGCATGACAGATGTGTTTTCTAGAGGATGGCAAGGAGGAGGAGACATGGAGGGAAAGGCAGGTTCCCTTTGTGAGCAGAACTGAGACACTGCCAGTGCATTTGTGTAAATTGTGATTTCCTTGCAAAATTCTTCTTTTGTAGCAAGTTAATTACTTATTGATTTTACTGTTGAGGGAGAGAGGGCCTAATGAATGGTCTTTTACCTGCACTCCCTTCACTCCTAATTGGGATTCTCCACCAGAATCTCAATGAACTGCAGGGTACCCAGCCATGGTGGTTGCCCCTGCACCATAAAACCCTGTCATATCCACATTAACCCCATCAACATTGCATCCCTCCAGGACTCCTTAGGAGGCAACAGCAGGAATGTTATTGACTGCACACATCAGCCCAGCCAGTGCCTACTTTGAAGACTCTCAAATGACCTTGTTCTCTGCCTATTGAGCAAAGAACAGTGAGACACAGGTACCAGAGAAAACAATTCCCAAGGAGGTGGACCTTAAAGATTTTGTGAGGCCCTGGCACAGAGAAGCTGTGGCTGCCCCACCCCTGGAAGTGTCCAAGGCCAGGTTGGACAGCAACCTGGGATAGTGGAAGGTGTCCCTGCCCATGGCAGGGGGTGGAACAAGAGGGGCTTTAAGATCTCTTCCAACCCAAACCATTCTATGATTCTATGACTAAAGCTTGCAAGTGGAAATGGAAGATGCAGTGGATGAAGAAAGAACAAACTTCAGGAGTGGGCAGTGCAGGTTGGTGCAGAGGTGTGAGTGAGAGAGGAAATGCAGACGAAGGGAACAGTGGAAAGCAAACTGTGTGAGTTGTAGATGAGAAGAGAAATATGAAGGTGAAAGAAACGAGGCAGAATAATGGAAAGGCAGAGGATGATGTGCCAGGTATGGATGTGGAGAGATCAAGCACCTGAGGGAGAGGGTTGAGAATCAGGAGGAGGAGAAAAGTGCAGTCAGCCCCAACCTTGGGGTTCTGCAATGTTGAGCCAGGAGCTAGAACGGCTCTGGGGTTTCTGCAGGGAAGAGAGAGGGAGAGGGGCTCTGTGTGGGGGTTGTGGTGGTGCTTGGTGGGTCTCTCGTGGCTGAGGAAGCTGCCTCAGCAATGCCTGTAGAGGAGCACAGTGGGGAGCACAGTCCCACGGGCAGGGGAGGAGGTGGGGGAGCTCAAGTTGTTTTCCTGCATGAGCCTCTCTGTGTCACTCTGGGTTTCACCCTTCTCAGCATCTTCCTCAGCCTTAAAATGTGTTACATTTCACAAACCTGCCCTTGAAAGGAGATTTGACATCAAATGGTGGCATTTGCTGTGGGGAGTCCTGTCTCTCACAGAGAGGTGACCGAGTTTGTGTCCTGCATCACCGCGGGCTCTGAGGCTGTGTCAGGACACTGAGCTCTGCTCTATGGTCCACTGAATGTAATTTAAACAGAGAAAAGAAATAGAGAGACGGGCAGGGTGAAGATTTTAAAACACTGATTGTTCTGCCCCAGGGATTGTTCCTTTTGTCAGTCAATCTGGCAAGAAATGAAATAAAAATATTCAGCTTCTCTGACAGACTATACATGAGATATAATAGGCCTCTATTAGCAACAGCCAAGGTTATTTCTAGATAATAAGCACAGAAAACAGATACCTTTTTCCTTTTGGCATGTGCAAAGACAGAAAAGATCTCCCTGCAATGCAGTTTCACCTCTATATTCACAAAAGCATAACAATGAGCCCTATTTATTGCTAGTAATGTAATCACAAAGCTGTATCAGATTTCTTCAGCACATGATGAACTTGACAAGACTACAGAAAAAGCAGAGTCCTGTAAAGGAATGTCTTGTAGCATGTGGCCTGGTCCCAGAGTAGTTTTTGGGGGGATTTCACAGAATTTCACCTGGCTTAATATCAGATCAGAAATTTCTTCCCCTGCAGCAGAGAGGCACCAAAGGCCTGAGGCACACTGCAGCCAAGTAATGAACACCTTGAGGGCACAGCTGATCGAGGCTTTCAGAGAGCAAATGGAGATGTGCTGGAAAACACCAACATTCAGCTGCATGTGGATACCTACAGGCACCTCCTAACAACTGCTGAGAACCTCCTTAGCTTCCAACATGATGTATACTTGGACCTCCAAACTCACCAGGAGAAGCTACAGCTCCATAAGGCAACCAGCACATAGAGCATCGAGTTTAGGCTCAAGGCTAAAGTATGAATGGGAGACGTCTCACCTCTTTTGGTCCTAATTCTGAACTGGTGTTTTAAGGGAAAAACTGGCTGGAAGCATAGTCTGGATTGATCCTTCCCTGGTCCAGTCACTGGGTGCTTTTGAAGTGGTTTCCATTCAGATGCAGTGCCCCTAGGCATGATTCCCTGCCAGAAAAAGCAGCAGCACCCTATTCTTCTGGACAAACTTGTAAGTAGGTGTCAGTTCCCTGTCATTAGTTACCCACCTAATGCCTCTGTAAATGTTATAGAATCATAGAATGGTTTGGGTTGGAAGGGACCTTGAAGATCACCTCATTCCAATCCCCCTGCCATGGGTAGGGACACCTTCCACTGGACCAGGTTGCTCTAAGCCCCATCCAACCTGGCCTTGAACACTTCCAGGGATGGGACATCCACAGGTTCTCTGAGCAACCCTCACCAGTGCCTCACCACCCTCCCAGTAAGGAATTTCTTCCTAACATCTAATCTAACCCTGCCTCTGTCAGTTTGGAGCCATTCCCCATTGCTCTGCCACGACATGCCCTTGTAAAAAGTTTTTTTCCATCTTTCTTGTAGACTCCCTTTGGGTACTGGAGGTTCTGGTCCCATAAAATTTGGGTCATTTATGGTTAAAACAATCTTGAGTACATTAAAGATATTCAACAAGTACCTGTGAATAGGCAGTAATTTGTGCTGGGGTGTTCTTTCCACAGAAAGATCACATAGGAGGCAAAGGGAGGAAGGTAATTGTGTTGTTTTGTGTGGTTTGTCCAGCTCCAGAGCAGCCTGGACTAATTAATTCTGCTCTTGTCATGGAAGAAGAGGCTGTACAGACACAATGAAGAGCTATGCATCACTAGAGCTATGTCACTGTGTCCCAGAAGCTCCTTTCTTTTTTTTTTTTTTTCCTGGCAGCTGGGAACCAGAGAAGACTCAGGATACATGCAACAACGATATGCCATCAAAGGAGGAAAGGAGGAAACACTGGGAAGGAAGACAGGGATGTCATGGATGCACATGAACCTCA
The DNA here is from genome assembly GCA_024734555.1 of Trochalopteron elliotii. Lineage (NCBI taxonomy): Eukaryota > Metazoa > Chordata > Aves > Passeriformes > Leiothrichidae > Trochalopteron > Trochalopteron elliotii. The sequence goes on from JANPWX010000033.1 coordinate 3,128,313, forward strand.
GGAAGTTACAGCAGTAAGAGGAGAGATCAACCTGCTGCTGGCAGAAGAGCACAGGACAGTGGCCCTGAAGGTGAGGAGGGGAAAGTGCTCTCAGGGTTGCCAGTCTAGCCTCTGCCTGGTGGGTCCTTGAGGGCAGGAGGTTCAGAGGTTCATGTGAATTTGTGCTGGCACCATAAAAAGCAGTGAGGCACCTGACTCTTAAATACTTCAGAGTGCTGAAGGAAGCAGCTTAGGATCATTGATGTTTGCATCCTGCCTCTGTCCCTGTGGGTTTTAGGATGAGAGAAAAGCACCCCTTGAGCTTGTGCACCTGTAAGTGAGCTAATTCACAGAATCACAGAATATACTGAGTTGGGAGGGATCTACAAGGATCATTAAGTCCAACCCTTAAGTGAATGGCCCATACAGGGATCAAACCCACAGAGACACCATCGAGGCCACACTGCCTGCACCTCTCTAAGCTGGAGGAGGAGGTGCTGAGCTGCCTGCTGCTGCTACACTCAGTGATGTCCAGCTTGCTCAGGGTACAGCAGAGAGAGCAGCCTCGTGTGCTGGAGAATCCACCCTGTCCCATGATGTGGTGTCATGGCCATGGAATCACACACACCCAAAGCCTGGCTGGGTCCTGGTGCCAGTCAGGAGCTGCACAGGGATTTTATTTCATGGATGTGTTGTCTCTGGAGCTCCACTCAACAGAAAGGCAAAGGTGAGATGGCCAAACACACAATGCCCCAGGTGACTGCTGAAGGAGACTCTTATCCAGGGGACTCTGCTCGCTCAGGGCACAGATGTTCTGAGGCCTTCAGATCTTTCCCACCAGAAAGGAAAGATGCTACTGGCTGCTTTGTCTTAGGAAAACTTGTGTGTTTTGAGACAGTCAGGGCTGCCAGGAAATTGCCAGTCTACAGCACGGAGTCCAAGCAGCAGCATCTCCTGTTTATTATGACTGTCTAGAATGGACAGGGCACAGAGTCGGGTTTCACCTTCAATAATACACTTAATGTTAGTCATGTTGTTATATAAGAAATTAAACTACTATGGGTGACCCTCTACAGGAGGGGAGCAAATTGCAGGTGGCTTGAACTCTGTAAAAGCACATAAGGTATCAAGAGTGTCTTTGTAATGCCGACTGAGAGCCTGGGCTAGAGAAGGGACTTTATAGTGAGAAAAATCTGCTGAGGATCTCATTCTTCTCTCTTCCTGCAGCCCCACAACAGCCTTTCTCTGGATGTCAGTCAGCATCTGGATCCTAATAAAGATGAGATCAGAAAGGGTGTGCCTGGGAACATGAAGGATATTCCCTGGGGGGTGAAATTTGACATTTTCTCCATTACCCTTGAGTCAGACAAGTACTCTAAGTCTTTCTTATTATTAGACTTTTTCTCTAGGGCATGGAGACCTGGCACCTCCCAGGTAAGTCCACAAAACTGGGAGATACCAAACTGGAACAACCTCTAGAAACTGAAATCCCTTTAAAAAGTTTGCTGGTGTATTGCTCTTGCAAATCAGCTCTGTTTTAGCAGGAGCCTTCTCTGCAGAGAGGGCTATGGGACATGTTTCAATTTGCTTCTGTTGCCAGGCTTTTAAACCAAATAAAGTAGCCAAGATAGTGAGGATCGGGGGACAAAAACAAATTCTGAAGTATTCCTTGCTGTGCTATTTATCACCATGTTTACCAGCTTTCTGGCTTTCCCCACAGCTTGACAGCTCTCAGCTAGACATGTTTCATCTCTCCCTGTCGATAAGGGGTCTGTGCTTTCATCTGTTAACCTCTTGGCATATTCTGTTCACAGTGGCAGTTACAGATCATCTAAAATGACACTCTGTAGGAAGTATGGTCTCTGGATACCCATCTCAGCCCAACTTTCTCTGATTTGCCAGAAAGCTCAGTTCAGCAGGTCAGTATGGCAGGAACTGAATTCAAGGCACATCTGTTGTGGGAAGCATCCTGCTCTTATGATGGCAGAACAGCTAAACCTAGTGTATGTGAGGTTTTCCATGGGAAAAGTGCCTTCTATAGACATTGCTGCTGTTCTGTTGAGTCCAGAGATCTTGGAGGAAATCGCCAAAGAACCAAACTTTGTGAAGAACCAAACTTTCACAAGGTGGGAACACAAACTTATCTTAGGGTCTCTTTCTAAAGGGGATGGGCTGAGCAGAAGGCATAGATCCAGGGGAGTGGGTGGTTTTTAAATACAGTAAGAGAAACACAGTACAAACTGCATGAGGAAATAAGTTAAATATCTTTATTCTTCTATAACACCCCTGACCTCCTGCCCAAAGAGCAAGCTGAGCCGGTCAGGTGGGAAGGGCAGGGAATATTTTTGGTGCAATGTGGACAACAGTCAGAGGTCAGAGACAATGCCACTGGGTTTAACTCATCTTGATGTTTGATCTCGAAAGATAAGCCCTGGACACTCTCAAGCCCAAGTACAGACAAAATCTGTGAGAGCCACCTGCACCAAATCAGCTCCTTCCATCCATCCCAAGCTGCAAGTAGCAGATCCTTTGCCACAAGGGTCAGGGCTCTTGACAGCACCATCCAGGTAGAGGCCAAAGAGATTCCTCTGTGCCTGACATCACATCTGACAGAAGGGGACATTCTGCATCAGCTTTGCTGGAGGAGATGGATTGTCATGTGAGAAATAAGCCAGGGTAAACACTAATGATCAGAACTATCAGTAAGACAATCATATTTTTATGTGGTCTAAGTAGCTTTTGATGGGTAAGAAAACACATCCTTTGCAGACAACTGCCTCAGCTATGCCTCTGTAACCTCTAAGGAAGCATTAATGTTCAGTTGAGTTCATGTGCAGCAAGTTGTTGATCTCAGTTTAGTCTTTGTTTCATATCCAAGCTAAGCCTCAGCAAGGACACCAGTGTTAGGCTGCACTGACCATCTGCCAGCTTCAGTTGTTTTGCTTTGTGCAGGCACACAAGACCAGGAGGAGTTATGGGGAACTGAACACCCAAATCCTATTGAAATGTTGCCAGAATCCTCCACCATTCTCGCAAGGGGTGTTTACTGATCCTCATAAGTTTTTCTTATTTTTTTTAGTAAAAAATGGCTAGCTTTTGATTTACAATGCTCTAATTTATTTTGGATAGATATTAGCAACTCATAGCATTGAAAAATGCTTTTAAACTGTGCTCTGTTCACACTGTTTATAACAAAGCTCTCCCTGCTTTCAACAGAGGGGACTCCACGCAAGGTACTGCCAAAAGGCAACGCTCCTGCAAGCACCACCCAGCACAGCAATGCTGGTCACGTCAGAGGACAGGACCTACACAAACGAGCAAGTGTGTGAAATATCAGATTGGATGGCACAGGAGGAACTGTGACACTGTTCAGCACTTGCTCTGGTGCAATCTGAACTAAAAGAGCTGTAAATGCAACACAAATGGTCCAGTTGTGAAAGCAGTCACATGGGTAGAGGTTTTATAGCCAAGTTTTATGCCTTTTTTCTTTGCAACAGATGACACGGGGCAATGCTCCAGAAGGAGTTACACTCCATCTCCGTCTTAGCCAAAAATAACCTCTTAGGAAGAGAAAATAACGTTTTCAGAGGTGTTCATAACCCCAGTCTAATCCATATGTGAAGTACAGAATTTAATCTGAGTTAGCCACATGCCAGCATACTGCTTCCACTGAAGGTATCACCTTGGCATCTTCCAGAGGCAGAGACGTGCAGATCCTTGGCCTTTGCCAAACTCACCCCTCCACAGCCTGTAGCAATCTGTCTCTTCCCCATTTTGACTGGCAACAAGACTCAAATCAAGGTGTGAGAAATTTGACTGAGTTCTTCCTCTTCCCTCTCTTGCAGGGCCTGCAGATGGTGCCAGCAGTCGGCAAAAGCCACAGGCAGTCGCCTGTCTGGGGAGCCAGCCCAGGACTAAATAGAAGTCACCCGTGAACAGGACTCTCTTTGGCCCCTAAGGATTGCACTTTCAAGAGTGCTGGAAGTTGAGGAAGTAGATTCAGAAGTGTGCCTTAAAATGTATTTAAGCTTCCGTGTCATGCTGCTGAAGAGCAGAGGGAAGGTGAGCAAGGAGGAGAGGAAGCTTATACACTGTAAATTTCCTGTTCTATAGTCCTACTGCAAGCCTTTGCTCTGTACTGTGTGCTCTTTTAGCTTCAGTCTAAACCAAGTAGGCTGTTAACAGAGTCCAAGAGAAGAGGAAAACCTCGTTTTCCCAGCAGTGTTTGTCTCCCAGAAGATGTCAGCATGGAGCCCAAAATGCCTTTTATTCCTAGGGCAAAAGTGTGGATGCCACCCATGTATCCAAAAGACTCCCTGACTATTAAAACCAAATGTAAATGCCTGAGAAATAGTTTCCTTCTTCTTTCCCTGTGTGTTGCTGTGAAGCTGGGAGGTGTACTGCACGTCTGGAATGCTGTTTGGGTGAGCAGATGTTTGGCTGTGAGAGCAGCCAGAGATTGCTCTAAGCTCTCTTCTATCTACAGAGCATTTCAGACCTGACTGCAGACAGAGAGGCAGCAGTGGTGATAAGTGAAGACCCTGATAAGAATGACCAGCCTGGAGGTAAAGTGTGGCAATGTATTTTTCTTTTTGGAAGAAATATCTTCAGCTGGCAGTCTTCTCCATTAAGGGGCTTTTTAAATATGCTGCAAATAAAATGGTTCTGGACAACTGCATGGAATAGTGACTCCTTGCCCCAAGTAGAATGGCTTCCCTCCTCTAAGGTGACAGCCTCAGGTAGGTTTGGGCATTTTTTTCAAATGGTCCAAGAAGCTTTTTAACGGCTGCAGCACTGGCAAAGAATTCTCCTGTGTGCTGTTTCTCACTGGGTGACACTGTACACACTCCTGTTTCTCTATGCCTCTTGCTTTGCTGTTGGGAAGAGGAAGGATAGTTCACTCCAGGGATGAGGAAGCTTAATTACTTGTCTTTAAAAATGCCTTAAGCCCCTGAAGTGGAGATGCAATCAACGCAAGGGTGCGAGTGGGTGTAGCAAGCAGATGATTTTCCTTATGAAGAGAAAGCAGCAGGAAAATGTGTGACAGGGAAGTGGAAGGTCAGTAACACATATCCCCAGAGCTTACTCTTTTAGATAAAGATATAAAAAAAGGACACAGGTAAAATAAGCACAGAGTGTGTCTAAGACAAACCTCTGCCAGCAGGTCCTGAGCCAGGAATGTATTTACAAGACCTCACTGACCTGCAAACAGTGCGAGACCAAAAATGAGGGAAAACGAAGCTTTCCAAGCATATACATTTTTGCTAAATACCTTTGGGCTGAATCACCATGGAAAAGTTGCAGTGTTTGGTGCCATTTCAAGTGAGCTGGATTGAGCCGAGTGCCTCAGTCTGAGGCTGCAACTCCAAAGGGGAAGTTTGTGTGACAAAGTGTTTGATAATTTCCCATGACAATTATGAAGAGTACAGAGCCACATGATGTGTAAACTTCCCTGTTTGTAAAATCTACATTTTAAGTCTGTTAATTTATGTAAAAGCTGACGCTTGAAATCTTGGAAGCGGGATCTGTAAATTATCTCTTGTAGGTTTGATTATCGCTGGATGTGAGGCTGCAGCCCGTGTCTTGTGCCAAGGGGAACTTTTCAGTGCTGGGCTATTTTTCTCTTTCTTTTATTTTTTTTTTTAATTCAATTCCTACCAATCACAAACAACTAGAGAAGCAAAAGGAGCTTAAACTGTCCTGGGATTTTTCAGCAGCATTTTCTAGCCTTACTGTGTCCAGTTATATAGGCTTCGCTTCTTATAATGACTGCTGGCCACCGAAGCCTCAGGGACATTAAATATCCACACAGCGTTACGGTATGGTAACGTGTAATTAATTTAGAAGTGGGCTGTACGTTAGATTTTTACAGAATCACAGAATTTTCAGGGTTGGGAAGGACCTCTGAAGATCACCTAGTCAAACTCCCTTCCACGGAGGGTTCACCTAAACGCAGGTGACACAGGAACGCGTCCAGGTGGGTTTGGCTATCACCAGAGAGGGAGACTCCGCACCCTCCCTGGCCACCCTGTTCCAGTGCTCTGCCCATCTCCACGGGAAGCTGTTCTTCCACATGTTGAGGTGAATCTCGTGTTTTAGTTAATGCTGTTTTTCCTTATGCCGGGAAGGTTTTCAGCAACCCTCAGCGCTGCCGCCACACGCCCCACATCCGCCCCCCTCTGCGCTCCCTCAGGCGCGGGCTGG
>JANPWX010000033.1:3134883-3171825 GCA_024734555.1 Trochalopteron elliotii
AAAGGAGGTGAGCGCGGGGCCGGGCAGGGCTCGGGGGTTGTCCGAGGAGTCGGGCGGGGCTCGCTGAGGCGGTGCCGCCCTGGGGCTGGACCAGCTCCCGGTTCTGAGCGCGGCGTGCCGCCGCCTGTCCCTCCGCTCTCCCCCGTGCCAGGTAGGGCTCGGCTCCGGCGGGACGCGGGGCTGGGGCTGCACGAGGTTCTGCGGGGCAGCTCCTCTTCTCCACACACGCGGCACCTTCCCGGCTGGACGCTCCCCGGGGAGCTGGGGGCGTTTAGCCTGGATTAAAGGAAGATCGGGGGGACCTCATCGCTCTCTACGGCCACCTGGAAGGAGATTGTAGATAGGTGGGTGTCGGTCTTTTTTCCCAGGTAGCAAGAGATGGAAGAAGAAGAAACAGCTTCAGGCTGAACCAGAACCATAAGAGAGAGGTGGTGATGCCACCGTCCCTTGGAGGTAGATGTAGATGTGGCACTTGGGGTCACGGTTTGACAGCGTTAGGTTGACCGTGGGTCTCGATCCTAGAGGTCTTTTCCAACCTTAACCATTCTGTGACTCCCTCCAGCCCCGGTGCTGGGCCTGAGGCTGGTGCAGCCTTGCCGGGTGCTCTGCAGCCGCTGCCGGGCTTGGCAGAGACCGGGGGATGAGCGGCTGCGGGAGCGATCCCGGGATGCAGCCGCCTCCCGACGGCACAGCCCGGCTTCCAGCGCTGCTCCGGCCAAAAACCCTCTTCTTCCAGCCTGAACTTCACCAAGAAAACTTCACTGCAGGGCTCAGGCTGAAAACTGTGCCGGAACCAGGTGTTTGTAAAGTGACTACAGCCAGTGCGGGTGTCAGGGTTGTGTCAGGACACAACAAATGTCCCCGGGTGTTGCTGGCCCGGGCTGCAGCACCGGGGCTGCCTGAGGTGTTTCCTGCGATTGTGAAGCCAGGGACGGTGTGTGTGATGGAAGTTTGTGACAAAAGCGATGGATGAACAGGATGTGCTGTGTTTTGGGGAGTTTCCTCCTGAAATTTAAGAAATTGTGACAGCTTCCAAGTACGGATATTAAAAAAGAGGTGACAAGTGCTGCCAAGGCTGTACAAACTTTCTGGCAGCAGTGGCAGGCAAGGTGCTGGCAAACTGTAGATGAGGATGTTCTTCTGCTGGTCTCTAACATATGTGGGCTAAGTTGTGGTGCAACATGCAAAGCAGCTCTTTTTTGCTCGTGGTGTACATTTATACTAATGTAAGTATTGATGTCATTCGATGGGTTAAAACTTCCTTGCTCTGCAAAGGGTGCTAGACTTTTGGGAGGCTGGGCAGAAACAATGTATTGAGGGATAGCCAAGTGCATGAAATTTGTTGGTACAGTCTGCTTGGACTGGTGGGAGCTCATTCTCCTGCACCTTTAGGAGATTAAATTGGGACCACTTTTCTAGAGGTTACTGATTCCCTAAGCATAACTGGCGTGTGTATGTGAGTATAAAAGGCTGCATGGGTCCAGTGATCTCTGGGGAAGTGCCCCAAGGGAAAGTATCCATTTGAATTTGGTGGTTTTATGTGTTTTTAGGAGTTCTTACTCCACTTCTTTCTGTCTTCCTAAGCAGGCAAAATCCAAGTAAGCTGCCTGAAATCCTGTATCTTCTCGTGTTAGATCAAGTGGGCACTGGAGGAGTTGAGCTGGTTCTTAGTGCTGGGGAAACCCAAAGCAAGAAAAGAGGGGCTCTGCATCCACACCTGTGGAGGCACATTTCTTACAAGACTACTGCTGTTCATAGAGAAGGCTTATTGTCCCCTGTGTCTGGCACATGCCTTTCTGTAAGCTGCTTTATTTTCTGTAGGCCTTACTGCTCCTGCAAGTGAGCTGGAGTTACTTTATTTTGCAGAGAAGCTGGAAGAGAATGTAGCCAAGAGGAGAGGAATAAGGAGACACAAATTACTTAAGCTCTTATCTCTTCTAAGAACAAACAGTTACAATCAGGCTGTGAAGTGGAAATAAAATTTCCAAACCCCCAAGGAGTTGCATCTGCAATAGCTTTTGCAATAAGAGTGCTGGGGACACATCTCCTCTTTCTGGGTGTTAAATGAGAGTTTGAGAGGTGGTTGTTTGACACAGCAGAGGGGTTTGGCATGTCATTGGAGGAGTGACTCAGATCTCAGTGTCTTTCTCGGGCCTGGGGTGGGAAGAAAAGTTCTTGGTTCACACCCAGGCCAGGTTCAGGTTGGAGATGGTCACAGGATGGCTGCTCAGGGGACTCTGTAGGGTGATTATGGCACTTGTCCACTTTCCAGTTTGCCAGCACCATGTCACAGAGGCAGCTTTGTGTGGGTCCTGGTGCACGTTCCTGTTGGCTGGTGACTTTGGGTTGAACTTGAGTGTAAATTCTTGGCTCTTTCTGGAAGCTTTTCCTTTTGATTCTGGCAAGGGGAGGACAGAGGCACGTTCCCTCTAATGTGCACAGAGACCTCTAATTTGTGCTTTCAGTCTCCTGTCCTTTATGAAGTGCTCAGGAAGGGGATGGGTCATAATCAATAGAGCAACTCTTGTTTTCCTTCTGAGGAGGAATTAAGCTGTCTTACTGCTCTTTTCCAGGGTTCCTCTCTGGCACTGGTAGAGTTAATAGAAGTGGAGTCTTTCTGATTCTGTGCTGCTCGCTGCTGTGTGTGTGTCTTGGAAAAGCCAAACTCTCTGGCAGGCCTGCGTGCCGTGTCCTGGAAAGCAGTCTTGGAGCCTTTGGGGTGCACTTGGTGAAGCTGCATTGTGGGGTGGCTTTGGTGAAGATCCCTCTTTAGGTGTGCCCCAGGAGTGTGAGTGCCACACACAGTGTCCACTGTGCCCCTGTCACTGCTGCCAGGAGGGTGATCCATCCACGCCTGGCTGGGACAGCCTTGCAGGAATGCTGGGAGGCTGCTGTGCTGCCCAGGGCTGTGGAAGCTGCTGGGGATGGAGACAGCAGAAAAAGATGCTCCATGCAGCTTTCCAGGCTTGCTGCATTCCAGGCAGCCCAGAGGTCCCAAGCAGTGCTGGAAGCACAGCGTGCCGGGATTCTGTGCGCAGTGGGCACCCTATTCATCCAGAATAGGAAGCAGTCCCTGCCCTGAGCAGCTCCACGGGATCAAAAGCAAGAGCAGATCTGGGCAAAACTCAAACCCAGGAGTGTGCCAAGCAGGAGGCTTGGCAGTGTCCCTCCATTATCTTCTGCTGCTGGACTCAGATGCTTGGTCTGAGTGCTGACGCACATATGTAATTTGCCCCTTGTTTAGCTTTCTGCTGATCTCTCTGGGCGTTTCTTCTCAGATCTGCTCCATCTTCAATCTTGACTAGCTAAACACGGAGAATTACTGCTGACTAATACCTGCTTCTTGCTCTGCAGAGTGTAAAACATTGTGTCTGCAGTTCCTCCTGCTCCTCTGAGCAGGCAGAATAAGAACCTGGCTTCAGGAAAGGACACTTTTTGGTGTTGCAGTGCAAAGCCTTGTGTTAGACTACAGCTCTGCTGAATCTCTGGCTCTCCCTACTTCCAAATTGTAAATAAATACACCAGGGTGGAGAAACCATAAGCCTTTGGATATGTGTTTTGTGTCTTGGGACAAGCTGACCTAATACTTTGACATGTAACATTATCTGGTATTGTTCCTCTTTGTTACTAAATTCTTGTCTAATGTTTGAAACCTGGGCTTGGGTTGTTAGAAGCTGTCACCCCTGAGACAGAAGCACAGCCATGCAGGGGACTTTTTACCAAGTCATTCACTGCAAGGCTGCAGTGAGCTTCAAAGGTGCTGAGCACCTTTTCCCTGGGAATGACAGAGCTCAGCTGTTTAAGGGTGGTGTGAATTGGCTGGGGAGCAGCCTCTATGTTTTGGGAAGAAGAGACACCCAGCCTTCTTTTAGAAAAAAACTTTTCAGGGCAGCTTGCCCTGAAGTGGCTTTGTTTTCAAAGCTGGTGTTTGCAGGGTTTGTTCTGAAGTCATTGGAAAGATTTGGGATGTCTGTGGAAAGGACAGCTCTTGTTTTTTATCTGTAGGTGCTGCTCTGTATTTGTAATCAGAGCCTGGACTATGCTTGGAGGGGTGGAGAACATTGCACTAACTACTTGTAGCTCCTCACTTTGCTGTGTTGTTCTTCCCTGGCTGTAGGCACTGGCTCCTTGCTGCCTTGGAGAGAGATCAAGGCTGATTTGCCAGCCTGCCTCTGCACGGAGCCTTGGACCAGAAAACATGCAGCAGGGTGGGGAGGTGGGTGTTCCCTGAGGGTCTTGAGGGAAGAAGATCATGGAAAACAGACAGCAGTGAAAAGATGGGGCTGGTTGAAGCAAAAAACCTGAACCTGCTGCACCCCTGAGAACAGATGATCTGAGCTGCCCCTTAACAGTGATTTCTCACCTGTCCTTGGTGATCAAGAGTTGTTAGTGTTGAGTGTGATAGAAATATAAATTACATAAAAGCAGGAGAAGAAGTCCTGACTCAACAGTGTCTGGGCACGAACACAGATTTACCAGAGCATCCTTAATCTCCTAAATCATTCAGTTAAAAGTAATCTCTCCTTTAGATTTTTATTGATGCCTGGCTCTTATCAGGACTGTGTCCCTTTGTGGGAGGATTGTAGGAGAACTGTTCGTGTAATCTTTGTTCCTGGCAAAATGAAATAGCTACCAAGAAAGATCATGGAGATAACACCTACTGGGTGCCTTCACACAGAGCATATAAGATGGTGTGTTCAGGTCAGTGATGTTCTCTCAGCAGGGACTTGCTTTAGCCACTGAGGCAGTGGCACCTTTAAGCCTGTATTCATAACTCCAATAAGGAATTTGTTTTCAGCCCAGAGCACCTTCATGCAGAGATGAGACCACAGTGTGATACCAAAAGCTGAAATCATGGATTGAAGCTTCTTTCTTCTTGTGTCTTAGTGTAAAAATCAAGGAGGTCTGAAAGATAATTGGCTCTGCATACTTTCTGTGTTTGGTTGTATATTTTAATACTCTTAAACTTGCCTCTGTAAGTTCTAGGCCTGAAATCATATTTTACTAATTTTTTAAAATTTTAAGCAGAGCTTCTCTTGAAATTACCTAATTCCAGAAACTTGAGATTGATAAAAAGCCATGATTGCTATGAAACTGATAAAATTGCAACACATTATGTGTGTCTGCTTTTGGCCAGCCAGCTCTTTTCCACAGAGTCTCTATGGATACCTCTGACTCTCACAGCTCTCCCTATGTGGAAATGGGGATGGTCAGCCCCACGGCAAGTTTTGATTGTGCCAGGTCATTCTCTCCAAACCAGAATGATTAAGTTCAACTAACTTTTCTTTCCTTGTACCTTTCCAGGCTCCTGCTCTGCAGCACCATGCTGGATCCCAAGCCTCACTCTGCAAGCCAGAGGTGAATCCAGGTGAAAGCCAGCTACCACAGTAGGTGTCAGGATGACCAAAGCGCGGCTCCTCCGTCTGTCTGTGGTGCTGGTCTCCATCTTCATGATCCTCCTGATTATTGTGTACTGGGACAACGTGGGGACGGCTCACTTCTACCTGCACACATCCTTCTCCAGACCCCGCTCCCCAGGAGCCATCACAGCAGGTGAGGACTGGGAAGCCTTGCCAGATGTCGATGAATTTTTGGCAAAGCTGCTTAGTTCGAGCCTGAAACAGAACAGCTCTACCCCCAGAAAGACAGAGCAGCTCCTCGTGCAAGGCTCCAACAAGCCTGTGCTGAGCAACTTGGAGGAGAACGTGCGGGGCTATGACTGGTCTACACACAAGGACAGGAACAGCTTGGACCAAGAGAAGCTGCAGGTGGAGAGGCAGAGAAGGCTGCGGGAGTTTTGTGCCAATTCCAGCTTCACCTTCCCCACCAAGGAGCGCTCCTTCGACGACATCCCCAACTACGAGCTCAACCACCTGATCGTGGACGACCGCCACGGCGTCATCTACTGCTACGTGCCCAAGGTGGCCTGCACCAACTGGAAACGGGTGATGATCGTGCTGAGCGAGAGCCTGCTGGACCAGGGGGTCCCCTACAGGAACCCTCTGGATATCCCCCGGGAGCACGTCCACAACACCAGCACCCACCTGACCTTCAACAAGTTCTGGCGGCGCTACGGGAAGTTCTCGCGGCACCTGATGAAGATCAAGCTGAAGAAATACACCAAGTTCCTCTTCGTACGGGACCCCTTCGTCCGCCTCATCTCCGCCTTCCGCAGCAAGTTCGAGCTGGAGAACGAGGACTTCTACCGGCGTTTCGCCATCCCCATGCTCAAGCTCTACTCCAACCACACCAACCTCCCCACCTCCGTTAGCGAGGCCTTCGGGGCGGGCCTCAAAGTCTCCTTTTCTGACTTCATCCAGTACTTGCTGGATCCCAGGACAGAGAAGATGACCCCCTTCAACGAGCACTGGAGGCAGGTTTACCGTCTGTGCCACCCGTGCCAGATTGACTATGATTTCATTGGGAAGCTGGAGACGCTGGATGAGGATGCTGCTTATTTATTGCAGCTCCTCAAAGTGGACAGGCTGCTTCGCTTCCCACCCAGCTACCGGAACAGGACTGCCAGCAGCTGGGAAGATAACTGGTTTGCCAAAATCCCTCTGGCTTGGAGGCAGCAGCTCTACAAGCTTTACGAAGCAGATTTTGTACTCTTTGGCTACCCCAAGCCAGAAAACTTGCTTAAAGACTGAACGTGATTGGGCAGTGGGTGTGGGAGGGAACATCTGAAATACCAAAAATGTTTAAATCCTCCTCATTTTTGCTCTTAAATCCCTTCCCAATGCAAGTTGGTACAATGAAATATATTTTTTCTACTGCTTCCCCTTCCATTTTTGCAATAATGCCAGAGTCCAGGGTATTCCAGCCAGCTGTGCATATGCAAAAAATGCCATTTTTTTGGGTTATAATTTGTTTTCTGTTTTTTAAAATGTCCCCATACTTTGCAATGGGTTGCTACCCTTGGTCACTCTGCCAATCATGTCCTTCAGTAGCTTTTTATTAATACTTTTTAAAAATTAATATATTTAAGATATTTAAAACAAAGCGTGTGTCGTGGCAAAGGAAGGGAAGGAATAAAAAAAAAAAGTAAAAGAAAACCCCAAGAAATTATGAACCTGCCTCTGTGTGTTGTCTCAGGGCTGCTGTTTCAGAGGTCCAAGGTTTGCAGAGCACTTGGGTCTCTCTGGGGCTGGGATGTTGATGGTGCCAGGTCTGCTGGTGGTCACTCCAAAGCAGTGGGATGGGTCAGTGCCTGGCTCTGCCAAACAGGGCTGGAAGAACACCTGGAAGGACTCTGGTGACTCACACTGCTCACAGGTGTGGAGTGTGACACCAGGGTCACAGGAAGGAAATGGCATTGGGTGCAGTGACAAGTCCTGTGAGGTGTTCTGGGCCGTGCAGGTGGCCAGCACAGCACCTCTATACTGCCTGACCTTTTGGCAAAGCACTGTGGGACTCTGCTGCCCACAAAGCTGAGGTTCAGCCCCTATACCTTGCTGGTGTGGAGCACTCCCATGACTTGTCCCATTCTAGGAGGGTGCTGAAGTTCTTAGGGGTTGTGGCCAGTCAGGGTGGGCAGTGTGCTCCTGGCTGGGCAAGCTGGCCAGGCCATGGCTGTCACTGTCCTGGTCACTGGTGCATGCAGTGCAAGTGCCTTGAGAGCTCTGCTGTGTCCTCATCATCCCTGTGCATGCTTTAAGGGAACGTGGCAGGGATGCAGATGCTTATCCCTGGGAGAAGAAGATCCAAAAGGTTTCTTTCAATAAGCAGATGTCAAGGTGAACTCAAAGTTCTTCTGTTCTCAGCATTCCAGCTACTGCTTGTGACACCACATCCTCATCCTCTGCCTTTCTCCTTATTCCAAATGGCTGATGCAGATTTGATCATCTGCCTTGCTGGGACCTGCTGCAGGAGTGATGGTTCCCACTGTGCTGGGAGCATGTGGGCTGCTTCCCAAAGGAAATTAATGCCTTTAGAGACTTTTTGTGTCTCATCAGCTGAATCTGCTTCTCTTTCTCTCTCTGAATTGCTCTGCAAAAACTGTTTGCTTAGCAGATTAGGCAGGCAACTCTTTCAGAGCTGAAATGCTTAATTATTTCCCTGGACTGTGGATTGTATTGGTGATTAAGGTCCAGGGTCAGGCCTTGGGAGATCGCTCTGTGTTTTGGGGAGACTTCTTTGTATTGGCCTTTTACTCAGTTTCTCTCCAAGGCCATCAGCAGGCGTGACTTCTCCTCTCTCTCCCTCTCCTCACTTCCCCAATTTCTGCACAAGTACATCCAGGCACTCCATGCTTTTCCTAACAAATATGCTGTATCAGGCTTTTAACCTATAAATGAGAGGTAATTGCTGGTAGTTGGACTCAAAATAAAGGGTTTGTTTCTCCTTGTATTCACACCACTCTCCTGTAATTTCTGCAGAGTTATTTGCAGTTTAAATGAGCCTGAAGCTGTCGTCAGGGTCTTGGTGCTTTGCTCCTCATAGCTTGGGGAAAAGGGAAGTGCCTGTTTCTGAGTCATTATTTAAAACTAATAATAGAAAAGTGTTGATCTCTTCAATTTTTTTCCCCAGTTAACAGTTAATTGCTGCAAAACAGAAAGATGTAGAGTCTCGTCTCCTATAATGAGTAATCCCGGGAGTCTCTTGATTCCTGCTACATTTACATTTCTTCAGGGTGGGTTCATCCTGCTCTTCAAAAAACACAGCGTGGATGTTTTCATCTCTTGTCTTTTCAAAGTGTTTATTTTTTCCTCTTTTAATTTCCATGTAATTGATGTTTAGTATGTGCAGGCATGGGGGGCTGGGGCCATAGCACAGATGCCGTGTGAGCTTCCCACCAGCTGCTTCCCCTGCACCTCCTGATCTGGTTCTCTCTCTTCCTGCCCCTCTGAGCAGTGCCTGGATCCCAGTGCCACCCTGCAAACCAGCTGCTGCCTCCCCAGCCACACTTGTCCTGTGATTCATGGCCACAGCCTGTCCCAGGGACATCTTCTCAAGGTCACTGGTTGGCAGTCATCCAGGGCAGGGAAGGAGTGGCTTGCAGACTTACTATTTTTGCCAGCAAGGTCCTGGTGGTGCAGTGGGCAGAAAAGGTGCAAAATGGCTGTAAAACCTTCCCAGCAGCTGCTCTATGTGGTGTGAGAGTGTATCTTCTCCATGTGGCTGCCTTGTGATTTAACAGCCATAGAAGAAAAAGGTTTTTCCAGGGCTCCCTTCCCCTGCCGACACTGGCTAGACGGGGAGACTTGGAACACACAGATTTCTCTTTCCACATCCAAAGCTGGATGAAGTGAGTAAATTCCAGCTTTATGTGCTAACACCACCCTGCATCACACTGAGGTCCAAAACACCCCATGTGTGAGGCTGAGCAAGCTGCTTGCATCCCAATGGCTTCATCAGCCTCCATAGGAGCTGCAGGCAGAAAGGACAATGTATGGATGGCATGAGGCCACCGAGGGCCCTGTGTTCTCTACTTTCCCCCTTTCACCTCACCAAGTCCAGCCATTACTGATATCTTAGACATTTTAGTGCTTGCAGAACTGTCCCCAACCAGTGTGCTGGGTGCTGTTGGCTCTCTCCTCGTTTTCCATTGCCACGCTTCAAAGCTCTTCCCAGGAGGAGCAGTAAAACTCGGATGGGGAGTGTTCATGTTGCAGTTCTTGGCTTCTGGATTCAAAATAACTTGTTCCTTGCTGCTCCTCCCTTTTGAAGCTCTTCTTCCCCACCCTGCTACCACTGTGAATGTATTGTTAAGAAGTCAAAGGGGATCCAAGCTGTGCTGAGCTTTGTGGTAAGACCACTGGATTGCCAGAACTGGGATGTAGCCTCTGGCTTTGGAAATGTGCATTTTTTGTGGGTTTCTTGCTCTGTTCTCATGATGTGAAAGTGTGTGTGTAGGGGGGAGAAGAACAAAGAGTTCAACCAGCCATGCTTCCTTTCCCCCTGGTTTCGTAAAGGAGTTGGAATTTGGTATTTGACAAATAATGGCAGGCAGAATGCATCCGTGCTGGCCTGAAGTCAGAAGAGGGCTAAAAATCCTGGAATGTAGAAGGTTATGATGCTAGTATCAGTTTCATGAGGGGTGGAAAATGCTTTGAAGCAGGCTGTTTGTGTCTGAATAAACCTGGCTTTGTCATTTCATGCTCAGCCTGCAAAGTTGTGTCCTGTTCCCCTCTTGGCTTGCTTTTCCCTGGGGTTGACCACTTGGCCAAAGACAGCACGGAGTCTCTAATGAGGCAGAACTGATGTGCAGATGCAAAAATAACCTGGGGTTTGACCAAGATGTTTCCAGCTGGGTAGAACTGAAACCAGCTTTAGTGCTTGCTCAGCATCAAAGCCAAAATCTTTACACGACCATTGAACAGATTTGCTCCCTCACTGTTTGATGCCGGATTCTCTGGTGGAGTGGGATGCATGTGACCTGGCTTTGCAGCCCTTGTGTCCTCCAGGAAAGGGCTGTCAGGTCAGAACTCCATGTTTTTTAAGCAGTGACATGACTTTGTCAGGGTAGGACTGTCTTTGACACATGGGTGCCTTTGCATCTCAGTATTTTTATGCCTTAACCCTTTAATTCACTTGTGTTCAGGGGGACAAAATTACAGACTCATCACCCACAGGCAACACTCACCCCAGGACAACGTGTGAGATGAGGTGTTTTGGCTGTGTGTTTTGCATCCTTCAAGGTGGCACCGGGAGGATGGAGGGCAGGGGATGAATGGCAGCATTGAAAGGGTGGTGAAGAAAAGCCAGTTTGTTCCTTCTTACGTAAGCTGGACCTTTGCAGCGCCTGCGGGGGAAAGCTGGTGACTTGGCAGGGCGCTGCGGGGCTGTGGTGCACAGCGGTGCCAGGGAGGGTGTGGGGTGTGGTGGCTCAAAAGAAAGTCGTGTTGCTTGAATTTAAGGGCTTGCCCATGCTGGTCTTGCTCATAAACCCTCTAGTCAAGGGCAAGAGGGATAAATAAAGTGGAATTTAATAAAGCCATTGATTGATACCTGGCTGTTTGGGAAAGAGATGGGGGAGGATGGGTGTTGCTGGCTCTGGAGCTGGCACAGTGCAGCTCTTCTCCATCCTTGATTCAATCAAATTGGGGATCGAGCTCAGACTGTGCAGGCTGAGGTCTGTTCTTGCAGGAATTGGGGAGCATTATGCCCTGGGGGCTGTGGCAGAGTGCCATGCCAAGCTCATGCCAAGCTGGGAATGGTGTAGAAATCCCTGTGCTGGGATGGGAGGGGTGCTGGAGAGCCCAGTGTTGGGATGGGAGAGATGCTGGAGAGTCCACTGTTGGGATGGGAGGAATGACGAAGAGCCCTGTGCAGGGACAGGAGACATGCTGCAGAGCCCCGTGCTGGGACAGAAGGGATGCTGGAGAGCCCCGTGCTGGAATGGGAAGGATGCTGGAGTGCCCTGTGCTGGGACAGAAGGGATGCTGGAGAGCCCTGTGCTGGGACAGAAGGGATGCTGGAGAACCTTATGCCGGGACGGGAGTGATGCTCGGAGCCGGTGGGGCCGGCTGAGCCTCTTCTGGCCGCTGTGTGTGTGCGAGGTTCCGCAGGAGCCACGGCGTGCAGCCGCTCCGCAGTGGCCAATTCCAAAACCCCTTTTGTGTTCCTGGGCTCTGACAGACGCCGCTGCCACTCCCCCCGGCCTGGCTCATGCGGCAGCAGGACTCCGTCTCCTCCAGCCGCTGTCAGCAGCAGTTCCCATCACGGATGCCCGGGGAGGTGACGAGCAAAGCACAACGCAAACCCACACCGTGGTTCCTGCCTTCAGCAGGAGCTTTTTGTGTGCAGCTTGTGCTGCAGGTGAGCCTATGTCTGAGACTGGAAAATTAATTGCTGCCACTGAATACTAAAAGCTCTGGAAAACCTCATGGAAGGAGGTGATTTTAAAAAAATACAGGATCATAGATAGCATCATAGGCTATCCTGAAGTGGAAGAGACCTGCAAGGATCATCGAGTCCAGCTCTTTGCTCTGCCCAGGACATCCTCAAGAGTCACACCAGGGGTGCTAATGGAGAATGCTGCAGTAATTTTAGCAGAATGCCCCAGAGGGGAAGCAGGGCAAGTAAATGCGGCTGTTCATCTGTCTTTTTTCATCATTTATACATTGCCTTTTGTATCTGGCTTTTCAGGTATTCATGTCCTTGCCATCTGGGCCATGAGGTCTGGATCTGGTCCATTGCATTTGGAGAGAGACAGTGGCCCCCAGGCTGTGGTGTGCAATGAATTTCCCTTGCAGGGAATGATGTGAACCCAGAGACTAGTGCAATGGGCCATATTTTCCTCCTCAAAACATAAGACAGAGCCAAGGAGCATGTTTTTAATTCTCAGTGGTGCTAATTGTAGCTGTGAGCCCTTTGGTGAATTCCTCAAGCTGCCTCCTGTTTGTCCTCCATAAAGGAGGAGTGGTAGACACCTGTATTTTGGAGAGCTCCTGTGTGTGAACTGTGTCCACAGGAGGTCTGAAGCCCTCCAGGAGGAGCAGTGACCTGGGTGGGAGTGTTGGGATACAGTGCTGGCAGTGAAAGCCATGCAAAACTTCCTCAATCCAGGCATGTTTTACCATGGGGTTGATCTGGAAGCTGTTGGCATGAGAACTGTATTGATTCGAGAAGTACATATGCTTTGCACAGCTCAAAGGCTCATGTGGGTCTGTGAACAAAACTCTGCCACAGAAATGCAGAGGTCCCAGCTCACCATCCTGCTCTGTCCCTGGCTGGCTTCCAGAGGAAGAGAAGGCACAGAGAGTACCATCAATCTGAACAAAATGTTTTTCTTCATCTGGGGAAATGCTGGGCATTCTTGAGCAGAATGTGTTCAGCCAGCTGAGATGCCATTAGCAGGGCTGGCACTTTTCACCTAATGCAGGGCTTTGTAATTTTGTCTCAGATTCTCATCCTCAGACTGTGCCAGTGCTAAAATACTCCCAGTCTTGCCCAAACCATGTGTTCAACAAATGAGGAGACTTTTCCTGACCCACCAAGCAGTGCCTTCATGAATTCCATGTTTTATCCCCCAGGCAGATGGATCACACACAGCTTTGGCAAAGCCACATTTTGTGGCAGAAGAAGCTGCAGTTTCAGTATTTATTTCTCTGTCATTGTAGGAATTCAAAATGGATGGAACAAAATGCCATTGGGATTGACTCTTGTTTTGTTTGGACACTGCACAGGTCTCTGTGGAAAACATGGGAGGAGTGCAGGGGACAGAGAAGAGCCAAGAAGATGTGTTAAAAAGGCAGTGGTGGCCAAAAAAGTAGTCAGCAGAGAGTGGAGCAGGGCTGGAGATGTGTTTCTGAAGGATAAAAAGGGTGGGGGGAGCGGAGGGCATCTCTAATCAAAATGGGGATTCTGTGGAGTAGGTAAATGCTGAGATGAGTGAGAGAGGCTGCTGAGAAAGCAGGTACCATCTGCTGCAGCATAGAGACCTATCCTGTCTGCATTTCCAGGGGGGAGCAGGGGCCGAAGTAGAGGAGCAAATAAATAATTGAAAAATCAGGTGGTAAAAGTTTAATAATGCAGCATGCAAAATCCAAGGGGTTCTGATAGGTGATGTGGGGGACAGATTATCTGAAATTCCTGTGTCTTCATGAGTGGTGCGGGGTGCTGTGGGCTTGGACCAAACAGTTATTTAGAGCAGACTAAGAAGAGTGGTGGTCTAAGGTTCTACTTGCCTGTGCTGGGGGAGGAAGGCTTGCAGCCCTTCCAGCTGTCAGTCTCTGCAAGCAGGGCAATGTCCACAGGGAGTGGAAGTACAGGAGAGATGGTGCCAGTGACCTTTCACATGTTATTGGGCACTTCTGTCTGTCTCCAGTTTTTCTCTCCCTCAACCTTTGCGTGCTTTATTGATTTCTGGCTCTGTATATTTTGTGTCTTGGGTAAATCAGAAGTATTTGTCACCTCAAATGATCATGCTGAGAGGATAAAGCTTTTTACAAAGCCTTTGGTGACCTTTAGCTAATGATAAATCAGTGAACTGAGTGTATATAAGCATTTCCCAAGTGCTGGGTGTTGCTGTGCACAGTGGGGAACCCACCTTGGCATGACACAGCTACCCAGTAGTAGTCTGGGCATGCAGGTCTTCTGAATAAAGGTTCTTGCTTCAGGTCACCATGACCTAGATTTGTGTTTCTTGATTATCTTCCCTTGAATTTTATGTATTGTGAGTGAATGTAGTGTATGTGAAGTCATGTGTCAGAACCAATCCACAGTTCTGAGCAGGTGAAACATGTGAAACATTTAAACAAACACGTTTTTGATGGAGTGAAATAGATGCAAGTGATGGCCTTCCATCTTCTATCAGGAGAGGGTCATTTTTGTGGTTACATTTACTACTTTACAATGGACTGGTGATTCTAGGACATTTCTCTCAATTAACCCAGTTTGTGTGTTAGTTCTCCTGAGCAAATTGTGTCCCAGGGTGGTTTGTGCTGTGCAGCCACCAGGGTGCTGTGGGTGTGGGACAGTCAAGCTCTGCTGGTGGCTGTGGATGTCCCTCTGGCTGTGCATCCCTGAGCCTGTTTGCTTTGTCCTTGTTCCAGCTGTCCCCAGCAGCCAGAGAGTGAACCCAGGCACAGCTGCATGTGCACCCTCTGGTTCTCACTGCATGGATGCAGCCCCCAGTTAGTGGGGCTGGGAGTTAATCCCAAAATGATTCAATTGGGATCGTGTTGGTTTTCCCTCTCCTCCTTTAGATGCCTCAAGTCTGAGCTTCCTGGATTTCTTGCATTCCCAAAATAGCATCAGGTTTCCTTCAAAGCCCTGCCAGCTGAAACAGGAGAGAGAGTACAGCCTATGGTGGGCAGTAAAATCCGTGGTGTTATTCCACAGATACTCCCAGACAGAAGCAATTCTTGGACAGATTTTGCATCATACACACAGATTTTCCTGGGGAAAGTGAGGGTGCTGGGAGCAGCCTGAAAACAAAAGCTCTTTGTAGGACTGAGACAAACTGTGTTTCTCTTCCACCACACAGCACCAGGTAGAGGGAGAGCAGCAGGATGAATCTGCTGTGTGGTGAGGGTCCTTCATGCACCAAAATTGGGTCAGGTTGGGACCAGGCCCTCAGCACAGCTGTGGCTCCAGGCTACAGCAAGATTTTTGGGAGCAAACCTGTTTAAAAGAAGGAGCAAAGCATCCTTCATCAGCAAGTGAGAATGTGAATTCAAGATGTCAGGGCAGGTTCCAGATGCTCTTGCACTTTGCATTTATTACATTTTTTAGAGCTTAGCAAAAGGTCAGTGAGCTTGGACACAGCTCCTGCCTTTTGGAAAACTGCAGGTTTGGGATTGGTGCTTTTCACTCTATTTTCAATAAGAAAACTTTGCTTGCTTGCAAAGTTTGCCTTTGGAATTGAGACACCAGTGAAAATTTAGCTTTTATTATTTTAGGCTAAAAAGACAATGAGGGACAATTTTTTTGGGGTGGGGTGGGTTTGTGTTATTTTTTTCTCCCTGTCTTTGTTTTTTGCTCCAATATTCAGGAAAAAGCATTCAGTATAGATTAGGCTGCTGCTTCTGCTGGTGTTTTTTTTTTTTTTTTTTGGCCCTGCTGATTGGAAGGAAATTTCCAATACAGCTTACTTGCCAGAAGTGGATTCTTTGCTGGAATATTTTTGTTAAAATATTCCAACTTGCTCCTTGCAGGGATGCCACTTAGTGCAAGAACACACAGCAATTGGCTGCCTCGTTCTTAACTCTGAGTTTGATCTTTTTCATTATTTTTGTTGGGGCTATTTTTGCTGGTATTTGCTTTGGACAGGCCTGTTCCCACACCACGGAGATCGTGATGCCACAAGCAAGGTCTTTCTGTGGGATCCTTTCCTGGCCCTTCTAGAGATGTATGTTTTACTGGGAGTGGAGTGCAAGGGAGGAATTCCATCAGGATGGAGTTAACTAGCTGGTGAAGGATCAACACCGTGGGCAGGGCCTTGGAGGCAACCTGGGTTTTCTCTCCTCTTCTGATCTTCTTGGATCAAAGCTGGGACTCACTGACCTCGGAGGTCTTTTCCAACAAAAATGACTCTGTGATTCTCCCTTCTGGGAGTTATTAGACCCTATATATTCACCTCCAGGATCTCATGTGGTGACTTCCAAGTAAAAATGGGGAAACTACACATGTTTGGCTTGATCTGCCTGACCCTGGCAAGGCATTTCTGAGGCCATTGTGCTACTGCTGCTCCCTGCCTGCAGCTGCAAGGCTTGACAGCATGGAGCCGAGGCACAGCTCCCCTCAGACTGCTCAGACAGTCACCCACAGATAGCAGGAGCTGCATTGGGATTTGTTTTTCTTCTTTTCTTGTTTGGTCAAAAGCAACAGGGGATTATTTCTTTTTTTCCCCTGAAAGAACAGCAGTGTTTGGTTTGAGAAAGGATGAGGTCAAGAAGTGGCAGGAAAAGGCTGTCTCATTGTATTTTTGGTTACTTGATTGCTTTTTTGCACCTGCACCAGACTTCCACTGGTGAGAACTGGGGCTTTGCTGGGCTCCCAGAATGATGCTGTTGCAGAGGAAACATCTTCCACTCTCCAGTCACATCCTGTGTTTTCCTTCTCACTCTGTCATCACTCCACAAAGCAAAACCCCAAGCTCACATTGCACATTTACACAGCCATCCACCCTTGTGTTCCTGGCTGCTGTCAGCATGGGAAAGTGGCAACCACCAGCAGCAAAGGGATTAACTGGCAGGTGATTTTAAGGGCTCTCTTCCCATTAGGGATGTACCTCTTGGTTTTCTCTAGTCTGTTCTCTGCAAATAAAGAGAAATACTGCAAAATGAGTAGTTTAAGGACACAGAAGAAGAAAGGAAGAATAAAAGAGTTTTGCAAACAACAGGCTTGAGAAGAAAACAATTTAAGAATTAAGAGGGACGAAAGAAGGAAACAGAATTCACAGGTCATGTTTCTGGGGTGTTTCAATAGCAGTTTAATTAAAATAAATTCCTCTGTGTGCGTTGGAACTTCCTTTGCATTGCCTTCCCCAAGATCAGAGACCACTAGGAATGCAACGAGGATACAAGGCTGAGGCAAAGGATTTTCCATTCTTAGTTCTGCAAACGAGTCATGCTCTGACCTTCAGTGAGTCACTTATCTGCCTGATGCCTCCAGTTTTACCCAGGTTCCCACTGCTGACTTGCTTCTAAGGATTTGGAAACACTCTTGGGCCAAACAGAATTACAGACAACTGGTTTTAGGTTAATGGCTGCAACAATTAAACAGAATCAGTTCTTTCCCACCCCGAGCTGTGGTTACATGTCAAGTTAAGCAAACAGCTCAGCTGCTGCTGCAGCACCTGCTCTGACCCATTAAAAATCTCATTTTGCTGGACACCTTGTTCAGAGGCTTTAGTTCATGCTAGTTACCCTTAATCTGAATCATGTGTGGTTGATAGGCTGGTGTGCTGCCCTTGGAACCTTTCCTGTGGTGCTTTTCAGGGATGTGCAGTACGTGCCTTGTGTTGGCTCCAGGACACTGTGCACAAGATTTCCTGCATGCAATGGTCTCTGGATTCTAATAACTTATTGGGCAGGTGGGTGGTGAGCTGACATCTGTCCAGTCCTATTGGCACCTCCCTGGTTTTATTTTTACTTAGAGAACAGCAGTGTGAAGCAGGCTTTTTCCCTGCCAATTAATTTTTTTCCCTAGGATGTTGGTTTTTATTTTATTTTATTTTTTTTTTGTGTGTGTTTTTTGGTTTTTTTTTCCTCTTTTTCTGCTCTAACTTTGCCTGCTCTGCCTATTCTAAAGGCCAAAGTAGGTTAGCCCCTCTTCTCCTTCCTGCTCCCACACAGGCACATTTTCAAAAGTACCACAGCCTCAAATTTGCAATCTGTGCAGTTTGAGTGTGTCAGATACTCTAGTCTCTAACACCAGCTATTAGGGCTGTGTTTAGTCTAGCAGTATTTGAAATAAATTTGAGCTGGTGGAATGTGAGAGGACTTTAGAGATTGCTGAAAAAGAAAAGTTATTCCAAGAAAAGCCATATACTCTCAGGAACCTCAGAGGCAGCAAGAGAGAGAAGAGAAATAGGTTATCTATAGCCCAGGCAAATAAAATATTCTTATTATAACTCCATGGGCACTATGCCAGCTCTCTGCAAGCAATATTTCTCTTTGCATCTTGCTTTGCCAGTTAATTGGACATCTATTATTTCATGATTTCAGCAGGAAACATAGCCTGAGTGATGACTTTGGTACCCAGCCCAGTGCTACTGTGCACTTTCTGAGCCCTGAGTTGTGCAAATACTTCCAGTCAGTCCCTGCTCCTTCTCCAAGTGTGTGTGAATTGTCAGTGCTGCTTGGTGACATTTTCTGGGGGCAGTGGGGCTGTTATATGTTCCTCCAGGGTGCAGCTCTTCCCATGAAGTTCAGAGCTCTGCAAGGATGGAGGCAGCTCCTCCTTCCCCATCTCCTGCTCCTTTCCTTTCCCTGCCTGGGGGCCACTTTGGCTGCTCCCTTGGGGACATGGTGGCAGCTGGAGGACAGAGCCACACACCACGTGCAGGGATGTGGCAGCCCAGGGCTGGTCCCCAATGCCCAGTTCTCTCTGCCAGATTATTTTGGTCAGCTGTGTCCAGAAACCATGGTGAAAGCAGCTTATTTCAAGAAGACACAATTTCTTCTTTTTTTTTTTTTTTTCTGTCAAGATCCTGATTTTGCAAACCAGTTTGTTTACCCTTCCTACCCAACTCTGGGGTTATTCAGCCACAGACCAGAGCCTGAGCATGGTTACAGCTGCCTGCCCGGATGCACACTATGAATTGTTTGCTGACAAGCTTCAGACCTGCAATTACTCAGAGAAATTATTCAGCAAATAGTTTTGAATAATGAACCCCTTTGAGAAATTTGAGTTGTTTTGCAGGCAGATTCCAGACAGAGAACATGCTCAGGAAGTCGTAGCTTTCAGCACATTTTCCCCTCTGTTTGCCAGGCTGTGGAGTTGGCAAAGCATCCCTTTCTGATACCTTCACCTGGGATTAAAGTGCTCCACCAGACCCCTGTGATGCAGGCTGAGGGTGCCCACTGCTCTGACACAGCTCAGGGACACTGGGCCCCCAAATCCCTCCCCATCTCCTTCTTGATGGTGGTCTCAGTTGCTTTTTTCTTCCACTCCAGCTTCCCTGGAGCAAGGCAGCAGGGATGTCTGCATCCATACATGTTGCCAGCAATGCACAGCATCAGGGTTTGGAGAGCTGAACCCTACCTGGTGTCACCCATTTTGGCCAGTGTTGCCTCTGTGATCTGCGAAATCAGCACCTTAAATTGCTGCCAAGGCCTTTGAGCCAAGGGGCTGTGGAAGAGCAGAGTAAGAGAGGTCCCTGTGAGAATTCACGTCCTGAGAGCTACAAGAAGAGGAAAAAGCAGCTTTTGATGTCAAATATCTGTAGGTTCTTTCCAGATCCCACCTGCCAGTGGAGCCCAGTGCAGGATGTTTTATAGCTGGGGAAGGAGAGCTTTTGGCAGGGAAGGCCAAAATGAGTGACATCACTTTGCAGCTGAGTCTCTTGGTCCCTGAGTCCCATCAAGGGGCTGGTCACTGTGGAATAAAAAGATGGCACTTGTCAGAAGAGAATCATGAGGGCAAGGAGCTGAGGACCTGTTTCTTTTCAGGGCTTTCAGTCCCCTGTTCTGGACTCTGCAACTGGGCAAAGAAGTGAATGGTAGAGGGCAGAACCTGGTGAGTAAAGGACACAGCATTCCTGCCCCTCAGGGATTCACTGCAGTGAATGCAACATCTGCATCTTTTTCACCACAAAGGGGACATGAGAAGAGGGGAGAGAAAGCTACACAGGACATGGAGAGGTGTGGGGGAGCCACACTGCCAAAATGGTTGGCAGAGGTTGCCCAGAGAGGCTGTGGATGCCCATCCATGGGAATGTTCAAGGACAGATGGGGCCCAGAGCAACAAAGCCCAGTGTGTCCCTTCCCATAGCAGGGGGGTTGGAACTGATGCCTTAAGTTTCAGCTTTCATGTTTTTCGGATTCTGTGCTGCCCAGGGGTGCAGCTCTGAGCCTCATATTAAGTGCTGGTGAGCTCTCTTCACAGAGCAGGGAGACAAAACAAATCCTTTCCCTGCTGAAGACCAAGGACAACTTTCAGGCCCAAAAGCACCAACAACGATGGACTGAAGGGAGGAACAAGAAGGATGGGACCCTCACAACCTCAAGCTGTAATTGGACAATTAAACCCCAATGTGCAAATGGACCAAAACTTATAAAAATGTAAGATGTCGTGATCAATCATCCGTTTTGTGACCATTTTAAGTCCACCTTGGATGTAGCCCTGGTCAGGCCCTGTCCTGCCCAAGGTGTACTCTAAAGGCATTTCAATAAATACCTACTTTATTCTCCAGCTCTGTCCAGTCTCTGTTTCAGGTCAGCCTCCCCATGGCAGGGGGGTTGGAACTAGATAACATTTAACGTCTTTTCCAACCCCAAGCAGTCTATGATTCTGTGAAATGGCCTGTTCTTTGTTTCGGAGCTGCCAGAGGGGGAGGATGGCAGCGCTGCCAGGGCTGAAGGCTTGAGACATCGTGTCCACGTGCTGCACGTTCACTTGACCCGTGCCTGTCGCAAGGGACCAGCGCATCTCTGTAAACACAAGTGGCTCTGCCCTCACCGGGGCCGGTGTTTGCATATTTGAAGCTCTGTGGCCACAATCTGTCAGCGGGAGAGCAGCAGAGGAGGAAACAGCTTCAGACGCTTGTGCGCAAATACTTCTGCCCAAAGGTAGGACAGGAATACAAATCACCTCCTCTCCCTCTCGCTGTTGGGCTTTGCCCGCTCACATTTGCAACTTCTGCATATTCAGCCGCGTTTGAAACGCTCTCCAAAGCTCCCGCAAGCCCTTCCTAAAGAGGCGAGGTGGGAAATTCCCTTTCTCGGGATGTTTTGCCACCTAGTGCCCAGCTGGGAAACCTCATCCGTCTGCACCTCGGGAGGCAAAAGCACCAGGAATGACTTTTTTTGGGAAACCATACATATTTTAGGAGACAAAGTGATGCAGGAGCCGAGATTTAGGTGCTTTGGTGGGTCGTTGGGAGGCAACAGCATCGTCATGGTATCGGGCATCACGGCTGGTTCAGCAGCAAGGACAGGCAATTGTGTCCACATCACTCTGTCATTTTGTATTTGTGCTGCCAAGTAATCTGGTGTTGCATGCCCTTGATGTGACCAAGCACTCTGGGCTCACAAGGATCAGATTTTCAAAGCTATCAGCCTCCTAAATATGCCAATAGGTGACTAATGGCTTCTAAGTGCACTATGCTCTAAGAACCCTGAGACATACAAAGGGGCTGAGATAAGACAGGAGAAGGAAATGGCTTTGTATCATTTTTAAAAAAAGCTGCAGCCCTCAAGTGTTTTGAAAGAATGTGTCTAATGTCTGATATGAATTTCTAATGAAAATAAAACATGAAAGAAATGCCTTAAATATTTCAATGACTTTATTGATTGGTATTATAAAGTATGAATTACTAAACCGTGTTCTGCAGCAACTGATAAACAGCATCTTCTCACAAGCTGTTTTTTTTTAAATATTCCCCTAGTTTGTGAAATGCAGCTCTGTGGAGCTCAGCTTACCCCTATCTATTTATCTTAAGAACAAAGTACCAAAATATCACTGTGGCAGATACACGAATCATCTCAAATAATATCCTTCTGATGTATAAATCATCACAAAACACCGTCATCATCAATGGCTGGAACAAAAATAGAACCATTGCTACACGCTTTTTAAAAAAATTACTATTCAAGTTTAAAGGTCATCAAAATCCAGTTTTGCTGTTTGCTTTAAAAGCTCAGGTATCAGAGGAGTCTTGGTCAAAGCAGAGATAACGCCTTTCTCACCATAAATGAGAGTTGATGTAAGTAACAATATCTGTGTCTCTGACCTGTGACAGAAACCAAACTCCTGCATGAGGAGGAAACTACAATTCCAAATCACCATGAAGTCAGCAGAAAATCTTTTCCAGATTGTTTTTATCTCCAGCTGGGAAATGTGGTGAAATTTAGAATTCCCTCATGCCTCAGAAAAACTGGTGGTTGAAGTAGCTCATCTATAAATAAAGTTCCATTTATATGGAATGAAGATTCCAGTATCTTACCAGGTCATCATGAAGACAATCAACAGCTCCTATTCTGTTACATCACAATTCCCTGTGGAAATCCCCTTTGTTTTGTCCTTGAGATGTTGTGTTGAAATCGTGATGTGAGCAGGCGTGGGATGCAGGGCACTGATTCTGCTGAGCCATCAACCAGGCTTCAAAGCTGCATCCTAAAAAAACCAAACCTCTCAATTTCCCTGTGTCTGGGATACGTTACAGAAGCAAGGGAATTACATTAAATGGTCTTTATAGAGTGCAGAGAGTCAATAATTTTAATGCTGGGTTCTTTTCGAGCTGGTTTTAAATTTGTCATTACTCTTTAAATGGGTTTGCTTATGGAATGGTGCAATTCAGGTAAGGGCTAGGAATCCTGGGCTGTTTCCTACAGAGCTGCAACGAGACAAAATACCATGAACCACCATTTCAGATATCCCAGAACCCACTGTCAGGTAACTGGAGTGTCTCTAGTGCACAGTGGCACTCCCAGCTGTCATCAAAACCTGGGCCATGGAAGTACTAATAGCTTTCAGTAGGTCTGATATCACACTGCAGCAACAGACAGAGGAAAAAGCATGACTTCTATTAATTTTGTATCATCTTAAGGATCTCTGGGTCAGCTGTGTCATGGAGAAGTGTATTATTTCTCCAGGAGCTGCACAATCTGCGGTGGTGGAGATTGAATGCGGATAATTACGTGTTTTGGGCACATATCTGAAAACAGTCTTGTGAAAAACTTGGATTAGTGTTAAGCAATTTAACAGAGGGCCATGCCAAATTAGCATCATGACATCAATTGGTCACGACTTTATCTTACTCAGCGACCAGCACAGCATGTATTTCTCTAGGAACAGGTGTGAGTGTTTGGGAAATCTTTAAATGGTCAATGAAAATTGGAAGGAAAAGATTAAGAATGTGAATTCTTTATGTGGATGCTGTGAGGTCTGTTCCTGTTGATGGAAGGTGCTTTCAAGAGAGCAGAGGTGAACTCCATGAGTGCCTGGGAGATCAGGGCTTGGGAGGAGGAGTTTTTTTGGGAGTCCAAGCTGACCTTGGGGATGTGGGGCAGCAGGGCATGGGAGGCCAGCACCTGGCATGGTGGAGGGGCTGGGTGCTTTCCTCTGTGCTGAAGATGGGCCACCAAAGGGCACAAGGATGAGTCAGCACCAGCTGAGGGGGAGTCTGGCAGAGACTTCAATGAAGTACCTTCATTCTTTGTGAAGGCATTGTGTAGGCTTGAATTCAAACCTTTCTTCTGAGCTGGCTCCACATCCTGTCCTCTCTGTAGGTTGAAAGAGAGGGAGTTCAGAAACAGTTACTTAACATTTCTCTTTGGATGTTGTCTTAGGTTTATATTTCTTGGATGAGGGAGGAGAAATGTGCACATAGAATTTCCTAATTGAACCCTGGCATGGGATTCATGTGTTCCCACCAGAATGACAATACAGGTACCCTACTTTGCTATTTTCTTTGAAGACTACAGGAGAAGAGAGCCTGTGGAAACCAGCCTCTCACCTGCTAGAGAAGACTCTGTGAGATGGAGCCAGGAGCTCTTCTGGATTTTGCAGGTCTGCACATCCTACACCCTGACAGTCCCAAGTCACTCCTGACTTTGTTCTGCTCTCTCTGTGTCTGCTGGACACAGCAAATGACTCTGACTCCAGTTCCTCCGTGTCTCGGCTGTTTCTGTGGCACCCAATAGATGGTGCCACCAAGTAGCACATTTACATCAGCAGTTTCTTGTCGGAGGTCTTTTAAGCTGGCTTCAATCACTGCAGGTGTCTTAGGATCCAGCAGAATCCCTTCCTTTCCCCACTACAAAGAGTTTTTCCCCCAGGCTTTGGATGTTGTCGCAGAAAACATTTAGACTTTAATTTTTCCCTATTTTCATCGTCTAATTAGCATTATTTTTACTCTACAAATGTTTAGGGAAAAAAAAACCCTAAGCTGTGATCCCTCATTTTTTAATTTATATAATTTTCCCAGCTTTTCAAGTTTTTGAGTAAGATTCAATGCTCAGGTTTTTTATTGGGACAGAATCTATTGGTAGAAAACTCCTGTGAAGCAAGTGGTTCTGGATAAGAAATGTTAGGAGTGAGTGAGTGCTCAGCACCTTCATTGAGTCTTGAGAATCTTTGTTCTTTATTTTCTACCTCCTTAGCAGCACATTTTCAAGTAAGAGATCAACTCATGGTTCTGTCCCTGGCCAGGCTGGAGGTTTTAGAAACTCATTTCTTGTAACCAGAGCTGGCAACAAAGGAACAAATGGGGAGCTCCATTTCCATCTTAGATGTCTTCTGCTGCACCAGCCCCCAAATGAGAATTCCTCCTGTGTAGCACAAATGCTTTGATAATTCAGGCTGTCAACTTGTCTGCAAAAGCCAGAAAAAGAGATATGAGAGAAGGCTCCCCTGTGGGTAAAACACAATTCCTGATCCTTTGCGTGTTTCTTGGAAGTTTCACCTGTGGAGCATTTGGTTTCCCGTGCCTCAAAGCATGGCTTTCCTTTTGCAGGCTCTTTAAATATTTACCTTCTCTGCCCTTCTCATCCCACCATACTTCAAACCAGAGAAGGGAACATTTATCCACACGCAGCCTGGAAGATATTTTGTCTGAGTAACAAATACTTGCAGTTTAATAGAGACTGGAGTTTTCGGTCTTTGAGAACATGTATTACAGCCTCAATTTGGAATAGGTGATGAGGTGATTACTAAACCCTGGTTGCCATGGGGAAAAGGAGGAGGGTGATTGCTTTTTGATGGAAGAAACTAAGAGGTACCAACAGTAACTTACTGCTAATACACACTCAAGGTGCACTTGGCATCAATGCATCTGGTGGGGAGCAGCAGTCAATCTTACTAATGTCTGAGAAGTCAGCTTTAGCAGCACCAGTTATTGATGCAGAAGGTCAGCTTTTTGTGACTGGTCATTCCTTGCAGCCTCCATCGAGTTTGGTGTCACTGTGGGAGTGATTCCTGCGAGGGCACTTGATTGAATTTGTGAGTGGTTCAGGAGTACTCACAAATCAAGCAGACATTGGCCACCTACAAACAGGAGTAAAGCAGCAGTCCAAAATAGGATCTGGAGGCTGAGGCATTCTTAATAAGGCAGATTATTGTGCTGGTGTGCTGGAGAGCAGCTCCTGCCTTAAAATTCCAGGGGCTTAGAAGCAAAGCTGTGCAGTGTTGGGGCTGCTGCTGGGGGTGCAAGGATGCCCCAGCTGAGCAGTGCGTGCCACAGGGTTTGTGTCTGTGCTTTGGTGCTTGGAGCACAAGGAAGAGATTGGCTCCTTGATTAGATACACCAGGCTGGACTCTTCCTAGCCTGGGATAAAGCTGCAGTCATCCCTCCCCTGGAAAAACAGCCAGGAAAGGGGAATATGCCAGCACCTCACAGCCCTTGGCGGGGCATCCTGACTGTGGCACCTTTCCAGGGAAGAAAAACAACACCAAACTGGCTGAGATGGGGCTCAGCATTCCTTCAGGAGCTCGAGAGTGATAGAGGGGCTGGGGCAGGTGGTGGCTGCTCTGTCTGCTGGTGCTGAGAAGCTCTGAGCACCTTCACCCTTTCCTACACCCCTCTCCTGTAGAATGTAGTTGAAGGCAGCCCTTGGTGTCTTGTTTCTCTCTAAAGTGGGAAGTATTTTGGATGTAACTATGGAAAATATGGGCTAAATCCTGCCTTCTCTACCAGTTGTCCCCTGGTGTTTCTGTGGGGTTCCTGCACATGACCAATTTGCCCTGGGTCACTGTGGGTTTTCCACCTTGCTCTTTTTCTCTTCTTGGTGCTTTTCATATTGGAAGCAGCTCCCAAATAGCCAGAGTCTTTGGATTGACACTTCCCTGACCATCATCCTTAATGATCAGACAGTGGTGGAGACACATGACTGTAATTGTGTTTGTCTCCTTCACTGGCTTTTCCTTGTAAATTTGTTCCTTGCATTTGTTTCTGGATGGCAGATGTGTTAATGGCTGGGCAGTTTAATGTGTTTATCTTTTGTGTGCTGTATATTTTGGCTATAGAAACAGTGAGAAGAAATAAGCGTGAAGAAACCACTTCTGCATTAATGCCAGCAATTCTGACATTATAAATATATATGAGAGGGTTTCTGTGATTATATTTTAATGTTTTGTTTAATGCATTGACTCTCTGGGGATGAAACAAGAGAAAACCTCATTTGTATAATTTAAATGGCTAGAAATAAAAATTAGGAGCGAAGAAAGGATCTATTACATAGCCATAGTTTCAAACCCATGCAGATCCCATTTACTTGGAAGGTCCAGTCCCTGCAATGGAGCCTTGTGTGGCTCCAGGCCCTTCTTTCCTGGACAGAAGCCATGGGCTGTGGAGCTTGTGGCTCCAGAACTCCTGGCATCTCCTCAAGGATGGCAGGACTTGAGGGAAGTCAAGTCAAGCTGAGGCTCATGTGATGTTACAAGGGAGGCATGGGGACCATTTTCCATTTGAGAGACAATGGAAAGGACAGCAGGGAATGGCATGGGCCGTGGTCCTCCCCATCCCCTGTGTGGACAGCAGACTATCCCACCGTAAGAGGTGAGGCATATAAAACAAGACAAATTTGTGTAGTCCCTGTGCTGGTTGTTTGGTTATTGAGCAGAAGTGCTCACCTTATTTTAGGTACCTACTTGCTACTTCACAATCTGTTGTTTTCAACTCTGTCTGTGTCCAGCTCTCTGTCAGGGTTGCACTCCATCATTTCACCCCTTTGTTTGCAAATTTCTCTTATCCAGCACAGCATGCCAAGGAACAAAAATTACAATTCCTAGTTTTTCTCACAGTTAAGAAAAGGACTTGGGAAAAAAAAGCCCCAAAAAACCTCACAACAGCAATCTATCAAAACATTTCCCATGGGCAAAGGCTGCTGAACCAAACATGCTGAAGCTTATCAGCTCAAATGAAACACTGCTTTTCTCTTTCCCATTCCTTTTGAGTTCTCTCACCAGCACTGCACATCTCCGCTCCCACGGAGCAGGACACAGACCTTCATCAGAAAGTGCCGTGCCCTGAGAGTTTTCTCCAGTCACTTCTAATTGCCAGCATGAGAGGAGTCCATGGGTTATGGCCCTTATTTCTGTGCTACAAGAGCAGGTAGCAAAGATTGCCTCTGGTCTGGCAGCTTCAAGTCTGCAGATAAGAAATTTCAGGTCTTGCTGTCCAGTTGTGTTGTACCTTTGCAGCCAAGCCAGCCTGGAGCCAGGAGCTTTCCACGTGTCCTGGCAGTGTCTGTCTTGGCTTCCCCTGGCAGTAGGTATGGAGGAAGGGGAGCTGCTCCATTACCACTTTCAGACCCCCACATCCATCACTGCCTACCCTGTTTTCCCAAGTTTTGCTTTTTGCTCGATGAGGCAAAAGACTGGGAAAGAGTTGTTTGCTGTTTCTAGGAGTTCTGGCTTCCAGTTCTGGCACTGAGCCTTGCAGAAAAGCTTTGCTGTTTCCCTGACAAATTTGGCAGCTCTCTGGCTTCTAGGCTGTCATGCCTGGACTTCAGGAAGAGAATTAAGGAGATGAGATCAAAAAGAGCATTTTGTTATTTGAGAGCAAAGACTTTCCCATCCTACTCAGTCTTCCCACGCTGTGCTTGCAGATGCAGAAACGTGGCTGCTGTAGGTGTTTTCTTTCCAGGATGTGTGTCTGTAGATCCATTTGAATCCACACATTTGGTCCTGTGTGACATGGTCTTGGTTAAGCCATGAATTTCCATTCACAGCCTGTGATCACACAGATATTCACCAACTTCTGGAAGGACCACGGTGCTCTAAACTTGATATGCTGACACTATAATTGGAAATATATTCATATGTATGCGTTCCTTATTTCTGAAGTCTACAAGAAAAGCCCATACAGATGGAAAACTATTTATTCTTCATTATCTGAATTTTTGCTGTAAGAAACTGCACATCATCAGGACTGTGCCATTCTCTGCAAAAGGCAGCCTCAAGGAAGGGGCTGAAAATCTGTCACATCAAATTTCTGGAGGACACAATTGCCCATTTTGGCCCCTGACAGTCTGTGTGGAGCAAGCAGTTGGCCAAAAACTATCCAGCCTCGAGACCTGAGGGTAATGAAAACATTAGCAGGAGTTTCACCTTTCCGCAGGGAGAGAAAAGAATATATTGGAGCTCAGACCTCTTGGAAAGCTCTAATGTGGTATTTATTTCAGATATAAATTTGACTGTATAAAAATGACACCTTTTTACTCAGGCTGTGGTGCCAGGTCCAGCTCTCACTTGTAAATTAGGAGTAGATCCATTAAGGCTGTGGAATTACAGCAGCTGATGTGACAGCAGCCTCACCTTGGCAATATTTCATTCACTGTGTGTTTCAGTCTAGTCTCCTGTGGCTATGAATCAGAAAAAACTCTGCTGAAGCCAACAGTAATGGCGAGGGAATGAAAGAGAAGCAGGATCTGCATGGTTTTGGGGAGCAAGGAGCCTGGGCACACTCTCCTGTCACAGAGGAGCAGCATCCCCACTGCCTCGTGGGCAGTCAGAGCCCTGCTGGAGAGGTGACATCAAAAATGCTTTTGCACAAACTCTAGATGACTGTCTCATGTTGCTGCATGGATGCACCTCTGCACCTCCTCCCTGCTGTTCCAGGTCACCAGGGGGACCTTGCAGGGTTGGTCGTCCCCCCACAGTCTGTTTCCCCTCCCACTCAGAGAGGAGCAGACTGCAGCCTTGCCCCTGCTGTGAGGATTTAAGAGGAGGATTTGGGATAGTTTTGCCATTTTGTGTCCTTTCCTTGGTGCATTCCTGCCAGGGGCTGTGTTGGCTTGTTTGCTCCTGCAGGAGAACTCCCCACCTTTGTGGAAGCTTTCTGAGTCAGCCCACTCCAAATACCAGTGTGTACTGAGAGGCAGTGCAGGAACTCATGGTTTGTTCCCATGCTGCCAGAGCCCAGAAGAACAACCTGACAAAGCAGAAGTGCTGGATGCAGCCTCAGGAATTCCAGTTCTGAGCTGAGGGAGGCAATTAGGGAGGTGACTGACTCACAGTCCCTCAGCAATTATGCTGCATCTCAGGTGCAGCTACCACTTACCTGCTGCTGGTTGTGCCCAGTCATGCTGGAAAAGGTCTCCCTCCAGGCATGTGACTTTGTGAGATCCTTGGGCTGCCTCTGGTACTGATTACAGCAGATTTAATGGTGTTATTAGTTTAGCCAGTGAGACCTTTATCAGAAGAGATTAGCAGGTGGATGAGAGCTTTAATATCCTTGGCAGATGTATTTCTCCCACAGTAATTGCCTTAAGATGGTTTTATTTCACTGTCTGGACTTCTCCTTCTCCTTTTCATCTTTTAGCTTATTTCCTGAATGTTTTGCCACATTTTCCTTCCTCACACTAAGAAATGGCAGCTCACGACTTGTGAGCTCTGGGTAATAGGATACATCTGCCTAAAGACTCATTTATAAAGCCCTTTAATTCAGCAGCCCCATTCTTGTGGTGAATGGCTGAGGACAGGGAAGCGGGGATTGACTGAAAACACCTCAAGTGGAAAATTAAGAAAGCCAGAGACTCTGCAGCACCTGGAGCAGCAGCCTGCACACTCAGGGATGCTGGTGCTTTTGTTTGAAGGTGCTTGGCCAGCCAGAGAACAGCCAGCTCTAGCAGGGGCAGGGGGAGGCCACTGTTCACTGCTCTGCAGATTGACCTGGCAGAGGGCTGTGGATGGGAAATGCCTGCCAAGTAAAGGAATTATTTAAGTTTGGTGATTTTATCCTACAGTGCACACAGCATTTTGTGCTCCACAGTGCCATAAAACCTCACAGAGACAAGGGTAAGGCATGTGGGGAGAAGTTGTTAATTCCCGGATATTTCGGGTGCTAAAATACTTCATGTGTATTTTTTAAAATAAATTATCCTGGGATAATTCACTCACCCCCCAGTGTGCAACACAAACCACTTGTCTTAGAGTGCAATGAGTTAAGAAGGAAAAGGTTGAGCATAGAAAATGTTCAAAATCAAAGGTCACACTGCAGCTCCATGAGACTTCCCCTTCTCTCCATGGGGTGAGGATAATCACAAAGTAATCAGTGCCCCAGCTCTGGCAGTCCTGAGCCAGCTCCTCACCAGTGCACTCTGGGCATTGATTTCTTCTGGGGGTGTCTTGCAATCAGCAAGAGACACCAAACAGGAACACTCTGGTGTGTA
Source organism: Trochalopteron elliotii (assembly GCA_024734555.1). Classification (NCBI taxonomy): domain Eukaryota; kingdom Metazoa; phylum Chordata; class Aves; order Passeriformes; family Leiothrichidae; genus Trochalopteron; species Trochalopteron elliotii. Next base: position 3,165,108 of record JANPWX010000033.1, read on the forward strand.
GATTCCTCACCTGGAAAAAAAGTTCTCTGCAAGTGCTGCATCCATCTTTTTTGCTGATATATTTTAAAATGTTTCCTGTTTGTTTCAAGAGAAGGAGGAAGAAATCCCTGGATCAGGGCAGCCAGGAGGCTCCTTCAGGGTCTGGCAGAGGAGCCTGGGGGTGGCAGTCACATGAGCCTGGGTTGACTTTGCAGCTGTGTTGTGTCAGTTCTGAGTCTGAGGGCTTTGCTTAAAGATATTTAGCAGGCAGAGAAAGCAATTACTGCAGTTCCTGTGCCCCTGGGCTGACCTAACCAGCAGTCATTCATCCCCAGAAATTCTGGGAAGAGTTTTATATGATCCCTAAACGCGCCAGGCAAGCAGTACTTTCCTGGAGGCTGAGTTTCCCAGAGGCGTCCACCAATCCCTTTGACTGTACCTGCTCGTAGCTGCTCTTTTATTTGCTCTTCTAGCAGCTGCCAGTGATTTATTTTCATGACAAATATAAGCAAAATGGTAAACTGAGGTGCTCTGGTTTTTCCCAGAAGATTCACAATGATACTTTTCTGATTCTTTGCAAAGGCATCACAACACTCTGGAAACCCAGGCAAGTCCTGCAGTCTCCCTGTTCTTTTAGATATTTCATGTCAGAAGAGCTCAGTTGTTGTGTGTGGGCTGTGCTGTGATGAAGGGAGCGCAGGAGGAATTATGCTGGGGCTGCTGGTGTTGTGGATAACTTGCCAGGCAGCTTCCATCCTATTTTGAGTGCCAGCATCTGTAAGAATGATGTGTAAAATACCAGCAGGCGGGAGTTTCCCTTTGGTGGGCATTCTTCTTGCTGGGATATTGCAGTGCAAGTACTGATCCCTTGAGAAGGCTGATGAATATTAGAAGAGGGATGGATCTGTTGATTCTGGAGTGGGCACCATGCTCCATCCCCTGGGGCTCCTCAGCTCTCTCTCTGAAGGTGCCTGAGTGAGCGTTTCTCAGCCTGCTCTGTGTCAGCATTAACCTGCCCTACCTCCAGGTGACTGTGCCTTGCAAAGTTTTACCATTGATCAACTTTTTCCAGGTCTGAAATCATCCTCTGTTCTTGCCTTGCTCTTTAATGTGGAAGGATTTTTTGTAGGGGTGTAAAAACAGGGGTACTGAATAGATCAAACCATGCTCAGCCCAGCAGCCAGCTCCCAGTGATGCCTGGTGGCACGTCCTGGGAAGGAGCAAGAGTGGAAATTACAGGTTATACACCCAATGTACTCTAGGTCAGAAGTTTTATCATTGATTTAAAGAGCTGCTGATGGCCTTTTCTGCTGTGAAGGGTCCTCTCCTCTTGGACACTTTTTATTGCTTTCAGCCCTCACCACTCCCTCTGCCTGTGAGCCCAGCAGCTGCTGCCACTGTGTGAGAAGAGGTGCTGCTTGCCCCCACACATCCTGGATGATCCTTTCACTGGCTTCTCCTGGGTATTTTGTTATAAGGAACAGTGATTCATCAATCTCCATATACAAAGGCTACGTAGCAGTCATGATTGTGCACACCTCAATGATACCTGCTACCAAAGATTGTCTCTTTTCCATCTCCCTGGTGGTTCCCAGAAAATAAACCTGTCACATCTTTAAAGCAGTACTGACAGCACGAGAACAGATGATGGAATGTGCCTGAGAGGGTTACTGAGCAGCAGCTGCCTGTAAGTCCTTTACCACAGCAAATGGAACAGGCTGCCCAGGGCAGTAGTGGAGTCCCTGTCCCTGGAGGGATTTAAAGAATGTGGCATTTGGGAACATGGTTTGGTGAGGGCTTGGCAGTGTTGGGTTAATGGTTGGACTCGATGATCTTAGAGGTCTTTTCCAACCTAAATGATTCGTGATTCTAAGAAAGGCTGTTCTCAACGTCCTATTTTGGTAACGTGGTAAAATGCCTGTATTGATTTAAACAGCAAAGCAGAGAAGAAAGGCCCGTGGGGGAAGAGTGGGACTGAGATGCATTAGCAGCATTGCAGTGGGAAAACATTGTCCTTGAGACACCAACAATTCACATTTCCAGCCTGCCTGGGCACATTTAGAGAGAAACACATTTCCTCACACACCGAGCATGAGCTGTTTGGCTGGAGCTCCTATGAGGAAACCATTTGTGCTCACCAGCCAGAGCCGTGTCTGCTCCCTATTCCTCAAAGGACCAGGAGTCCCTTGAATGCCTATCAAAGCACCTGCCAGCTGAAACGAGGACCTTTTGTGGCCTGCAGGACACTCAGATGTCTTATCAACCCTAAATTTAAAAAGATCTTTTATCAGATAGGAGAAGGAAGAAGCCACCTTCTCAAATGCTGAGGTTTCACCTCTCTGGGATCCAGGATGAGTCAGCCAGGCACTGCTGAGTTCCACAGACCTGTTCAGGTTAATAAAATCACTGTTAGAGCCCAGGCAGCTCACAGGATGCTGTGTGGCTTCCACATTGACGTCACTGCTTCTCATTTACCCTTGGGGGAGAGTGACCGAAATCCATTACTACCGGGCAGCCACTGGGCAAAGCCCTGCAAAATAAATCAGCGTTCTGCACAGCAAACAGGTGTCTGCAACACAAAAGGAGCCATTGAGATCAGCATGGCACGAAGGGATTTTTCATCAGGGGAGTGAAGACATAAATGGGTCATTAGAGTGAGGGGAATTCACAGGCAGAGAGGGATAACAGGGAAAAGCAGGGGGAGATTTCACTGTAGAGACAGTGGAGAAGTGGTTGGAGTGTGGGGGATGGAGAAGAAGCAACCAGAGACAAAGAGGAGTTAAGTGAGCAATTCGACTTTATTATAGGAAAACAGGGACACTGAACAAAATTGGAAAATACATTTAGAAGTGTGAAGAGGAGATAACTTTGCCTAGTGGAAGTGACTTTTGTCACTGTGAACCTCGGTGGTCAGAAGTGCTGTGGGGCTGGAGGAAGGCACAGGCACCTGTGTCAGGAGGGAACACAGAACGCTGAGGAGAACACAGACTCTGGTACTTCTGCCTCCATGGAGGGTGCAGAGACTGCCAGGCAGGACCCAGGCATCAGCTCATGAATTCAGAGAAAAGAATCCTCCTCTGGGATATTTTAAAATATGGGTATCTTGCATCTTTGACTGCATCACTTGATCCGGTCCATTTTCAGAGCCAGGCCACCACAGGGAATGGAGCTGGTCTGGCACTTCCAAGGTCCTTTCATTGTACTTTATTCAGGGCAGGATTAAATATATAGGGCAGGGCAATGTAGGGGTTACAATATTCTGTTACATTTGGCCTAGGGATGGAGAACATCTTTTTACAGACACAGAATCAGTGGGCATTCAGAGTAAGCTTTTGATGCTCTTCAGTCTGCCACATTTTGCCAGCCCTAAAAATATGCCTTGAAAGAGAAAATAAAATCTCTACAGGGTTTTCTCCACAGCTACTAAAAGATCAGGCAGTACATACACTACTATATCACCTGCAAATATGCAGATGTTCTCATCTCTAGCACACATAAAATCCATAAATCTTGGTAGTTGTAACGTCTTGTTCGTTCATATAAAGAGAATACAAATTGATGATGGCACTGCCTGGTAAGGAGGAATCTTTCACTTCCCAGGCAGATCACTGTTAACATTAAATGCTATTGAGCAATCCTTACAAGGGTTAGGTTCAATGGCTATTTTCTTGTCTCTATTTTTTGGCCAACAAAAGGCTCCCTGGAAGGCAGCAGGAATGAAATATGAGTATTGGATTTCCTTGAACATCCTTCCCTTTTTCAGTAATAATAATAATAAAAAAAAAGACCCCAGTCATCAGAAACCTGAGTTCCTTTAAATTTAAAATCCCCTTGCAGGGACACTGCTGTGTTCAGTCTGGGCTTTGCTAAAAGGACAAACCTGCTGTGCCAGGTGCTGGGGCACACGTAGCTGGGCATGGGCTCTTCTGGCACCAGGAGATGGTGCACATCCCCTCTCCCCTGGCATCGAGCAGGGAAGGGGTTCATCTCTGGTATCATTCCAGCTTTTGGATCCTTGTTGTGTGTTTTTTGCCTCCCACCTGTTGCCTGGCCTGATGTGTTTTCTCTTAGATCATGGGAACAAAATCTCCTTTGTGCATACAGATCCAGTGCTCGGAACAACAGAATGCTCAAGCTTTACTGGAGTAATTCAATGCTAACAGAATAAAAGTATACAATTTATTTATCAAAGTCTCCTTTACAGGAGAAGATGGACGAAATAGATTTTAACCTGCTTGTGATGTTCAGGAAAGGCAAGCACTTTGATTCGCTCCTTCCCAGACAAACAGCATTGCATTAGTTGTTTCTGATTTTATTAGCTATAAACCACTTTCTATTTTTATTTTCACATGCCATTGACTTTGTTTGGTACAGACACAGCTGAACAAGGCTGGTTTTTCAAGTGCAAATCACGTTAATAGATTCCCAGTTCTTTCCACTCCACACACAGGAGCGCCGCTGTAAGAAAGACAGCTGATGGCCAAAAAAATATTTTCCTGTTTCATTTCCTAAATCACCTCTGAGGCCACATTATCCCTTCTGAATTCCCAAATCTGAATGGTGATGGTTGCTTTAGTACTTCTGGTGTGGTCTCTTCACATAAGGAGAATTTATTTGCGTGGAGGAGTGAAACAGTATGAGCAGACAATGAAATCTCCAGTGGTGAAGTGTGTGAAATTCTCCATTTACTATTACTTTTTATGACGCTGTTTCCAGCTTTTCTTCACTGCTTGCAACTACAACCAATGGCTCTGGAGCACAGAGTGCCTCTTATCACTACTCTTCATCAGCAAGTGTGAGCAGCAGCAAGCAGTCAAATCGTTGCTGTATCCAAACAGCATCTCTGCATCCAGGGATGGAGCTGCAGGGAGAGCTCACTCGTTGGGAACTTGATCTGTCTAATTATGTGACTGTTGACTGGGCAACGAACGGGCTGCACATCCAGTTGTCCCCAGTAAAAATAATCTGAGTTAAAATATATCATCTTTTTATCTCGTTGCCTATTTCTTTCCCTGTCACAGCATTTTTGAGCTGGTATCAAGTGTTATCAAGAAAGCTCTTTTCCATCGTTCAAATAGCGGGTTCAGAGAGATCTCTAGAGTCCTTAAATGCAGATGAGGGTATGAGTGGTGCTTCCTGAGCAGAATTACAAGGAAGTGTTCTCACTGGAGACAGTATTCAGAGGTGGATGCTGGCAGGAGTTCAAGTGTCCACACTTGTTCTTATGGCCGTGAATTCCCTGGCATCTCCTGTCCATGGAGGGGGTGATGGAGGGTCCTTTCCTTGCAGGCTCCACTGAACTCCGGTAAGAGAGCAGCTCTGGGACTGAGGAATGAGTTGCCCCTTCAGACAGAGAGAAGTTAAAGAGAGAGACCATCCTTTGGTGGTATTTGCTCTTCATTTCCTTGGCTGATCTGTAGAGGTTCCCAACGAAGCAATAGCATATAGGGTTGAGGCTGGAATTGGTGAGGCCAAGCCACTGGGCAAAAGGCCTGATCTGCAGGATCCAAGGAGAAGGAGTCACATCCTGCAGAGATTTGGGGATGTTGAAATCGATCCAGATGTCCATCAGGTAGACAGGCAGCCAAGAGATGGCAAAGAGCAGCACCAGGGCCACCACCATCTGTGCCACCTTCCTGCGGATCTTCAGCCTGGAGGCCGGCAGGGATCTGGTCAGGGCAGAGCTCTCCTTCAGCTGGCTGCTGCGGCCCCACAGCCGGCGCACCGTGAGGCAGCAGATGACCATGTTGAACAGCACGGGCAGGCAGTACAGGGCACAGAAGAGCAAGAAATTGTAGGCTTGCTTGAGCCTCTCCTGAGGCCAGATCTCCCTGCAGATGGAAAACACCAGGGGCAAGCCCTCCACCACCCCAATCTCATCCCGTTTGTTCATGAAGATGAGGGGCATGCATATCCCTGAGGACAGCACCCACACCACCAGGATGGTGCTGAGGATCCTCTTCTGAGTGAAGAAGGAGCGGGCGTTGAGCGGGTTGTGCACGCTGTAGTAGCGGTTCACACTGATGACGGTCAGGCTGAGCACGCTGGCAGACACAGAAACAGCCTGGATGAAGGGCACTGCCCGGCACAGGAAGTCTCCATAGACCCAGGCTTTGTAGATGAGGTTGCCCACTGTGATGGGCATGCAGATGCACACCACCATGAGGTCACACACGGCCAAGTTGATGAGGAGGCTGCGGGTGGCGCTCAGGCTGGACACCCGACTGCGGCGCTTGCGGGTCAGCACCCTGATGGACATGATGTTGCCCACGAAGCCCACCAAAAAGGACACCAAGTACATCACTGTGAGGCTGATGGTGACAGGCTCCTTTGCAAAGAGGAAGAGCATCTTCTCCAGCTCTTCCCACCCCAGCTCCTGGCTGCCATTCCAGAGGCCGCCTTGGGTCTGGTTCTCCTCCTGCCAAAGCTGCAGAGGGTCAGGGGGGGCCCCGGGTTCTGGGGGGGACGAATCCATGGCTGAGTCCCCCCCGGGCAACCTGGGCTAACGGAGCAGAGCTTGCTGCGCTGCTTCCAGTGCTCCGGACATGGTGATCAGCCCTGCCTGCAAGAGAGGGTGTGGAGAAGGGGGGTCAGCGCGGGCTCAGGGCAACGATCGCCCTTCACGGGGAGCTGCCGGGCAAGCAGTGGCTTATCCGCAACTTAGTTGAGAGGCGGCCGCAGCGCGGCACCGGCACCGGTCCGGCAGCAGCGGCGGGACCGGCGGGGGACATAGCGAGGG